>OX454333.1:78555564-79155564 GCA_949716465.1 Chalcosyrphus nemorum
TTTTTTGAGGGCAAAATAACTTGAAGTTTCTCTGGACAAGAATGTCGGATTGAAACCATATAAACGCAGATTGGATCACAACATTTTCTGCGATCAAGTTGAATTCTTCGATATAAACACGGATCGAAAGATTGATTTTAACAGATGGAGAATTAAAAGGGTAAAGAAGGTAAGGGAATTTCTTATTATTTTGTGTTTTTTGTTTGTAGTGACCCAGAGGGGTAGAAATATTCGGACGCATGCAGTGTCAAACCAATCCTCTTTTGATTCGATTCTTTTTCAATCCGGTCATATAAACGTAGTAAATAGCGTGCAATGAATTTGTAATAGAATACTATGATTTGAAAGGCAGAGCTGAATTCTATTTCTTTCTTACAACAATAATACATTGGGTACATTGAGTCCATTTGAGATGCCTAGTCAATCAAATCAGCTGACTACACCAGAAAAAAAGCACAAGTTTGTATTAAGTGATCCTGCGTCGATTGAAAATGCGTGAGCTAACGGACATGAATGTTCGGTGGTAACATATTTGTCCCAACAATGAAGAAGTGCAGTCAGCGGTTAATGGCTATTTTGAGGAGCTCGTAGCAATTGACCATCGCTCAGATATGTATCGAACTAAAAAGAGACTGAGATATAGTTTTTGCCAAATTCTCATTTAAAGAGGTTCAGGAAGTATTATCCGGTGAAAAGGATCTTTTAGTATCGACTACCTCACGAAGCGAACATTTGTCTAGTTGATGTCAGTTTCAATCCCCAGTATTAAAAAAAGTTGGAAAAAATACATAGGTTTTGCTGGTTTGGTTCACCACAGATGCTTCCAAATACATACTCCTATTGTGGAAAACTTTTGGAAATGACTGAAAGAAAACTTAACGCAACATTTTGACATTTGTTTCCGGCCATTTTAGTTCAGCCTTCAGATGGAATTAGGTTCCAGTACTACATAATATGAACCTAGTCGCCTATGGGTGGATGATCAAAATCTTATGAAGGATTATTGCTATTTTTCACACTCAGTTGTAGTTCACAGTAATATTTTCGCATTAAAGGGATATGTTACGAACTTTAGCGCACAATCTAATACATTTCCACCACTTATAACTAGGGAAAAGCACCTGCTATCGACTGATGGGGGAGATTCAATAAGCACTCTGACGTCCCTATTCACTGGTCTTAGCTGCTCACTTTCAGCTTTATGACAATTTGATAGCTGCAAGATTTATCTAAATTGTAGGTACTTCCACAAAGTTCATATGTAATTTTAAATAGGAAATATAAAACACTCGAGACATTTGAACCAGCTTCGCTATCATTGTGTCGTTAGAAGAAAAGGCAAGTAAACCCCCTAATCATACAGTTCAACATCATGCATCCTGTTGTTATTTTTCAAATGAAATTTATGAAATTTTCCAAGAAAAATCTTTCGACTCAAAGCATATCCCGGTTGTTAACCCTCCGCCCCGAGACGGTGTTTTTCTGTTCTTTTCTTCTTTTTTTCAGTTTTATATCCGGCAATAGAAGGAGGACATCAGACAACAGAAAAAAAAAAGCTACATCGACAAATGGGAGGATAAAAATCGATGAATTTCTTCCTTGTCAGAATAGAATTATCTGAAGAACATTTCAAGATCCGTTTCAGTCTTCCTAGTCATGTACTGTCGTCTTCCTCCTTCCACCTACTGTACAATATATCTGTGATACAAAAACTGAAGACAGAGTGTACCTAATAAAAGTAGGTGCACCTAGAGGAGGAAAAAAAGTGAAAACGCCGCGTCTTTAGAAAGAAAGAAAAAAACAAGCAACTAAATAGAAGACGATGACGACGACAACGTCCTTTCATGTGCATTCAAGAGTACACAGATGCAGTGGCATACCCCTATCCCATTCTTAAGGATGATGGGTTGCTCAACGTTTTATTTATATACACTAGCTGGCATCGTCTTGCAAATTCGCTTTTTAAAGTTTCTTCTTTCGTTTTTAGTATATTAGTCTTCTTTTTTTTTTTTTGGGAAAGCAAAACGAAATTATGTCATATCTCTTGGAAGCGGTGAAGGATTTATATACGAGTGTGTGCGAGTCATAAAATAGTTTGAAGATACTCATCGCTGAGTTAAAATCGATTTTCACTTAGGACTTGAGGCACATTATCATGCTAAAGTAATGGGCCTAGTTTTAGTCTGTGAATAGCGCAGAGATATGAGAGAATAATGATGAGAGGGAGTGATAGAGAGTAGGATAGTCTTTATCCTTCCCCCCTCTCACTTAGACTGGCGACGGCCGACGAGGACAACGACAACGACGACGACGGATGTTACTCTGTACTTTGTTGTTTGCCCATTGACCTTTTTTTTCCGCATATTTATCCCTTCGGTTGCTTTGTTTGTTTTTGTTTTTGTATATATGCCGGCATTATTAGGCAGCGGTTTATCCTTTTTTTTCTGTTTTTGTATTTTTTTTTTTTCTGTTCTGTTTTGGATATTTTGAAGTGAAGTGACGTGTGCTAACGAGACCATACTACTACGAGGAGAACAACAACGTGGCACGAGGAGGTGGAGAGACGGATGACGACGAGAAGGACGATGTGTATATTTGCCTCAAATGTTTTCATTCATTCACCCGCAGAAAAGGAAGCAAAATTTTGTATATAAGTTTGTATATATTCTAGAGTTGGGTTATGTAGCTACACACGGATGTAGGGAGTAGTACAACCAACCAACCAACCAACAAAGTGTTAAGGGAATCCAACCGAATGGGGTTATATGTTTATTGGGTACGTCCTCGACGTCGACGTCGTCGTCGCCATCATCATCATCATCGTCGTCGTCGTGTGGCAGTAGCGCGCAAACCTTTTGTATTCTTCTCTCATTTTTCCTTTTTTTTTTTTTTTTTGTTGGTGTTTTCCCTCATTCCATGCCACATCCATCTGTTCTCCCTTTATTTTGGACATTCGAGCAAAAGTCATTGACTTTATTTTGTCCTAATTTCAAAAGTGCGGTAATACCTACTACCTGTGGGTTTTATGGTGTTTTTGTGTACATTTCAATTAGGATCAGAAACAATGCAAAGATTTATGGCATAATAATGATGATGTCGAAGGGAGAATGTAGCAATGTATTATTCTATGGAATTTTATGATAATGGAATGAAGTGGTTGACAAGTGGGAATCACTGTGAGAATTCCTTTGAATGCACTGTAATTAGGTTCTTCTTTATAGGTATGAAGAGGAAAGAATTGTCTTCTATGTTTCACAGTAGTAGATATAAGCATTCAGACAATCAACTGTTGTTTCAAACACGATAATGATGGCCAGCAAAAATGGCTAGAATCCCAACACTCTTGCATTCTTTACAAAAGACTGAGTAATCGCTTACGCGTCTGGATCGTCCAGGATCGTCCACCTACTCCTTTTCACTTTGAGAACTTTAACACAGACTTCTACTAGACAGTCTTGGTGTGTCAGGTCGCAGATACATATTTATTTTCTGACAGCTGGTCTTTTATGAGCTTTAAGCCCCAACCACAATTGCTTTAAGCGTACGATAGCTAATGTCGTAATTGCTGTCAGAATCTGAACGCACCCGTAATTGAGTTAAGGAAAGACGACCATATGTCATATCGTTTTCTCTCAAACGGTGTCGTTATCCTCAGCACTTCATATGGAACAGCTCTCTACGCATGGATCTAAAAGAGAACGAAACTGAACGAATATTATTGGTGCAGTATACAAATTACATATGCGTATTCGCATGAGTTCATTGTTACCACTGTAGAGTCGAATTCAAATTGAGTTAGACCTAATAGACCCGACACAATTTCTTTTTCAATAGGCTGGCTGTTACTCAGTTAACATTCATAAATACTTCAATTGCGAACCGATTAAGACAACCATGCCGAAAATATTTTTCACGAATTTTGACAAATGTATGAAAGAGATTTTCACATTTTTAGTGACAAGCGTAAAGCGCCCCATTACTGAACTGACAAACCTTCGCGATTTCAGCTGACATATTTAACAATTGACAGTTTGGAGATGTCAGTAGCCGGTGGGAAAACTGCGTAGACTTTGTGTCTTCACGAGTAATATTCCATAAAGTTGAAAATAGCATTCTACAAAAATTACACCTGAAAACAACAAACAGTATTCCATTTGAAGTTAGGTGCGATTCCATGTCTACGTATTGATCTACTCATATTACTCCATGAGCTGTCATTCTTGGTTTGACATTTGTAAAGCGATCGATGAGTGGTGAATGGAATTCAAAAGATGTCATAATAATTTATGAGTTCTTTTTGCAATACTTTTAACTCCTTTGATGCCTTTAATGAGAGAACGCATGGAAATGCTTTCCTCTGGGACACATGAACGCGTGAAATTGGAATTCGTGGAAAAATCTATATTGCTCTTTCTATAAAAATTACAGGAGTTTTCTATAATATATTGCTCATGTAAACGCGGTGTTATGCAAAATAAATGAAATGAAGAACAAAAAAGATCTTTAGCAGATAGCGAGCTCGCTTTGAACAGCTGAGAATCGCACCTAACTTCAAATGAAACAGGCTTACTTGTAATTCAATTAGATCAGGAACTGCCAGAATTGTAGCTATGACCTGTGGCCTACAATCCAACATGACAAGTATTTATTTATTTAAAATGCTTTGCACAACTCCGAATTAGATGCCCGCACACACTAGTGTTATTTGTGTCACATGCCCATTGAGCAGTTCGACTTTGAGGCAGTTTAAACATCTTACAGGTTCCGAAAAGGATATCACTCACAGCGTCCTATATCTAGGTAAAAATACTTAAGGTTAAGTTGGAAATAAATCTCTTCTTGGAAGTAGGCGTTGAGTGATTCGACACCCAACCCTTTGCCGGATACCCCATTTCTCGGTAATTCCAGTTAAACCTTCCATTTAGGATTGAAAGAAACTTCGCGGAAAGCAGAAGTTGATTTTCCCGCATTGTCGTACGGAAAACTAATCGAAATGGAAGAGCTAATATAAGCGAAATGCACCACTTTCACTAAAGATGATGAAATTCGTCAGAATTTAATCGGTCTTCATATACTACATTTGAGCCGTTCTTAGCACTATTCTTATTCAGTTTCTTTAATATTTTTAGTTTTAAGAAACTATTTGCCATTTAAAGAATTTTTCGCAATGAAACCAGAGACGCTTTACATTGAACTAAAGGTAGTTGTCACTGAAGCTGGCATAAACGCAATGCTACTTAGAAACAACTCATCTGAGCTCTTTCAAACGCGCATCAGAGATTCAGGTAAGGAAATGCGCAGTCATGTAATTTCTTTAATACCGTATTGGAGCAAATAGTGCACAGGGCCGATGTCAACACAGAAGGCACTATCATTCACAAGCTGCTGAGATATGATACGGCAAGATGTCGTAGAGGCATTTACCATAAGTCATATACACGAAGAGAGTGACCTAAACGCTTTAAGACTTTGTCTGCAGACATTCTCTTGGATAGCGTTGAGTGTATGATTCTCCCAACCAGCCAATAACTCTCTAAAGAGTTCTAACCTTGTCATGTGTCGTTTTTCTACCACCTACCTAACCCATAACTTACCCTGTGTTAGCATTCTGGTCTATGAGATCAGCTTCTCTACATTGTGTTTGAATTAAACCAATCTGCTCAGTCAATATCTCATATCTCTAAAGGCGCGCAACCCGTTAAGTTACATCGCAGTTGAATTCTAGACCGTATCACTAGCAATTGAATCTTTTCAGAAAATCTTGCATTCCATTAATGAGTTGTGTATCTCAAAAGCTTCTTCGTCAAAGTAAAGGCTGCTGCTGTTACCCAGATTAAGCATAAGCTTCAACCCTCTGTCTACGTTCTTCGACGTCAGGTTAACTTCATTTCTATTAAGCAATTCACTTGCACAACCTGTTGGAATTATTTATTTAATCATTCTTTTTTGTATTGTCTACTTCTTTGTAGAAAATGCTGGTTAATTGGGTACAAAAGTCAAATAAACAACCCAAGCATCGTGTTCACGCAACTTGTCCCTCTAATTATTATCATTTTTTTGTTTTTTGTTTTTTTTTTTTTTTTCCTCTTTGAACTTTTTATACCGAGCAGCAGTATCTCTCGAGTTTTTGTTAAGAAAAATATAAACCTAGATACTATACAACAACACCTCAAACCATTCAGACGACGTTCAAGTGTACGATATACCTACTCGTCGGTCATAAAAAAAACAACAACTGCATTCGTGCCTGATTGAACGAATTATGTGAGGAATGTGTTTTGTTTATGGCTTTTCTGGGTCAGAAGTTGTTTTTGAAAATAAAAGAAAAAAAACTAAATGAATTTCTCATTTTATTTTTATATATTCCCCTTTGCTGGTTATTTTTGTTTTGTGCTATTTTTATTGCAAACCAGCTGACGACCGAACGAACGTTTTTTTTTTTTTTTGTTGATTGGCATGAAACCTATAGATACGTTTTTTTTTTGTCGAGGCAATCTATCTGCAGCACAGGTAATGGGTGCTTGCATGCAGTCTCGCGCGTCCACGTGGTTAACGGTGATGATGGTGGTGGTGGTGGGGTGGGGTATGTGTGTTTAGGATTCGGTGCTATGTCGTATCTAAACACACAAAAAGAGGGTGGCGAGACTAGATACTGGTTGTTTTGGAAGCAACGACGACGTCGCAGACTATCTATAAGCCGGCAGCAGACAACACATCGAGCAGAGCAGCAGCGCGCACATTAGAGGAATTTGAACTTGAATATCATAAATTTCTATACATTACGTAACCATATGAATCTACACGCTTGTGTGGATCTGTTTGTTTTTATTAGTAAGCTGTCCTCTGTCCCCCTGTCCCGGCCCGAGTTAGATTTGCACAATGTGTACACATCAAATGCAATAAAAAAAAAAAAATAGAACCTATTGATGACAAGAGTTCTAAAAAGCTATAGATACAGACAGCACATACCTATGCCGGCTACAATTCAGATAGATTTAGATACTCGCGTACAAAGTGATTTAGATTTTTTTTTATTAGAGAGGGGGCGCGGGTGTGCAAGGACCCATGAATTTAGCGCGCGCCAATACTTTTTGGTTAAGTAAACAATAATAACAATAATAAAGCAGAGAATGATTCATTGTGAGTGACTATAAAATAAAAACCAAAAAAGGGGAGGAGAGGGTTGGTGGTTGCTGCTGCTGCTGCCGATGATGATAATGATGGTGGTGGTGCCGTTCCGTGCCGTGCTTCGAAAAGGGGTTAATAAACTTTGTAGAATGCAAGAATACGACAGAAATGAAATAAAATAAGCGCGAAGCAACACGAATTGTTTAATCACGATTCACGGTCGCTGTTATACCCACCTACATATATATATATATAACTGCATTCAAAAGATATATCCTTTAAGCCAAAGAGAGTGATGACGAGCAGCAGGGGAGGCATAGCAGAGTAAAAAGGATGAGGAGGAGAATGTCCCTGACGTGACGTAATATTTCTTCGTTTCTTTTTCTCGATTGACCGAGTTTTGTGGGATTTATATGGAGCAGAGCAACGGCAACAGAAAAGGAAAACATAAAACACAATGCGATGATATCGCCGCCGTCGTTGTTGCTTTAGCCGCCGCCACGAAGGTCTGATAAAAAGGCACAAACAAAAAAATATATAAAAAAAAACTTAAAGTACCCACGAAGCAGTGCACCATCTGAAGGTAGGAAAAGATACATACATATGTATATAAAACCATAGTCAGCTGATGAGGCGCGCACACATTTTGAAATGGGTTCAAGTTTTAAAAAAAAAACTTTTCTTATCTCTTGAGGAGGCGCATTTGTTGTAACACAGATGGTTTCCATGTGATACACTTTTGAACGAACCACTAATATGTTGAGGGTTTTTTTCTTTTTCGTTTTTTTTTTTTTCAGAGAAAGTTCATTCACAAGTTGTTTTGGCAATGAAAAAGCGATGGACAGGCGCTGGGTAGTCTAGCAATTCTTTTAGATTACACGAATCAACACGGGTGGGTAATCACCGAGCAATATTGCTTAAGCCTCTGTATTTAATCACTCAAGTCATTTGGAGTGCAATAACATTTTTTCTCAATCTGAAATGGGTGACCGACCTTGGATTGAGTTATGATACAAGATCTCATAAACAAGTTTTCAAAAATAGCCCTTTAGTCACCGAGAATTACTTAGCCTTATCCGGTATCCGTTTTATGTTAAAAGTCTCACTTTCGTTTGGTGGTAAAAAACGACGACATTGTGCTATAGACTCTTCGTTCAATGCCTTGTGAGTAATTAAGGTTAGTTAAGGGAATCACTACCAAAAATATCGTATCGAGTTTATCTATTTTTATTTATAAAGATTAAAGCCGTCCAATGATGCTTTACGATGCAAATTTGAGATTCCATTCAGTTAGATTCTGAGTTGGAAATGAACTGCTCGGATGGCTGCAGAAGTAGTCAAGGGGTGATGCCCTAGCGTTGAACAGAAAGGACCCACAGTTTAATAGTCTATCAGAAGGGCAGTGGGTTTTTAAGAACCTTTTTCATAGAAGTGGATATTTGTCAGCCAATCATAAGATCACGGCACCCACAATCATACATAATCGCGTGTACCTAATAAATAGGCCAAGGTTTTGTCAGCTGTTACTTATTTCAACTGCTGTTCTTGGAATTCTTGTGTTTGAAATGTTTGATCATTCACTTGAAGTGCAAAATCACTTTCATTTAAATTCTGTAATAAATTATATTAACCAGACTGCTCTTTTAATTTCCACAGAAAAAATAAATAGTTCCTAGCGCAATAAGATTCTTTATCATTCACGGGAATGGCAACTCTACTCCTTCAGATAGGTATTTCTTTACGCAATCAATTCAATTTGATTTTGAGAAAAGAAGCATTTCTTTAAATTAAGTTCTCAATTGTACCAAAAATAAAGTGGAAGGACTTTTTTGTCATGACATCAGTGCTCACTCCATGTTTTGAATACAATTGTGATCTAGGTAAAATTCCATTCACAGTTCAGCAACCGGTGAATGAGCCAACTACGAACAAATCATTTTTTGCATATTTAGAGGTAAGCAGTAGACATTTTTACTATACTTTTTTACTATATTATAATGTTAAATTCTAATTAGTTTTTGCGAAGTAATCAACCATTCGCTGATTTGAATGAACGAATGATTCTTGTGAACTGTCAAATTTTATTCACATTCTAAAGATGTGGAACACAGTTCACAATCGCACGACTAAACAATCGCGCGAGTTTTACCTGTAAATTTTTTTCCTTTGGTAAATGACAAGTACAAATTCACTGAATTCTGCAACTAGACAAGAAGTTTCTGTAAAGAAAATGTCAAAATTTGCGAAAATTCCCTACTCTGTATTCACAAGCCACGGAACTGAGAATGGACCTTAAATATTAGTTGTTTTGAAAATGTAGAGACTGCTAAATTAAAACCAACCATTTATTTAACTCTTGAAAGTACTAAGAGTACTAACCAGTCGATCGAAAATCGGCAAATACAGAGGTTCTACACATGTGTCTGTTAGAATTGGTCTTTCCCATTATAAATTTAAAATCTCTTAAAAGACTGAATTACAATAGAAGAATTGTTCCATACAATCAGGTTGGCTCAAAAACTTTTGCTCAGTCTAGTTAAGTTTGTGTGTTATCTCATAGAAAGGAGCGAATCTAGGTATTTGCAATTCCATTCGCTCTTTTTGTAAGAAAAGATAAATTTCAATTGGGAGACTTCTTAAACGTACATAACCAACTTGGTTTCATACAATGTATTAGATCAAGAACTAATTTCGAGAATAATGGCGATGACTGGTAGATGAAAAGGTTTGGTCAGTAGTTAATAAATATGACACATGTCAAGCAAAAATATAATATCTAAGCTTCGAATATTATGTACGCCGAGGACAGCGTTTGATGAAAAACGAAGTTTTCGACGTTTCCAACTTTCACAAAAATTCGACTCGAAGTATTTAAAGATTGACAAATTTTTGAATCAAAATGGACAAGCTGGACAACAAAAATTGTAACCCAGCTGACGGAATCAATGCTGATGAGTCACGGAATCAGTTTAAATAGAATGGAAACTAATTCCAAACAAATGCAAGACCCTTCTGAAATGCCAAAAGGCATGAAATTGTTCGCAAGAACCAACAAGCGAAGGTCCTCCTCGCTAGAATTTACTAACATCTATGCACTTTTTTGTCCCAGAGACTGCTAGATTAGTTAGCCTCAAATCTGTCATCCTGGTGCAAAAGTATTCCAACAGCTATATTAACGAAGTGACGGGAACACGCTTTTTCACATCTGCACAGATGTGTTTAATTTGCTTGGCATATTTTACACGCTAGAGGTGCGTTTACGAAGTCACCCATATGTACATCACTGTAGGTTCGCAGAAATGTCAAAGTCAGATTGCCGACAAGGAATATGGGAAGTCATAAGGTGACTACATCCATCCATTAGTGTACCAGGATCACAGCACAGCCCGTGATTTCTGACTGTCATGTACAAAATTTTACAAAATTCATTTTAGAAATGTTTCCACTAATGGCGGAAACCGCCGAGAGATAAGTGTGTATTATCGAAGAACTTAATTTTTTAAGAGAATAGAAAAAATATAGTGCGTAGCAATAGGCTGTTTTCAAAAACGTCAAATAATTACGCATCACACTGCAAACGTCATGATGCAAACGTAGTGATGCTTCTGCTAATGACTTTTACATCATGACATTTGCCGATGCTCTGTTTGCTTTTGTCTGTGCAGTAGATCTGTTCACAATGCGTTTTGGGGTAGTATGGATTGGCATTACCATTTTTCTTTGCGATTTGAAATGACTGCCATTGCCGTATTAAAGCAATGATGCATTTTGGAAAATGCCATAAATGTGTTTCTTCCGAGCAAAAGTGTGACGGGTCGCAAAAGTTTAGCTTACTAAAGTCAGTAAAGTCAATTAAGTTACCATCTTCAAAGTGTGAGGCAAATCAAAGAATGATTCGCATAAGACGACAAAAAAGACCATAAAAAGACAAAAGTCAGTAATTATTAAGACATGCCCTTTGGTACGTGACTGCAATTAGTATTCCGTAGTCGTCTTCATTCTAAAAACTGACAAAATGTTACATTTCTTTTGGTCTCTTTAAAATCAAATTCACACTCGATTCCCAAGGCTTTTCGTAATCGAAGACATGAAACGAAAGCATCTGTTAAAAAAAAAAACTTCAATACAATTGATAATTTTACAGAAAATCTAAAAACCAAATCAAATAAATGGGTTTTTCCCAACACAACTAAATACATTGTATGTTGTGTAGTCAGTGTCTACACATTCACTTGTTCAACACAACACATTTGTGTTGCGATTCGGTTTGTTGATCACAGTTACAATTCACTTTCTAGAGAACAGGAATATCAATCTCAAAACAATTAAATGTGAATTCTTTTAAAATCATTACATACCTCTCCTCCCTTGTTTAGAGTACTTATGTTCTGACCGTCGTCGTCATCGTCATTATTATATCGGAAACAATTTGTGCGGCAATTGTATGAGTATATGAGTATTCTTTGGTTTTATTTTTTTTTTTACCTCAACAATAATAATAATAAAAAGAACCCAATAAAAAGGAAGTAAAAGAAGAAAAAAAATACCAAAAAAGAAGAAGAGGAGGAATCCCATCGAAAACGCAATGTTTACAAATAACCAAACGACGAACGAAAAATTTAAGACACCGGTTGATGTTGATGATAAAAATTGTATATGCGAGAAACGAGGAGGGGGGGAGGTTCGAGGGGGAAAGGAAGGGTGTTGGTGGTTGCTGCTGCTGATGATGGTGGTGGTGGTACTAGTGGCGGCAAACGAAAAATCCAACCGACCGGTCATAAATTAACGTCATCAATGTCAATGTCAGGAGATTGTACTACAACCGAGAAGAATAAATTTTGCCGATGTTTTTTTTTCTTTCTTTTTCTTTGTTCTTTCGCTTTTTTTTTTTGTTTTTAGTTTTCCTTACAACAACAGTTCCAAAACAAAGAAAAGAACAAAACTCGTGGCAGTTGTTATACATAAAATAAGTTTATTTTTATATACATAAATCTCACAAGATAGAGAGTGACTCATAGTACTTTTAGTCATATGGGACGTTGTTTTACAAGTCCTTTTCGCTCACACGTTGTTACTCAAGTATTAACTTTTACTTCTGTCACATTTATGGACGTCAAGGTCGTTTCACTTTTAATCTGTTATATGACACATTGGTTAGTCAATATGAGGAGTGTCATGGTTTTTTTTTTTTTTATTATTATTTTTTATGGATGAATTCTAGTCTCTCTGTCATCGATTGTAAAATGTTTACACTTTATCAGACAACGATACCGAAGGAGAATGGAGTTGGAGTAAAATATGAAGATGGAGATGTCAATGTCATTTCTGTCTGGAATGACAGGAAGAACACGTCTTTCGTTTGGTCGATTTTCAGTAAACGCTACTACATAAAAGTTGTTCTGGTTCAACAAGGTAATCACTGTCATAGTAAAATACTGCTGTGACAAGTCTATAACTGGTAAGAGTGAGTAATGAGAACAAATTACACTTACTAATATTAAATTGTAAAAAAACACATTGATAGCCCTGTAGTAAGGGCAATGACAGCAATGTAGCTAAGAGCTGTTTGGGACAGTGACATCTATTATTAAGCAGTTATTCGAGCAATGACACTACGAGGCGGTTTGTGTGATGCCGAAAAGAAGTAAATCAACCGCATAAGTGCAACAATATTTAAAACAATTTACAACACATGCTAAACGTCAACGTGGCGCAAAATACACTTCGCACTGTTTCTCTATGAAATGAAATACACGACACATAAAAGGCTACATGCGTATATAACTCTGACGTAATTTTGACGTCAAAATTCTCCTACCATACCTCAAAACAGGTCAGTTTTCAAAAGAAACTTTCTGCGAACAGGTACATAAAGTAAAGTGGCATGAAACCATTCTGACTCGATTCAAACGTCAAAGTAAAAGGCTACGCAGCCTTTTTATAAAATTATAAAACTTTAAAAGCAGCAATTTTTGCCCCTTCTTTGACTATGCTTGTATGTTCAAATTATTTTGTAAAATGCACAAGTTACTCAAATTCATACAATGCAGAATCATCGGTCTGTTTCACAGAAAGCACCTTTATACAACGGTATTATTTATTTAATGTGACACAAATTTTACAGTAAGTTTAAAAACATGCTCAAAATAAAAATATATGACTAAATCTTGGATCATTTCTTATAATAATCAGTCAATTGTTGATTGATAAATTGACAGATTGAAGACCTATTCCCGCACTTTGTGCACTAAAATTCGCAGATTGCCAAATTTATAAGAGTGGCGGCGAAATTATCTCCGAGAAAGACAAATGCCCAAATTTGCGGGAACGAATTGAACAAAAAAAAAGCTGCCCACATTTTAGACGTCACTTTTTTGTATTGATATATGTAGGTACATACTTCAAATAATTTTCCCAATCAACAACGCAAGCATTTGACAGAACTCACACTTATGCCTACAGAAATTTGCAACATGGGGAAATTTCCTCCTCTCTCTTCTGTGAAAATTACGAAACTTTAACGTGCGGTCACAGAAATTCACTATTTTTCGTAAAATGATGTAGATTTTCGTACTTTTAGCCAGTGCGGGAATAGACCTAAAGGTTAAACACCAGGGATGTGCAACGCACAGATTGTTGAAAATATGGTCACAATATCTTAAGCGTATTGTCTCAACCGATGATGGAACTGAACGAGCAAAGCATTTGGCTTCGGCATGCTGTTCAAAATTTAACGAAGTTATTCACATCACATGTAATTATCTTGAATCAATTCATAGTAAGAAAGTAATATCAGTCAGTAAGCTGCTCTTTTGAGGTTATAATAGAATTGATTTGACACTATAGATTTCGAAATGGATACAGTACAGTTCTACAGACGTTCCTAATTTTATACATTCCTTAGTGCTTAATACATTTCACTGCTATTCAACCAAAACTATACCTCTTTCGCGGACAGTGAATGTCTTTTGACGTCTAAGTACATAGTTGCTCGAAAGTGAGATAGAACAGTTTTGTGGATTAAACGTGGAGGTTGCATGATTCACTTTAGACACACGTTTCAAGGAGGTTCTATTCAATAGAAAAAGTTGAGTATTGTTAGGCTTTAAAAGTCAATTTACAGCTCAGGGACCTGCGAAAACGGACGAGCGAATATTCGCTAATTTTGACGTTTCATTAAAAAAAAAAAACTTATTTAAATGGATTGTGAGGTTAAACTCTCGCGAATGTGGATTATGCTCCACATTTGTGAAATGTGAATACAATTTGACAGTTCGCAAGACGCATTCGCTTATTCGCGGAAAAATCAGCGAATTGTCGATATTTCTTCCCAGAAATTAATTACAACTTATTTCTTTTTTATTTCAATAGACAAATTAACCTCGACAAGTGTCAATTGTTTGGCTTTTAATATGCTAAAAATGGTTCATTTGCAGTTCACTCATTCGCTGTACTGTAAATGTACCTTTATCAAATTGAGAATTACTCGTCGGATGAGAAGTGTGACTAGATTTTTAAGGGGACAAAATACAATTGGACATCTAAGAGGTGTAATACTCCACTGAGTGGAACATGAGGGATAGTTTATTAAAAAAAGAGAAAAAAAATGAATTATTTAAACTTACCGGTGGCGGTGTCCTATACGCCTGCGATGGCCCCAATTGTGGACTATAAGGTCTTGGCGGTGGCGCCCATCCTTGCTGGCCACCGTATGGCTGATGCGGAGGTGGTGGTGGTGGATGTTGTTGCTGTTGCTGCTGTTGTTGTTGGGGCTGTTGTGGTTGTTGTTGTTGTGACCCTTGTTGTTGTTGTTGCTGTTGTGGATCATAACTATTCGAATAACGATGTTGGGGCGGCGGCGGTGGTGGTGGATGCGATTGAAGTAATGAATTTAACGTTGGCGTAGGACCTTGTGGCGGTTGCCCGGGTATGTAGCGTTGTGGTGGCGGCCGATTTGGCGAGGATATTCCCGCTGGTGGTGGAGGTGGGGGCTGCTGAGGCTGCTGCTGTTGTTGTTGCTGCTGCTGCGTTTGTGGCTTACCACCACCACCAGTAACACCGACACCACTGCCACCACCACCAACACCACCGGCAACAGGACCAACAATACCACCACCAGCACCCACTATCGGCTGCATTGGCGAATGACCATATCGATATGGATCCATATTTGGATCACCATGATGGTATCTACCATACGCGGATGGATGATGACCGGGCGGTGGTGGTCCAGGCGGTGGAGGTGGACCAACAACACCACCAACACCGACTAGAGGTGGTGTCGGTGGCGTATATTGCTGCTGGGCGTTAAGGCCATCGTCTTTGGCGGGCATTTCAACGCCTCCTGGTTGTTGTTGTGACATATGATGTTGTTGGTGTTGTTGTTGTTGCTGCTGCTGCTGATGATGCTGCTGCTGTTGGTGTTGTTGATGCTGCTGTTGCTGCTGATGGAGATGCTGTTGATGATGTTGCTGCTGTTGCTGATAGTGTGACATTGCATTATCTCCACCATATGGAGGATGATGCTGCTGTTGTGGCGGTTGTTGGGGAATTTGTTGTTGTTGTTGTTGTTGTTGTTGTTGTTGCTGCTGCTGCTGCTGTTGTTGTTGTGATTGTTGACCCTCGTTACCATTATTTGGGGGCACTATTCCGCCAGGATTATTACTACTACTGTTACTACTATTACCACCACCCTGACCGGAGGGTGATTTTATCTTTTCGTTCATTGTTCCTGGCTGCTGATGCTGATGATGTTGCTGTTGCTGATGCGGCATAATGTTTCCTCTAGAATTATTAATTTGTTGTTGTAAATGTTGTTGCTGTCTACTGTTACTGCTACTGCTACTGTTGCTGTTGCTACTATTCGAATCAGAGCCATTTTGAAAGTTTTGCCCTTGCTGTGAGTTTAATAAATTATGTTTTGTGTGCTGTTGTTGCTGCTCATCGATTGAGGAGGCGGAAATAACGGTTGTGGCGGCAATTCCTGAATTGATATTTACATTGACATCATTTAAACTATTTTCCGCTGGTGATTGCTGATGGGCCATATTACACAATACACACGCGTTTTAATTTTTATCTTTTTATTCACCTGCTTCCGTTCAGTTGCGTTTTTTTTTTCTTTTGTTAAAATATTAAATTGATCACCATTCGTTTGGTTGTTTTTTACACGATATAACACAGTTTTTGGACTTTACATAGTACATACATTTTCTTTACTTGTTTTTACATATTATATACTTGACACATATATATACACACATTTTAACCTCCTTCACTGAAGAGATACAAAATTGTATGTTAAACAAAAAAAAAAGATTGGAAAAACCTAGCTAAAACTGTGTACTAAAAGGAGGAGTGGTAAAGTGGGCGTTCGAGGGAGGAAAAACAATACACCAAGTAGAGAAATATACATATTATATATAATTTTTTTTTAACAAAATTTTGTAAGAAAAAAAACCGTATTTTGTAGAGATTTTCCCAACGTTTCCTTTTTTATATTATCATCAAAAAACCGTGTATGTTTTTGTATGTTGGAAAGGAAAAATCAATCGATGCGGCGCAGAACAACTGCAAAAGCAATCATCATCATTACTCTTTGGTATTGTCGTTCTTTCCACACGGTGTTTCGTAGTAGTCGTCGTCGTTCGTGTTTTTCATTTTGTCGAGTCAAAAGTCTGTGTATATGTTCAAAAAAAAAAAAAATATATATAATTCTCTCCACTTTCTGCTTGTTATTCCAATTTCAATTCTCTATTCCTCTTTGTGTTTTCCTTCTACACCACAAAACATATACATACTTTGTCTCTTTCTATCGCTCTTTAAAGGCACACAAACACTACTAAAAGGGTATTACAAATTTATATATCGTTTCGTCCGACAGACGAACAGCCGCGCTCTCCCATACAAACGCACATTAAAACACGCAACATCGTCGGTTACGTCGTGTATTAATTCTCCAAAATGCGAGTGTTTTTTTTTCTTTCTTTCTCTGATGTAGATATTGGTGTACTTGAGTGTGTATGAGTACAATCTATATGGTGTTGTTGTTGTTTCTTTGGCTCACAAAATGCCCGATTTGATTATATATCTGTTTCGGTTACACTCCCATTTGGAATGTCTCCATTTCATGCGGTTTAGTGGCAGAGAGTACACCCTCTCTCTTTCCTCTTTTTCGTTTAAAATCAATTCTTTTTCTTGTTTTTTTTTCTCCTTGATTTTTTGTAAAATTAATAGGAAATTAATAGATTCTTAGGAATAATTGTTGTTAATAAAAATGCTTACGTTCTCTCACTAAAAAAGTGGAGACTTTCCAAATAAAACGAACAACTTTTTTATTATGTATTTCAACTGAACACACTCTGTACTGTGCGGCGAGCTTCAAGTGGAGAAAGAACACACCACGTAGATAGAAAGTTACTCCCTCTAGTGTGTGGACGACACTCTCACTCCAACACTTATTTTTTTTTCTTCTTTTTAGTACAAGAAAATTATTAACTTTTCTTTTTCTATGTTTTCTCTACAAATCTCATAGAAAACTGATCTTTTTCGCACTTTTTATTCGATCGTTTGAAAATAATTCTATGACGAGTTTCTATAATTCTTTAATGATTGCTATATTTACTCTTTGCGACGAAACGGAACGAACTACTAGTAGAGGATAAATGATAATAAAAAAAGGGGAGAAGAGAAAAACGACTCAAAAAAAAATACTAATAATCAACGCCAACACCCGAGACATTTGGTGGCAGCAGCAGAAGCAGAAACAGAAGAAGACTACGACGACGATGAAGACACACACAGAAGAAGAAAAGCAGGAGCAGCAGCACTAGTTACCACCAGCAATGGCGATTTTTCTTATATTCCTTTCTGCATTTCTTCATTTTTTTTTTTGCTTTTTTGCTTGCTTTTCGAACTTGATTTGAATTTTTCTTTACTTTCACTCGAACACTTACGGTTTATTTTTACATTATCTTAAAGTAATTGAAATTCCCGTCAAATTATGATCAATTTCACACAAAACACTTGTGATTTTTGTAACGTTTTTGTTAGTTCTTTTTTTAAGATTTTAGAGGGAAAAATTGCGAGCAGCGACGGGACAAAAAAATAAACGATTACACATAGAACCGAAAAATATGGTTCCCGGATTTTTTGGATTTTCGGCTTCGACTTTGCGTACTCTCCTATTCTCCACTCGCGCATAGGAACAAACGAGACAACTACACACTATACCCTAAGCACCGAAAAGAGAAACAAACACTGTATTCAAAAGAAAACTCTACACCAATCTAGTACAAAATTATGTCGAAGGTAGCTGGGTGTACTAAAAAATTAAACTAAAAAAAAAGACTTGCTTGAAAATTATACAAAACTTGTTTCGCGGCACTGATGAGAATTTTTTCTTACTTCTTTTTTTTTTCTCTCTATATTATAGAAATTTTAAGGTCTATTTGAATTTTTTCGTTCTCCCTCCCATTTAGATGGCGAATGACATTTTATTTGAAACTTTATTGGAGACTTGGTGTATTTTGTAATGTTTCCAATTTGAAGTATGATGGGGGAAAGAGATGTGATAGAAAAATTTTGCGAGGCCACAAGCACACACACTATTTCTTTTTCAGAGAGAATTTCTATGTTAAATCCACAAAAAGAAAACACTGTTTTACACGATGTGATTGGGGTTTATTTTATGTAAGTTTTGCATATTTATTTGCAAGTTTTCACATTCGATTATTTAAAGAAATTTATGAAAATATTTTCGCACATCGAACATGGCTCCATTTCGAATGTATGAAGACGCGAACAATATGGCGGTCGGAAAATGACTTAAAGTTCTAAAAAAAAAAAGAAGGAAAAAATTTATTTAGATCAACGAGTGTTGTGTGTGTGTAAGGGATTGTAGTAGATTGAAATGATGTTGGCGGCTTTTATTCGATTATGTTGGTTGGCTTACATCTGGAAGAATTTCGGGAGAGGCCTTAAAATTATATTTTTTAGGTATTTCTAGGCATTTGGATATATTATTTTTTCTAGCCAAAAAGATCTGTGAAAATTTATATTTTTATTTTATTTCTTTTAGTCCGGCATGTACTACTTCCACCGAACCGAAATCGAAAGGTTTGGATGTACTATTACCGAAATTTCAGTAAATCATTTCGAACGTCTACAATTGACAATTGTCAGAATGAGAATATTTTTTGTGACATAAGGAAAACAAAAATTATAGGTCAATTCGCGTACTTGTTGCACTAAAATTCGAAGATTATCAATTTCAATGAATGGAGTTAGAATTCTCTCAGAGAAAACTAAAATTACGAAAAAGTAAACGAACAAGAAAAAGGTGAAAGTACACTGATTTGACATTTTTCACAAACCAGCCGAAAGAAATTTCTAGCACTAAAATACGTAGCATGGGGAAATTTCTTACTCTCTCGTGATCGGTCTCTTCTGTGAAAAACTACGAAAACTCTCCGTATGCGAACAGCTTTTCGTAAAGATTTCGTATGATTTCGCTCTTTTTGGAGGGTACGTCAATAGACCTTATGTTGAAAACATGATTGCACACCAAAATAAACTGAGCTTCCCGTTGTAAGTGTTTTCGATTTGACAACATCTCAAATGGATTTCAACTAGATTTCGCCGGAATCTTGAGGTTGGAAACATTTTTACGAATACTCTGTGAGTACCTCTTTCGATAGTTCATCCTAATGGTCATCATAATGTTATAGCCCCTCGTGATAAACTTATCAGAAATTCTAGCAAATTAGGTCATTTGTGGATATGTTCCAGCTATTGACAGCTATTTTTTTTTAATAAAAATTATATTAAGACTTCCATATGATGTGATGATTACGCTAAGTATTATAAAGCTGAAAAAACTCGACGACAAAAATTAGTTTTATTTCCAGTATTGTCCTAAAAATATTATTGAGAGGGGGCTATAGAAAACTAGACCCTAGTTAATAATACAACCTCAAAATTTTTTCTCTGTAAAGAAATCTCTATAGAGAATTCAAAAACAACTTCAAGGGGAATGGAAGGAATTTTCGAATCCGTCGTTATAACATCCAGTCTCCACGAGACATAATTTCAGTCAAGACTGAAGTCGTTACACTAATATGTCTCGTGTAGACCGCACTTGACTTGCAATCGGACATCTAAGACAGCCTTTTTGCTTTGACTAATAAATCGCAACGAATGTTTTTCTTAATAAAAAACGACTGCCAAATGTCAAATTTCAGTCAGGGTTGATGTCCACAGAGAAGACAAGACAAAAAGGCTGTCTGAGATGTCCGATTGCAAGTCAAGTGCGGTCTACACGAGACATATTAATGTCACGACTTGAGTCTTGACTGAAATTATGTTTCGTGGAGACTGGATGTTATAACGACGGAGACTGGGTGTAAAGGGCAACTGGACTATTCAATTCCATATTGGTTGCTTTATCTGGTCTGTAAAAATAAAATTAAATAAAATAAATGAATATATTCCACAGAACCTATTTAGATTGATTACTAATAACTCTGCTATGAATTAGTAGTAGTTAGTGTGAAGACCGAGGGGTGAAGGTATGATGGCTATAACACGTAGCCTCGTGAGGAATGACTCTTTTTAAATCTCCTTTTCATTTCTCCTTTTATCTACTGAGACTGATTCTCGCTGAAAAACTTGACAATTCGAACTCAAATGAAAGAAAAATTAAAAGGCGTAGGATAGCTGACTATAGTAATTAAATAGGCTCATAAATACGAACTTATTAAACTAAGAAATTGATTACAAGAATTTCTGAGATGACCTTACCCACGTCTGGCTTTTCAAATTTTTTTTCGCAGTGCGGCAATGTCAAGCGCATAGACGAACTAAATTAGAGAGACAACCGAATTTGAACTTTCCCCTTCATTGCCGAAAACAAGCGGAACGTAAATTTCCCTGTTTATGAATAAATTTGCAGTAGCGTATGACCAAGACTTAACTATAAATTTGGCATGTTACCTATCTCTTTGATTTGATTTAGCTTGAACGTTAAAATACAATTATGTATATCGGGAGTTTTTAGCTTGGGAGAGCGAATCTGCTAAAATATCTGAAGTTGACTGTTTACGAGTGCCAAGTATTTGGCGATACTCGATGAATATTATGGGCAGAAAACTTCCGGAGGCGTTCGAAAAAGTCATCAAAATTAAAACACCGTGGTGCATTGCAAAATTAAAGGATCCATTCTTCGTATCCAAAGTTCAAAGTCTATAGATAGGTCTCGTTCGAAATCTAGGTTTTCAAAAAAATTTCTAGATCAACAAAGATCAAAAAAAGACTTATTTATACCTCATGTTGGTTCTAATTTCTTACGGCCGCTACTGTAAGAAACCGATAACATTTGTATTTCTGACAGCAAAATGAAAAAAACCACCCACATCTCAACTCAACTAGTTGAACCGGTGTAGTGGACAACTTTTCCCCACACACAAGATGCTAATTACTCCAACAAAGTTCTTGTGCCAACGTACTTCTTTGTCGACATTCCTCCACAATAATTTCCAGCATTTAAGAAACTGTCCTCTCTCCAGAATGGCAAGCACACGTCCCACAGTTTATGTAACTCGGCCAGATTATGCGCCCGTAGGTCTTGACATTTTAAAGGAAGAGTAAGTAAGAAAGTCTTTAGTTTTCTTATCAGTAAGTTCTTTGATCTCTCTTATCAGATGTGATATCTCCAGCTGGGACAAGGCAAGTCCAGTACCAAGGGACGAACTCTTGAAGGGCATTGTTGGCAAGAATGCACTTTTCTGTTCGTTAACAGATAAAATAAACAAAGAAGTGCTTGATGCCGCTGGACCACAGTTAAAGGTCATCTCAACTATCTCGGTGGGTTTTGAGCATATTGACATTGAGGAGTGCAAGAAACGTAACATCCGTGTTGGCTATACTCCAGATGTTTTGACAGATGCCACGGCGGAATTGACAGTGGCTCTGCTTTTGGCAACAAGTCGAAGGCTATTTGAAGCCAACAAAGAGGTCTACAATGGCGGGTGGAAGTCTTGGGCTCCTAGTTGGATGTGTGGACAGGGATTGAAGGGCTCAACATTAGGAATGTTTGGTTTTGGTCGAATTGGCGAAGAGATTGCCAAGAGATTGATTCCCTTTAAACCGGCGCAATTGCTATACACTACTCGATCCTCGAGGAAAGAAGCCGAAGATCTTGGCTTCAAAAAGGTATCATTTGACGACTTACTGAAGGACTCCGATTTTATTGTTGTCTGTTGTGCGTTGACACCCCAAACCACTGGCATCTTCAACAAGGAAGCCTTCGGTAAAATGAAATCAAACGCGATTTTTATAAATACAGCCCGTGGAGGGGTTGTAGATCAACCGGCTTTAGTCGAGGCACTACAAAATAAACGTATTTTAGCCGCTGGACTAGATGTGACTACTCCAGAACCTTTGCCATTGGATGATCCACTCATTAAGCTCGATAACGCTGTGATATTGCCTCACATTGGCAGCGCTGATACGGATACCAGGATTGAGATGTCGCGTATAACTGCCCGCAATATCTTAGCTGGCTTAAAAGGAGGAGACATGATTTCAGAGGTTTAGATGAATATTTAAGGATCAATAAAAGGTGTTTTTTTTATTTTGGAAATTTGTATTTGATCGGGAAACTACTGACTGCCCAACACATGGATTGGGCCAGTACCTCAGCAATAAAGTTCGTAATGTAGTGTCCCCGGGCAACAGCGTGTATAAATTCTAAAATTGCAAGTGCTGGATTGTATAAGTCTAGACTAGGCAACCCTTGTCCAGTCTGTAGAGAAAGAAGCATGTTAACTGGGAAAGAGTAGAGGAGAGATGGGGCACATTGCCTGAAACGGCAAACGATGGCGCGTAGATAGTCCCTAGGATTCATAGTTGGATATAAGGCAAAAGTAATAAGTAGGATTAAATTTCCTCCATAACAACGAGCCGTAGGCCTTGGTTTCTTCATCATTTCTTTTCAAAAATTGTTACACAATTCACTTCACGTTTAAAATCTTTTATTTCGAAAATATTTGAATTGGTCGTCGAAAACCTTCGGCACAATGATCAGGTACAGCGAGCAGGATAAGGTGATCGCTTGGTAGTTTTTGAAAATCTCAGGCTGGAAAAAAAATTCGTTACTAATCGAAAGGTAAACAAAAAATTGTGCCTACTCACAGTCAAAGTTTTTCTCCTCTTGTAACCATCCCAAGCTTGTGTCTCCAGAATGAGTTTGCCTCCCTCTTTCAACTGCGTACATTCTCCTGAAGGCCAACTTTAAAGCACGATCGCCAAAATTCAAATGAATCCGAATAGTAACCGACAGATAAAGGATCAAATCAAACTGCGGACTTTCGATTTCCAAGAGAACATCATCGCGGAGAACGTAATTCCCTTGAACAAAGCTAACGTTGAAAGGATAGCCATTCCTATCACCTGTTGTGAATGCTTTTCTGGCTTTATGGAGACCTTTCATCGTTTTATTTACAAGTCCTTTGTCGATATCGATCCCTGTGATGGAGACTTCGTCAAGACTAAGTTGTTGCAAGACATTCATTTTGGAGAACGTTCCACGAAATGTTCCGAAGATTCAACATCAGCAGCATTGTATGGAGGTCCTAGCAAGAAGAAATATCCACGAAGTACCCAATCAAGGAATGCAAAATCGATTCGATGTTACACATGTAACAAATTTGGTCATTATTCGAAGGATTATCCGAATAAAAAGACGAGCGAACGGCCAAATTCAGTCTTATGCACAACATTTATTGCCAAAAATCTTAATAGTGATGATTGGTATATAGATTCTGGTGCATCAACGCATATGACATCACAGCTTGATGGACTAAGGAACGTGAGGTCACTGCTAAAGAAGGAAGTTTTAATTGCGAACAATACGTGCCTTGAAGTCAAAAGGATGGGAAATTTATCGATGACGGTTATGATCGATAAAACCACATCGAACAATATCACAATAAGAGATGTTTTGTACGTGCCTGTTTTTGTTTTCGGTCAGTCAAATAATTTCAAATGGAAATCATATCAAGTTTGCTGTGGATGGATGCAAGATTTTTAAGAAGAAAAGTATTATAGTTGCTACCGCAACTCTCGTTGGCAATATGTATCGGTTGAACAGGAAGCATCAAGAAATCAACTTTGTTTCATCAGTCAGTGAAGATTTCAGTTTGTGGCATCGTCGCTTGGGCCACATCAGTTCGGAAAATATGAACAAGTTGAAGAATGGAATGGCTGTAGGTGCAGAATTTTCCGGAAAGGTAGAAGAACCTTGCGTAGTGTGTCTTCAAGGTAAGCGAACCAGATTGCCTTTTAAAAATTCTACATCAAGAGCAAAGCAGACATTGGAGCTTATTCATTCGGACCTGTGTGGGCCGATGCAAGTTGAGCCTGTATTCGATGTTTTGGAAAAATTTAAATGTTTTATGAATTTTGTCGAAAAACAGACTGGTAGATGTATTAAAGCATTGAGGACCGACAATGGAACAGAGTACCGCAACAAAGAGTTTCTTGATTTCTTAACTAAAAGAGGGATTAGGCATCAAACGATAAATCCCTATACCCCGGAGCAGAATGGAGTCGCAGAGCGAATGAATCGAACAGTAGTGGAGCGTGCTAGATGTTTATTGTAAGCAATGCATCGCTTCCGACGAATTTGTATGCAGAGGCAGTATCTACTTCAGTTTATCTTATAAAGAGATCTCCAACTCGAAGTTTATTAAATTCAACACATTTTGTGGACAGGGAGTAAGCCAAATGTTGCCTACTTTAGAGTATTTGGTTTGAAGGCTATGGCTCACATTCCGAAGGAGAAAAGGAGAAAAGAAATAGTTAAGAGTCGAGACGTTGTGTTTTTGGAAAATGAGCAAGTGCATGTTTGAGTACAAGAAATGCTAATACTTACAATTCAGTTTTCCCAGTTTATAACGAGCTTAATGAAATTAATTGCGGTTTGTCCAGTTCAGTAGAGGAGAGTCCTGTTATTTCAAACAGTATTAAGAACAGTTCTTCAGATTCCGAGGGGGAATTTTATTTCGTTGTTCCCGAACTGGTAAAATCAGAAGATCCTGTAAATTTCGAAGGTATTCAAGGTACTTCAGAATCCATACAGAACCATGGAATACTTCGACAATCAGAGCGAGTAAGAAAACCATTAGAAAGACCAGGGTATGTGAATTATTTCATAGATGCAGAGAAATCAGATGATCCTAGTACAGTGCAGGAAGTTTTACAAAGAGCCGATGCGGAGATGTGGAAGAAGGAATATGAATCGCTTCAGCATAATAAGACGTGGGTATCTCAGAAGATAGAAAAGCTCTTAACTGCAAATGGGTGTTTAAAATTAAACGAAACGCCAATGGTACAATTGAACGTTATAAGGCTCGACTAGTTGTTAAAAGATGTGCTCAGAAAAGGGGAATTGATTACCATTCGTTCGATACAGCACAATTCGTTACTTACTGAGTCTAGCAGTCAAGTATGATCTTGAAATCGATCAAATGCATGCCGTCACTGCTTTTCTGCAGGGTGCACTGCATGAAGAAATTTATATGATGCAGCCCGAAGGTTTCAGGCAAGGATCCAAGGTATGTAAGTTATTAAAATCAATTTACGGTCTGAAACAAGCGAGTCGAGTGTGGAATATAAAAGCTAGATAGTAATTTAAAAGCATTATGATTGAAAAGATCCGAAGTCGATCATTGTTTATATTATCGTAAGGATGGAAAGGCGATGATGTACGTGGCAGTTGACGCTATAATCATATTTAGTAACGATAACAATATGAAAAGCGCTTTAAAGAAAGCGGTTTATTGCAGCGTTTTCATATGAAAGATATGTGTAAGGCAAAATATTTCCTTGGTATACGCTTAAATCATGAAAAGGGAAAGATTACAATTGATCAAAAATAACACTTAGAAGATATGCTAAGAAAATTCCGCATGAGTGATTGTGATCCATTATCTACCCCCATGAACCTAAATCAGAAGTTGATAAAAAATGCTGACAATCAATCAGAGTCCGAACGGGAAGAAATGGCAAGTATACCTTATCGTGAAGCTATTGGAAGTCTTTTATTTGCAGCACATGTTACAAGATCTGATATATCGTTTGCTGTAAATCGCGCAAGTTCCTTCAGTAACAACCCAACAAAGATGCAGATGGGAGGCAGTTAAATATTTCGGTATTTAAAGGGAACACTGGACTTGAAGTTGACATATGTCAAAGATGTTAATTCATCTGTTCACGGGTATTGTGATACTGATTGGGCTTCAGATTCAGACGGAGGGCGTTCAGTAACGGGTAGCGTTTTTATTGGTCAAGGAAGAGCAATAACTTTGAATACCAAGAAACAACCAACAGTTCCTTTATCTACCACTGAAGCTAAGTATATGGCTCTCAGCAACGCAACTCAAGAAGCGTTATGGCTGAAACAACATCAACATGAATTGGATTTATCGGCCAAGCCACTCTATATTGTGATAACAAAAGTGCTTTATGCTTAGCGTCAGCAATTATGTATCATGCAAGGACGAAGCATATTGATATTCGCCATCACTTAATAAGGCAATATATTGATACATTAGTTTTGAAGATGAAATGCGTTTCAACAAAGGATATGATAGCAGATGCTCTTACTAAACCTGTGGTAAAAGAAACAAATAACAGATGTGCAACAGCTATGGGTTTAAAATACAGTAATTGATTTTAGTGGGAGTGTTAAAAAGAAAATCACACTTTGTTTTTATACAGTAGATAAGAAATTGAAGCAATCATTTTACTTGCTGTGTGTATTAAAATTTAAAAATTTATTTTTCACTAGATAAATTCATTCCTTAACTACTCTTCACGTAAGCCTGACGTGATTCTTTTGTCGGAACAATATTCTTTTCACAGGCCTTCCAATAGAGAAATTTTCCCCTCTCTAGAATGGCAAGCACTCGTCCCACAGTTTATGTAACTCGGCCAGATTATGCGCCCGTAGGTCTTGACATTTTAAAGGAAGAGTAAGTAAGAAAGTCTTTAGTTTTCTTATCAGTAAGTTCTTTGATCTCTCTTATCAGATGTGATATCTCCAGCTGGGACAAGGCAAGTCCAGTACCAAGGGACGAACTTTTGAAGTGCATTGTTGGCAAGAATGCACTTTTCTGTTCGTTAACAGATAAAATAAACAAAGAAGTGCTTGATGCCGCTGGACCAGAGTTAAAGGTCATCGCAACTATCTCGGTGGGCTTTGAGCATATAGACATTGAGGAGTGCAAGAAACGTAAAATCCGTGTGGGCTATACTCCAGATGTTTTGACAGACGCCACGGCGGAACTAACAGTGGCTCTGCTTTTGGCAACAAGTCGAAGGCTATTTGAAGCCAACAAAGAGGTCTACAATGGCGGGTGGAAGTCTTGGGCTCCTAGTTGGATGTGTGGAAAAGGATTGAAGGGCTCAACATTGGGTATGTTTGGTTTTGGTCGAATAGGCGAAGAGATTGCCAAGAGATTGATTCCATTTAAACCGGCGCAATTGTTGTACAATACTCGATCCTCGAGGAAAGAAGCCGAAGATCTTGGCTTCAAAAAGGTATCATTTGACGACTTACTGAAGAACTCGGACTTTATTGTTGCCTGTTGTGCGTTGACACCCCAAACCACTGGCATCTTCAACAAGGATGCGTTCGGTAAAATGAAATCGAACGCGATTTTTATAAATACAGCCCGTGGAGCGGTTGTAGATCAACCGGCTTTAGTCGAAGCCCTACAAAATAAACGTATTTTAGCTGCTGGACTAGATGTAACTACTCCAGAACCTTTGCCATTGGATGATCCACTCCTTAAGCTCGATAACGCTGTGATATTGCCTCACATTGGCAGCGCTGATACGGATACCAGGATTGAGATGTCGCGTATAACTGCCCGCAACATCTTAGCCGGCTTAAAAGGAGGAGACATGATCTCAGAGGTTAAATGATGTTTTTGAATATTTAAGCATCAATAAAAGGTGTTTTTTTTTTTATTTTGGAAATTTGTATTGGAAAGTACTGACTGCCCAACACATGGACCGCAGCAATGTGGGATTGTGTAGGGTTTTATGTCTAGATTAGGTAACACGGCACAACAATACAACAACGACTGTGACTTCGGTTTATTCATTTCTTCTCAAAAATCATTACACAATCTACTTTCACGTTTAAACTCTTTTATTTCGAAAATATTTGAATTGGTCGTCGAAAACCTTCGGCACAATGATCAGGTACAGCGAGCAGGATAACGTCTTTGAAGCCGACTTCATTGCTCAGCAGGTAATCCGTAAAATCCTTTGGTTTGAAGGTGATCGCTTGGTAGTTTTTGAATATCTCAGGCTGGAAAAATATCGTTAGTTATCGAGAGGTAAACAATAAATTGTGCCTACTCACAGTCAATTTTTTTCTCCTCTTGTAACCATCCCAGGCTTGTGCCTCCAAAATTAGTTTGCCTCCCTCTTTCAACTGTACGTACATTCTCCGGAAGGCCTGCTTTAAGGCACTATCGCCAAAATTCAAATGAATCCACTTAGTAACCGACAGACAGAGGATCAAATCGAACTGCGGACTTTCGATTTCCAAGAGAACATCATCGCGGAGAACGTAATTCCCTTGGACAAAGCTAATGTTGAAAGGATAGCCATTTCTATCACCTGTTATGAATGCTTTTCTGGTTTTATGGAGACCTTTCATCGTTCTATTTACAAGTCCTTTGTCGATATCGATTCCTGTAATGTGTTTTACTGCAAATTTCTTTGCGATTTCCATTGTCACAAAGCCACTGTTGCATCCGATGTCGAGAACTTCTTTCCCCTCGAACAGGTTCTTATGTCCTTCGAATATATCCAACCGCACGTCGTGAAAGTCCTTTGAATTACGATATCCATAGTAGCGACTGTAATTTCCATAAATAAACTTATTTTTCGGCTCTGGGGTGATATTGATTCTCTTTTTAGGACTGTGATGTACCTTTGCCGGTGGAACAGTGTCCTTTTTTTGTTTCTTTGAAGGAGAATCAGTTGTTTCAGCCTCCGATTTCCGCTTCAAGGTGGTTTCGCTTTTTAGTTTTGTCTGCAACTCAAGATCAGTTGAGTGGCAGTTATTATTTATCACTTCTGCAGGATCCATTAGCGACATATTTCTCATTTTTCACAATTTTCCATAAAAATAATAGTTAATTTGTTTTAATTTCACAAAATAAAAACGTTTTAAACGTTTTCGCGGGATTTGTTTACGATTGTCATGCGGCTGAGTAAAATTCACCACACGTGTTTTGACAGACAGCTGTTACTTGTGGTAGAATAAGCGAACGGTCAGGAAAGTAATAGAGCGCAAATCTTTTTGCTAAAGTTATTTAAAAATGAAATAAAAAATTTTGAATACCTCCAAGGAATTTTCGCATTTCAGAACAATATAATCCTTTTCCATGTCCCAATTCTAAGGAAAATTAAATTCATGTTGTTTGGTATTTCGACACTTTTGGTTATATAAAAGGTGCTGCGTTGTGGAAACCACGAGAAGTAGGGCCAATGTAAGTTAAAATTATATAGAATATCTCTGGAAAAATCACGTTAAGCATTTTCTTAATTCGCATTATCAAACGATTTTCTGAAATGAACAGCAGCTTAGAGTAGCCAAACGTCAAATCGATAGAAGACGCTCACCGTCTATATTAGTTTGTCTATGAAAAGCAGGTGAAATGAGGATAGCTACTCCTTTGTTGTTGATGTGATCGGCACAGAATACCACTGATAATTGAATTAAAATAATTTAATTCAAATAAAGAAATATTTGACAATAAGCAGCCCATAGAGCTGGGTTCTTCCAGCTATATGTATTGTTTGCGACATACATCAATGCACGTACAGAAAAGAACTACAGTTTTATGACGTATCCGAAGAACAGACGGTCTTTAAGAAGAATTACATGTTAAGTGATAGTATTGATGCTTGTCGAGCTAAGGTACATTCACAGCTCAGCGACCAGCAAATGAGCGAACAGAGAACATGCAATCCACACGGTCAAAACATTCGCGACAGTTAACGTTCTTTTTTTCTTTGGTATATGAAAATTTAAAGTCGCAGATTGCAGCGACTAGATAAAAACGTAGCTGTGAATGAAATGTCAAAATTTGGGAATATTTGTTTGTTAGTATTCGCAATTCGCTGAGCTATGAATAGACCTTTATGCTTTGATAGTTGTGGAGATTGCAATCTTGAACCTAATTGATAATAGTCCAGCGCCCTTATTCTCCTCACTCTAGTATAATTCTATAATTCTCTTTAGTAAACTTCCACAGCAATCGTAGTTGCCCCAATCACGTTGTTCGCACTATGTGTTCCCTGCAGTTGACCAGCAATCCTTTCACCAGACCTGAAAATGGTTTCACAGTAGGCGAAAAGTCTTGTGTTTGTTATATGTATGTATATCCAGTCAAGTACGGAAAATTACAGGTTTTTGCGTTCAATGAGAACAAATTTTGTCCAAAAGTGTTCCTACTTTTTGTTCAATGAGTCTGTACTGCACAGTCCAGCACACTCTTTTCTGGACCTACTTTTGGTGTAGAACATTTTCGTGAGAAGTGTCATAACAAAAATTATTTGCGATTTAATACATTTGACTGCTAATAAGAAGAATGCTTTGCGAAGGTTGTAATTTTCTGTTTTAATCTGTGGCCTATTTCACTAACTACAACTACAAATTTGTGCTTGTGGACCCGCAATGCTTGTAAATACAATTTTGTAAGTTGGTGAAATAGGCCACTGTTCTGACAGTTTTCACAAACTTGTGCTGTTCTGTTCTGTGCTGTGCTACTTCTTCATTCACTGATCAAAGCTATTCTCATGTCATTCAATTCAATTCATAACAGTCATTATATTATTACTGCGACATCTATCCCCCAGATACTTTGGTTATGAATTGATTGCCAACTGATGCCAACTTAACTTATGTTTACGTCTGCAACAGCTGACGCCGGTAATCTCCATGCCGTCGTGTTTAGCATTTTGCACAACAAATGCCAAATATTTACGCGAAATAGGTGCAAAGTGATTTGTTTTGGTTTCCAATTTGAAATGTCCGCGACTTTATAGTCTTGCGTACTAACCACTAGCACGAGCTAACTTCTCATTCAAACGACACAACAAATCTCAGTTGCCAATTAAGAATCCAAGTGCGAGGGTGTCCTAGTTCGAAAGCGGTCTTCCTTTTTTTGTATTTCAATCGAATTTTCCTAGTTTCTTTTCTAGAAAACTATTTGTAAATCGACAGTCGGAAATGGACGAGTTTAAAAGTTTAACGAAAACCTCGTCAGTAGTTAAGATATCGTCGCTGCTAGAGAAAATCCATAAGAAAATCTGTGAGAGTCGTGAAAAAAATGTTCTCGAGCATAATATCAAGGAAATCGAATTTTTGAAGACACAATGCAAATCGGACATTGTCCAGTTGAGCCTCATGAGTTGCCAGACATTCGTGCGCCTCGTGGAGGATGGTGTTCTGGACGTGAACAATGTCTTGACTATGCTCATCTCAATGCTGCCCAATTCTAGGTGAGTTCATGTCGTGCGTGACTGAGTAAATAAATCTGATTGCATGTCGATTTTGGTATTATCTGGGTTATAGTCAGTGTTGCCATCAGACTTGGCGAAGGAGGCTTTCTTGTTGGATTGATTTGTAATTTTTTTAATTGATTAGTAAGTTCATACCTTTATCGTTTTGCAAATCGCAATCGATCAAGTTTGTTCTCACCTAAAATACCCTATCTGTTTCTGGCAAAATTTTACTTTGTCAGAACAAGTCGAATTTCACTTCTAGGTCGGTTTCTAAAAGAAGATAATTCTGTGCTTATTGCACAGTCCCGTTTCGTACTAGACAACTCATTGTCATTTGAAAATCAACACCGAATTTCCAGGCCATCTCAGAGTCAACTGATCTCCATCTCCAGAATCCACTCACCGTTTTCATTTCCATTTTCAAGTCCGTGAACTGTCATCACGTGCGTGTTTTGATTCGCTAAGCCACAAGATCACAGTTCACAAGTCCACAAGATCAGTCCTTTCAAAAAGAAGTCCCGAAGATGGTTCTTAAGCTAGGTGTTTCGATAAAAAAAAATCCTGCCTAACTTCTTCTAAAAAAACACTTTCATGACAATCACACCGACAACACTGTCTGTAGACAATTCCTACCCGTATCTAATAGTCTACTAACCTTGGACTGGTTGAGTTGATTTACATAAATTAGTTCAATCAATGCAAGCAGTTAAAGGAGAACACATTTACATCAATTCAACTCTACTAGGATTTCGAAGCCATAACCACATACTAGGAGTTCGAAACCATATATCCACATCCACGTATCGAGTTTGCATGTGTTATTATGATGGGAAATACATATTTCATGATTCTAATCTTTCGCCTACACTGCTTCCTAGTCTGAGGTGAAAAAACAAATTTCTCATTCGATTCGAGATTGCAATCTCTCTTCGTCAAGTCAAGTGCGTTCCTACCAAAGGTTCCTTTTCCTTTTTTTTTTATTATCCACCAAGTTATAGCACTAGGAAGCATATTGTACTTGAGGTTTTTTACTATTAATTAGATGGCGCGCGACCCTTGGATGGAAAAAAAACTTGTCGCCTGGGACAAGTCCAAGGACATGTTTGCCGTTCCAATCACAAGGTGAAAATTACCTTATGAACTTTAGCGCGACCGTTTTCTTGTGGGTTTTGTGGACTCCGTCCAACAATCTAACAATAACAAGTGTGACCACATATTAATTGAAATTAAACACGTTTTCTGTTAGATGAGGAGAGGCGGGAGCTTCACGCTATCGTAAAGTAGGCGTTCATTGTTTATATTTTCAAATAAATCACTTTTTTGTTGTTGATTTTTCTAAAGGAAACACTTGGTACTTATGTATATCCTTATGTTCAGAAACAGTTTCGAAAGCTATGCTTATATAGTCGAAAATATAGAGCTTACTCACGCAATTTTGGTCTAATTGGCTTCTTAAATTGCTATACAGTGATTGACCTAAAAACTGGACAATTGCTCTAGTTGGACAATAAAAATATAAACAATTAAGAAATAAAGTTGTAGGTCAAAGGAAATAACCATGCGCTGCGCTAAGGAGTAAATTTTAATTAGTAACCGCGTTCAAAACTGAGGTCAATGAAAATAAAACACTTTCCGGTCTTGAATAGAGCTGTAATGGAAGCTGTTGAAAGACTTTTTGAATCGTAGATTTATCTGCAAAGCTCCAAATGTGGTCCTAAATGTATTTTGGGTTCCTTTAAATAAAATTAGTTAGTTGGGATAAAAGTGAAACCATAGGCAGACCAGCAATCGATGAGAGATGATTGGGATCATCTAAACTCAGTTGTAACACCTCCTTGGGAAACAATAAAGAAGAAAGAATTCTGGAATTCTCATCTAACAAAAATATAGACAAAACCACGATTGCACAACGATAGCAAGACCATTTGTCACGTAAGGAGCCCGGATCTGCTAGCAAATAACTATACAAGACAGGCTCAATAAACTGTAAAGACTAGCTTATGTTTGTGCAACAGGTGCAATGAAAACTACGCCTACTGCAGCACTGGAGGTAATTCTCGACCTAACCCAATTTATTTTCACATAATTAGAGACGCTATGGTTAATGCCTTGCAGAAGCAGAAGGTAATTTTAAGTAAGTTCTTCCAGATATTGCATGAGCACTTTGCAACAATGAACTACTAGGATTCTACCTGGCAGCAGAAGATGCTAAAATTATTCGCTTTTGGATGAGTTATCAATAGTCTTTATGTGCGGGGGACTATCCTAACTAATACATAAGCGCCCTGAATAACAACTTGTGACTATTAGAAGTTTCCTTTTGATTGGAGGTAGTCTCTTCTCTCTTACGATGAAATCATCATTTAAAAGTCCATTTCGATCGACGTTAAACCTCTGAGTTCCGAGTTCTCACTTACTTACTTTAAAGGCTGCGATCCTTGTAGAATATCTGACTGCTTCTTGCAATTCTCTGCCGATCCGGACACTAATAGTTGTGTACCGGAAGTTCGGTCTTCTTCACTGTCTCGAACCTTGGGATGTGATTTGAAGATCCTTTTGGCTACCGCGCTGTTGTCCATTCACTTGGTTCGGCCACCAATATAGTCGACGTATCTTGGCTTTTTTGACTACTTCCACATCCTGGCCTTTCTCGCATAAAGAACCTAGTGTCCGATGAAATAATTCACGCTTGGATGTGCCGAATAATTGCTTAACTTTCTTAGTTATCGGCCACCACTCAGCGCTATAAAGCATATACAGCAAGCACTCCGTCACCCACCCGCTATTCTACTTCGCATCAACTTGTATCACTGACACCTGACGACTCACTAAAGCCACGGTCCATAAATGCATAGCAGGTGTGTGTGTCATCGTTGGAGGGTACAGTTGGTTGATGGGCCTGGTAACAACTTACTGAACCTAGGCCTAACCTACAAGCCTCTCTACTTAGCTCGGTTTTTAGCTACTTGCCTCTAGTTGCGCACGAAGGTCCTCTTGAACCTGTACTGGCCACGAACGATACATTCGCTCTACATGTCCTAGCCATCTCAGGCGTCGAATCTTCTCTTTCAACGCAAACGGGACCGAATTTCTTACGAAGACTTTTCTTCTCGAAGCAACCGGGGATATCTTGATCCGTAAAGCAGCACTGGAATGATCAGGGTTTTATTCAGAGTCTCCTTAGTTCTGCGCGATTGGACTTTACTGTTGAATTGCCTTATTAGACCGAAAAAACAGCGGTTGGCAAGGGTTATTCTTGACTTGATTTCTGCGCTGGTATCATTGTCAGAGTTAATATCAGAAACAAGGTAGATAAAGTCCCTTACTACCTCAAAGTTGTCGGTGTTGATTGTCCCTTCTTGATGACAGCATATACTTGTTTCTGCTAAGCCCATTTCAACCTTAACTTTCTTACCATTCCAGTTCGATTCAACATTCTGTAATCAGTGAAGGAGTTATTAGTCTCTTGCTTCTCAGTTTAAAACGAAAAGCTGCTACTTTGAATGATAACGAATCATTTCAGTCAGCATACGGACTGAAAACCCAGCAACATCCACTGATTACACTTATCCAGAATAAAGGTGTCGATATGAATGATATTGCTAACAAAATAAATGGTATCTGCAATCACCAGGACAAACAGTAAGTTACATATGCCTGCCTTTGTTTCATATTTTCTATTTAATTAAAATTCCCTTCGCAGAATAAAGAAGCACAGCACGGAATACCTTCGCCCAGTATTCTTATATATCTTGTGTAATCCAGAAACACTGCCTTATTCGAAAACTATATGGACTGGCCTCCTTGCGTTGACAAAGACCCAACCGGATGCGAAAGATCTCATGAAAGAGATCTTTGTTTGGTCAAAGGTGGTCATTCAAAGTTTAAGTGGCTGAAATCGTGATTTAATTGAAATTCTTCTTTTAGATATCATCATCCAGTACGTGTCTTTTTACCAGCATACTCCTCATCGAAGCCGTCGATCATTATCTGAGTCAAAAGGACTTTGATCAGGCCATCAATCTTGCTATCTATCAAGCAGTGGTTGTGAAAAATCTCGTTAAATACGGAATCGATCCGCGGCCAAGTCTACACTGCATCTTACGTGTTCTGCACTCAACGCGAGAGCATAATCGAAATTTTTACAATATCCTTCTGATATTGCTGGCCGAAAATGTACATTTGCTCTCGCCAATCTATTTGCCGGATCTGTTACGCATTATTGCGTGCATCGTTGTGCAAGAAAACTGTGGGAATCAATACATTCTGAACATGTGTCTCGATGGTATCATCCAGTGGATGTCTCAGACTGCATTTATACCCTCAGATGGTGTAGCATTGGCCCATCAGATTGTACGAAAAATTATCGCCATCAGTAAATCGCCTCAACTTAAAGCGGAACAAACTCATGTATCTTCAAAGGAATTTTCGAAACACATCAAGAATATCCACCCGGACATTGCGATAGCATTTGATTTGGCAAAGCTAGTCGAGAGCTTTGATGAATCGGAATTTAAGGATGTCTTCACGTTTGTCGATACGCTGAATGTTAAAGCGAAATCGGATTTTTGTCAGAGTATCAATTTGTTTTTAAGGGCACTGTTTTTGTCGAGAGAACCATCAATCGATTGTTGGTTTAGGATATATGAAACTATTTTGGAGATAATCAAATTGAATGGAGATATTGCTTATGATTTTCTAATGACGTATATTTTCAAGTTGGCAGAGGAAGTCAATCCAGAGATTCAGATAGAGTTGCTTCGAGGGCTGCCCAATTTTGGCGTGGCAAAGGTGAGTACTTAGTTCTTGCATTTCAGAAAAAGATTCAGTTCGGTGCCACCATGGTTGTTTGCTTTAGCTTTTAGATTGTGGGCCATAAGGTATAGTTTTACTATTCTGTGTGAAAGTAGACAAACATCTTCGGCGTAGTCTAGGTGAGAAGTCATAGCCCAACGAATTCCTATGCTGCACAGAGTACATCACTGATAACCACCTCAGAACAACAGCGGTTGCACTATGCATCCTTGACATATTCCTCCAGTTTGTATTTCAAATTCTTCTGATAACTGCCTCGTTTGTAGCCTTGATATAGCTATGTTTTTTTTGGGATGCATCTTCTGTGCAAGGCCAACCAGAGACCATCTGTATCCGAACTATCGAAAGCTTTTTCGAAGCCGATAAACAGCGGATGTGCGCTCGTGTTTCTGCCTTTTAACGCGACGTAGGTTCTTTACTTGGTCGCAAAAGCACGATTTCGATGGCTCCGTTTGGTATTTGATTAAAAACAGCGCCTTAATGATTATAAACATGTCCTATTCATTCTCAGCCGCGTCATCGTCATGATGGTGACCTTCCTTACTCTTCTCTGGAACCTGGCCGTAAATATCCGGTCGCTGTGATGTTTCCAGGATATTAGGCGTGCTGCTGAAGCTAGAAACAGTCTTGGGACTTCCAGCTGATTTACCAGAGTAGAGCATGACAGTGCTTTTTGTTGGAGAGACGTATTCCCCAGCATTAAACCATCTCATCTCGCTCAACGCTAGGATGTCTATTTTTTATCTTTCGAACTCGTACTCCATTTACAGTCTGGTGTTATAAAGCCTTTATTGGAGTGAGAACAAAAAAGGTTTTAAGGTTCCAGATTCCGATCGTTGTCCGTTTTCGGTAGCCAAAGCTCGTCAACAAGTTTTCCATCTCTATCCGGTTAAGACGCGCTGGGCCTTAGACCAACCGTGGCGTAGGTAGCTTGCCGTTCGTCCTTTCCTGTTAGCAATTTCCATTGAAACTCCCAAATGGCACCACGGGGACGTAGCTGCTAGGCTGCAGTAGCTCTTTCTCTCTAATTAGCGGAACAACACCTATCGGGGGAGTCTGCTCCTACAAGCCTTCTTCTAATGTTTTTTTTGTTGCTTTTGATTCTCGACTCTATGTTTTGGTTCTTCTGTTACATCTGTTCTTTAAATAGACATTTTAATTGAGAGATGCAGCGTGTGAATCTACTCTTCAATCTACTCTTCTTTCTCGACCAATTACAAACACTTAAACGTCTTTCTTTACAGGACAACATTCCCATGATATTGAATACCATACGCGCAATGAATGCCAAAAATCCCACCTTTTGCATGGATCTATACCTACGTCTGTGGCGCATTGAAGGACGCACGTATCCTTTTCTAATGAAACTTCTATCACAACCGCATCACGACTCTACAGGTCGTTCAGAGTTTGAAATAGCTAAAGTCTACACCATTAAGGAGATTTGCTGTGAAAGGTTTTTTTCTTCTTAAAATTCACTTTTTATATAAACAACAATCCTTTTCCAATTACAGACCAACCCAATATGGTTCTGACCTTGTATCCCATCTATCGGACACTCTGAATTCTTGTACTGATGAAAATGGCGATTTGGCAACATCACTCGCTATAGACGCCATCGTTTCCCTATGCGATAGTCACACAGTAAACATAATCTCAACTTGGAAGGTGCTCAGTAGTAAATTTCGCCACGAAAAACGTCCAAGATCTATGAAAAGCTTGTTTAACTTCTTTGCTCATGTTCCACTGCTTCAAACACCGACACTTGAGTACGAACAACTGGTCGACGAAGCGCTAGATCATATATGGAAAACAATCTGTTTATCTGACAATCCTGAGATAATTCGAGAGGCTTTCAAGGCTCTAACTCATTACGAGGTTGGCACCTTGATGACTCTCCGTCACATTCCACCGTTATTTAAGGACCGTATCTATGGAGTAGTTGAATACAGTGAAAAGACTGGTCGTGAAATAATCGATCTACAGGCTGAAACTGTGCCAGGTGAGTGTTGGGTTCAGTTGCTGCAGAGAGTCCGTCCCGAATGTGCAGCGGCTGTATCCGATCTGCTCGCTCATTATATTTACAAGGAGATAAACGGATTTCGTGGAGGGGTCTATCGTTTGCCTGAAGGAAAGCCAGAGCCTCGTAAATTACAGGGATTGCCATCACAAAGTGTTCTGCGTGCCTTAATCAATTATTTGGTATCACAATCTCGCTTTGGTGATCACATCAATGAGCCGCATGCTGTGACACATGCTCTACGTGCAATTTCGAAGAAATTTCCCAAGCCCATTCCACCTCTTGATTGGTGCTTTCTACACAGTTTCTTTCATTTGAATTTCGAAGCCCGCAAGTATTGTATTTTAATCGCCAAAAATCAAGTTCTACACTCGGGAACAGCTCGGCGATTGTTGGAGAATTTCCTCACCGAATTTGAGCCGAATTGTTTTGAAAAGGATTTGCTGCTGCTCTTCAGTTTGTTACCAGAAATTGCAAATGGAGTTAGTCTTCAGATAATAAAAAACTTCACCGAGAAGATCGCGGTCTATTGCTTCAAGGAATCACAACTTAATGGCTTTTTGGAAGGTAAATTCAAGGTGGGGGGAGTGTACGTCCGCTTTTAAGAAGTTTCATTGTAGGGTGCCTCTTTGAGAAGTTCCTAGAAAGTGCAAAGTACATTTTCACTGGCAAATGTGATATACCAGAGGTTCTTGATATCTTCACCTTAATCATAGAGCGATACATGGACTCAATGGACATTGATTCAAGGGTGAGAGTCTATCATGTTTGATATATTTTCGGTGAACTTATTGTATTCGTTACAGCTTTTTGAAAAGTACACAGAGGTGGTGGCAACACTGCATCCAAATGCGATAGATGGGCTGACATCGCCCTGCAACTGGTGGGAGAAGCCCATCGGAAAGTTGAAAAAAGCCACAATCATCCGTTGCTATTTGGTTCTCTACAACACCAAGCTACAGAACCCTCTAAAGTGGTTGAATCCCATTATCGATGCTTATGCGGAAAAGCGTGAGGAGCATGGTTTTCTCTTTCGCCATTTGGCTGCCACCCTTTATGCCTTTAATAACGACGAATGTTCATGCGCCTGGATAATGGAACTTTTCTTGCAGATTCAAGCCCTTCTGGCGGAGTCTTCCAACAAAGAAAAGCTCGAAAAGACCTTCTACCTTTTAGATATATTCATTTTAGCCGTTGATGTACTCTCGGGTTGTGCTGTTCTTTTGGGAAACCTCGACATTGTTGCAACGTCTCGAGCAGATCGAATGGAGATCTTTCCTGAAAGTATGCAGTTTTTGTGTGATCATATCTTTTGGAAGGATAATGAAGCTAAGGTATTCTGTTTTTTCTATCCTGTAAGGACTTTTCATTTCTATTTTCTCCCTTCTTGCAGATCTATGAATTTCTTAGCAATTTGTTTCGTAATTCAGCTATTACTGATGTGTATTCTAGTATATTTAAGGAAGCTGTTATTTGCTCAAGAAATAAGCCTTATTTTGATAACAAAGCGATATGGACTAAGTACGTTGGAATGCGAAAATAGATTTTGTTGTTGGTGACTAAGTTACCTTTAAAAAAAAAACAAACAAACAAACAAGTGTCTTCATAAAAGAAAACAGTATCTCACAATAACTAAACCACGTTAAAGCTGCCGTTTATTTAAAGTTAAAATGTTGTTATTTCTTTATATGTATTTTTATGTGTTTTGCAATAAATGACAATTATGGATTTAGCATTTTAAATTTGATCTCCTTTTTTACTTAACCACTTACTTATTTACTTACTGACTTAGGTCACCCTACAGTCCGGAATGGATCTGGGTCTCAACCAACAAACCTCTCTAGTTAACACAGCTGCCTCCACTTGTTTGCTATTGCGTTCTTTACTGCGCCGTCCATTCGGGTGGATTTGAAGACATTCTTAGCTGGAACATTAGGCTCATGCGAACTTCTAGCTTAGTCAACCTCCTTGTACAGACTCTATATTTCGGCGTTATATCTTCTTCTCCACTCCTGCATATGCAGATGGGGCCAAAGATCACTCAAAAAACTTTTCTCTCGAAATAACCAAAGGCATCCTCATCTGATTTCGTCGAAGTCCATGTCCATAGAAACACCGATTGGCAAGAGTGACAAGTCCTTTACTGCCTCGAAATTTTATCTGTCTATTGTGGCATTTTGTCCAAGACGCCTTTATTGGGTGTCCTTTTTTGTAGGCAGCATATATTTTGTCTTGCTTGCATTTACCGCTGAACCCATCCTTGCCTCGATCTCAATGCTCACAAATGCCTACCTAATAATCGGTAGCATACTTTGCGGTGGCAAAATATAACGGCGAAAAAGAATCTAATTGGAAATTTGATTTAATAAAGAATCATCTTGAGCTCCAATAGGGATCTTGATGAATACGATTTCTGATAGGAAAACTTTACGATACGTAATGAAAAGTGAAATGTACGTTCCCGTACTGACTAAATCTACGAAAGTCTATTACCCACCTGTCATCGAAAAGATGGTTTTTCGACCCAAAAACCCAAATTTCATTATAGAAAACTTTAAGTGGGTATAGCTCGTAAACTAAGCGTTGTAATGCAAAATGGAGCGAATGATCGAATAGGCGCATTGGTGGATGGTCGAATTGGCGAATTGATGAATAAACTGTCAAACTGGTGGATTGGCGAATTGGCGAATAAACGGATGGACCAATAGATGAATGGACGGATGGAGAGTAAATGAATGGAGAATAGACGAATGGGCGATTGTGTAGCGAAGATGTTTTTTTTCTTCAGTTTAAGTTTTAGTCCAACCATAGCTGCGGAATACCAGAACTTTCAGCGATAATCTCAGCTGTCGTCAATTCTTCCGTAACTGTCGCCCTGCATTGCTTAGACATGCCAGCTTTTTGGAAAGTGTAAGTGACACTATTGGATTCGCAGCTTTCTCCTGATAGTATAGCGCTCAGAAAGTCACGCATATATCTTTCCTGCGATCGAACGATTATCTTTAGAGAAATGGTCCTTCTTGGCTTATTGTGGGATCTCTCAATTGATCGAGGACAGGACAGCAGTGCAAATAGACGATTGCTATTGGTAGACTAAGATTTCATACCATGTCCGTCAAACGTTTAAGAGACTGCTTCTAAAACAGCGACTGGTGGTGGCGCGTTCAACAATGACAATGCACTATCAGCTCTGCTTAATGGTCGGATTATTAACTCCAAACTGGGTGAGACGTCCACTCAAAGATCTGTTAGTAGAGGCACTCCGCAAGGAGGTGTTCTACCCCCCCCCCCTTCTTTGGAATTTGGTATTTGATAAACTATTGATAATCCTGGAAGGGCTCGGATGCAAGGTGGTAGCCTATGCAGATGACATTTCTGTGGCCGTATCAGTTAAGCACCTAAATACCAAAAAAGAACTCCTTCACTACGTTTTAAAAAACTAACTAGATGGGCCAATCGTTGTGGTTTGGGTGTTAAGCCTCATAAAACTGAATTGGTGCTTTTCACCAGAAAGTACAACGACACTCTCCAAACGGCATCAGCCTAACTTTTTTAGACAAAGCTAAATATTTGCGTCTCTTCCTGGATGGAAAGCTAAGCTGAAAACCAAATACACTATTCTCTTTCAAAAAAGCTATCGGGAATAATAACTCACTATGGAGTATCCTAAGACTAAGTAAGGACACTGATTGTCTGGTGGAAGGCGCTGGAGAAAGTAATAAATTGCAATCTTCTAAGCAAGGTCCAGCGCTCATCCAGTATATTCATAAGCGGTGCACTACACACTACACCCTCTGTCTAATAAGCAAGCACCCAACAAGGCTAGGCCTTTCGCAAACGACTTTTGCAGAGGCTGCAGGGATGAGGAAGCAGGAAACCATTCCTCACCTTCTAGCTTCACAAAAGACAGAAACTGGTTGGTATTAGTCCTCTTCATTCTATAAATGACCGTTCAATTAAAATGGTTCTAAACCTTCCACGGCATGCATATTTTAAAAGAAAACCGCACCCTTAAGTCAGAAACCTCCATAGATAGACCAGTAGGGATGCAATAAAGTGAGAGATGATCCTAACTCCGCCATCAATGAAGAAGAGGTATTTCTAAGTCATAAATTATTTCAATGATGGCAACATGAATATAAATTAACACACTAGGGGCAAAAGCATGCAAAAATTTGCATTTAAAACTCTTAACTTAATACACCCGAAACCCTATGGACTCAAGTATAAACTCTTCATTACCGAAATCAAGAAAATTAGCGAACCAAAGTGGTTCACCAGCGGCATACCATAATTACTATAAATTAACTATAATGTCATGAATTTCAAAAAAGATTCCCATGTATTTCCCCATTTCTGCAAAACCCTTTTCTGCACATCTACATACATCTGCTGCTCTGCTACACATGTATCCTTTCGAATCTTGCAATTATCCTATTCCTCTCCTCAACCCTATTCAATTCGCGAATTGCAATAATTCCTTATGGCATATCATATTTCACAAGAAAAATAATTTCCTTCACCCTTTCACTCTATCTGAATCCGATGCATCTATCCCAAAGTGCAGTGTAAATGCCCATCATCCTCCTATCGCACTATCCATCCATCACATCCTTCCGTAAACACAACACAGGAATATCCAACCTCCTTCCAGAAAATTTCGCCAAAAAAAAAAATTCCCATGGTATTTAGGCTAAACATCTTTTCAACCTTTTCCACTATTATCTCGGCATGACGACCCTTTAGCCGGCGAACTTCGATCAAAGGGTGCAAAAAAAAAAAAAAACATACACACACAGATGAGCAGAAAACGTATGTTCTCCTCAAGACAAGAAGAAAGACAAAAAAGGATCAACAACTCGTTTTTCCAATTCAAAATATACGTAAAATCAACAAAAAAATAAAAAATCCATCGATTGCTGAAATTCGAGACGAGCATCATCGACATCATCATCATTATCCTGATCTGCAGATAAAATACGAGTTCCCCAACAAAACTAAGAAAAAGGATTTTCAATTCACGCTAAATTACGTCAGAGGTGAATCCTTCGGGGGAAAAATCGAATCGAAAGAAAAAAAAATAAGAAAATAAAAGGAGGTTACCTAAGTCGTGGAGAAAGGATCACAACCCTTACGACCCCTTGTCGCATTACAAAAATCGAAGATTTTTCCTCAAATTTCAAGGATCCTACAGGAGGATCATCATCACAGCTTTAGACTTTCTCAGAGGAAGAGGAAAGGTCCCCCCGATGCGATGTCCTGGCACGCAAACATTAAGGAATTCACCCGTGAAAGACATTTACCACAGCCCAGAGTCCATAGGTTACGACTATTAAGGTTAAATGATGATGCCAGTCGGCCACGGTAGATACCTGAAGTTTTTCTCGTTTTTTAAGGATTTTCATCTCATTTTTTGAGAGAGAAAAGTTATAGTTCACCCCTTGGGTTAATTGTCCTTTGCTAATGTTGTCCTCGCTGGGAAAATAGTCAAAAAATTGTAAAAATATCTCAGGTAGAGGAGAAATTTTCACGAAATTATCCTAACAATAGAATTTGGTTATTGATGATCCTGAGGGCTATAGATAGGATCAATTTAACTTCATTTACACATCTGCATTGTGCTCGGGTCTCACTTTTGAATATCTACATCATCGATTAAGATTTCAATGTCTGACCATCTCTTTGTTTGCGAAGAAAGAACGAAAGAGAATGAGTCCTTTATATTGCTTCCCTAATGTCCTTTGTACGTCGAGTCAACACAACACTTAAGAAAGAAATTAGGAGGATTTATTTATGCAGATTAAAAGAAGGGAATTTATAACGAAGAAGTTGTGTTGACAGTTGAGGTCAAGCGTGGTCAAGGAGGGGTTCTCCGAAGTTATACATATACGATGAGGGATAATGAGTATAAGATGTTAATCTTATTGAGGATATTAATTCGGAACTGACCATTTGCTTCATGAATGGAGACAAATGGATTGGCTTTATTTGAATGAGTGGAAAATTAGTCAAATGTTTGTCTGTAGGTTAATCCACTGAGAGTACAGTATATTCTTATCTTGAAACTTTGGGTCATTATATTCGTTAAGTAGTGGGAGAATACACCACCCACACTTACATATATTACTTTTGTAGCCGTTATTGTATGTTTATGCAGAAAGATCTTTTTTGATATCTTACAACGAATTTCTAAAAGTTCATTTTTACCTCCAGGCGGCCACTTCTCCGAACCAACCAACCGAAGACCGACTTAATTTACTGCAGGGCAATCAAATGCTTGGACGACATGATTTCTTTCTGTCATTTTAGACTCACTAAAGGGATCGCGATGGGCCCATTATGTTGCCTAGTATCATGAACTTATACCCGCTTTACAACTATTCTAACCTAATTTTTGAAACTAAGAAGTGATATTAGATATTTGCAGGAAAATGACAAAAAAATATTTTATTAAGAAAAATGCCACTAAAAGGTGGGCGTGGCCATACTTTTGTAGAGTAAGAGAATATTTACACATTTGCTTTTGTAAGTTTTTTTTTGAATTGATGCAACATTATTGTTCGAAGATTTAAGCTCAATTGGTTCAGTGGTCTCGAAGTGAATGGAATCCATACTATGGTATGGCCCAACTTCTAAATCAGTATGGTGCTATAGCACCAGGCGCTCACCACCTATTCTTTAGTCAGCCGATAGTTTTTTTGCTCCGAAATTTCACGCTGATAAGCCATTCTTACTCATCTAGGTACCTACATAGACAAAAAAGTAATGGAATTTTGAATTTATCGGTCGTTTGTCTTATAACCGTAAAATTGAACTAGCTTAGAAAGTTAATTAAATCATATTCCTGCATTTGCCATGAAAACAACGTATTCCAGAACAAAAACAATGGTAGACTTTTTATCTTTATACATATTGACTCCACTCCCTGATTTCATACTGTAGATATCCAGGTTTTAATAAATTGCGCAATTTTGAAAATCCTTTCACTGCTACACTGAATGACGCACCAGAAAATAACATTAATCCACCCCCGATAATATCAGCTCTAAATATCCTGACAAAACAACATTCAACACCAATCATCCAAATCCCTTTTGATCCAGCACGATGTGTTGTCCTTTCACAAAATTTCCTCTGATCATTTGCCATACCACACATGTACAACTATCCTTGCCTAAACAAATATCCTTTCGAAAACATAAAATAACCGATATTTTTTTTACGAAAAAATTTAATTTTCTTCCTCTTTTGCTGATCGATTCGGCCCGGTGTCGTAACACAGCAAAAAAAAATTGAAAGAAAAATTCCTTTAACTACAAGAAAAAGGATTGCATTCCATCAATCTTCCTCGCAAAGCAAAAGAAGAAAACAAAAAATACAACACAACTCAGCACAAAATGTTTAATCCTTTTACTCGTAAAGGAAGTCTCGTACCAAGCGCCAGGTGTGGCTACAGCGATGTTGGTGATGGCGCAAAGGACGATGATGATCACTACCATCATCATTCTCTTTGGATTCTGTAATACACAGAGAAAAGAGCCCTTACACACGTATTCCCTTGAAAAAAAAAAGAATAGTCCTTATCGAAAAAAGGATTGGAGAAAGAGGAAAACTCCAAAAATATATTTTTTTTTTTCAAATTTTTAAAAAGGGTTGACATTAAAGATTCTGTCAGTGGTAGTAGTCCTTTGGCCTCTTGTGTAAGGTCCATAGGCGACAGCCACAAGGGTGGAAGGTGTACTATGCAGGACAATGCCAAAATATATCGAGGATGACTGCGTAGAGTTGGGAAACAGATTAAAGTAACAATGCGTGATAGAGGATACCCTTTGGTCGAGCAACTGAAAGAGCACACAATGGAAGGGATATTTTGTGATTTTTGAAATTCTACTCGCGCAACTGTTTTATTACAACTGAACTCTACGGGAGTAAAGGGAGTAAGACGAGGGAATAGAGCGGTATAGTTGTGTTTCTTTTTTTTGTGAATGAAATTTTGGCATTCGATGTTAGATGCAAGGATATGCGTGAGTAAGTATGAGAATTTGCGGTTTAAAATTTTAAATTACTTGAAAAGTTTTCGACAACTTAGTGTTTGTACCAGAGATTTGGTGTCCTTCGCTGTCTCGAGCCTGGAAGTTCTGAATCAAAGATTCTCTTGGCTGGTGAGTTGTTGTCGCTTTCGATCGATCTGTCGACGATCAGGCTAATCCTGGTACATCTCATAGAGCTTGAGGTTGTTTCTTCTCTTTCATTAGCCGCCTCGCCCTCCCAAGTTAAAAGTTAAGATACATAAAGACAGTATCCCGAATTATTGGTCATGGCTTCGTAGAGCTCTAAACAAATGACGCAGGCGTAAGCGGCTTTAAAGTCCATTAGTAGGTGGTACGCGTTGGTCTCTTCCACTTGTCTTAGTTAAATTTTGGTTACCTGCCGGGGTAGAAGGCACACTGTTACGTGCCGACTAGTGTATTTACACATTTGCACAACACGTTTGATAGGATCTGGGATGCGATATTAAACAGGGAAAACGGGAATATAGAGCTAATACTCCAGTTCGAATTGCACTTTGTTTTCGGGTTCCGTGGAAAACACCTGATTTATTCATAACACCACTTCTTTGGTGATCGTTGGACGCGTCGACTTTTTTTTAAAGGGATTTAGTACATCCTCACTTGTACTTGTACATAGTTATAAATATCCACTGCTCCAGCTAAGTTTGCACTGTTGTAGTATTTATATATCTGTCCTTCAATTTATTTGCCTACATATATAGGCTAGGTTAGGTTAGATGGATGTGTTCGTTGTCTTCTTCCTTTCAGCAGCTTTTACAACAATCATTATGCAGCCCACTAAATTGCTTTGCGTGAAGGACATTGGCACAACGGCGAGTACTTACGACACTTAGTGAAAAGAACAACCTCCGTTTTTTAAGGGTGAACAGTTTCCATCCTTTGCTGCTGACCCAGATTTTCACTAGCTTTAGTCACTTAGAACTGGGGGAAATTTCTCCGAAACCAGGATAACCACATCGGCGTTGCATTTAAGCCGGTTTCCTTCAGTATTACTAGAATCTCAGCCACTACAAGAAGTCATATCAGTGGAGTGGAGTACAAAGACCGGTATTAAGTTTAGCTCTGTACAAGCTATTTAGGATCGTCTCAAAACTCACGGTGTTGAAAGCCCCTCAATATCTAGAAACACCCCAAGTGTGAATTCCTTGAAGCGATCTTTCTATACTCGACACAACCCTGTGGAGGGCTGTATCTACCAAACTATTCGTTTACCTATCTGTCTTTAGAGTAGCGGTGACGAATAATGATAGAGGGCGTGTATTAAGAATTAATTAGCTGGTTCGACATAGTCGTCGAAAATCAGAAAAGTCAGCAAGTGATCACCTCTAAAAACATTAGATAAAAGCCTTTGTAACCCTTGATGATCTTACCTTCAAAAATCCGATAAAATCTTTTCAAAACCTATCAAGACAAAAGAAAAAAAAAAACTTGAAAAAACCATTAATAGGAAAAAAATTCATTAAATCAACGTAATACGTGATATTTCCAAGTTTAACGTTCGCTTCACCATTTCATGGGAGAGGATTTTCTTAAAAACACCATTTCATATCTTCTTCCGCATTTTAATTAATTCAGGATGAGCAATCAGAGAAGATTCCACCAAAAAAAAAGCAAGGGTCCTTACCTTTCATGGTTCATAAACCAGTTTCCAAATATCCCTTGAATTACTTGACAGGACCAACCAACCAACTAACAAAAAAAAAACGTTAATTCATTGCATCTCAACTCGAAAACAAAAAAAAAACAAAAACCCGTCCAGTCCACTTGGTTGTTATCCTTTCACAGCATATTGTCCCTTCAATTTGGCCATCCATCTACCACACCCAGATATAAAATTACAATACATCCGCGTTAAATTAGGACAGCTTGTACGCGAAAGGACGAAAGGATACTCGCCTGAAATGGGTTTTGTAGTTGAATATAGATCATCCATAGCGGACAACTCAGATGACTGGCGTGCGTAATAGACGATAGGTCCAGGCAAACAAATAGGGTTGAACCTAAAGAGGGTTGTTTTAAATTTCACAGGGTCATTGTGATGAACGAAATTAATAAATAAAAGGAACATTTTCGGGTGTGCGATCAACGGTCATTTTATGTGAGAAATCGTTTTAGATGTGTTTTTTTAATTATGACTATGCTGTGAATGAATTGTTGGGAAGTTAGGTCTAAGTTCAAGTTTTTTTAGTTCAATCAAAGTCATTCTCTTATAAATAGTTGACACTTTTGTGCAGACGATTCTAATTTATGCTTAAGTTGATATACATTTGGATGTATTTACTAGTTTTTCTGCACACGAGAATTGCAAAGTAATCAATTCTAAAAGGAGAAACATAATCGAAGCTAGTAGTACTTATAATCTTAATATCGGTCGAACGGCATAAGAGACAGCATATGTAAATTTGACAGATGACAGCTACTATTGACGAATTTTTGATTTAACAGATATGTACGCATGCTAGCAAAAGTATTTTTCGCTTACTCATATACAACCGTTTGCAAATCTATTAGTAGGTCCGCTCGCGTATCCTCCTAAAACAGTGAATTATTTCAAAAATCTATGAATTTTTATGAAAAGCGTACGGAGAATTTTCATAGTTTTTCGCAGAAGAGAACGCTCACGAGAGAGTAAGAAATCCCCAATGCTACGAATTTTAGTGCAAGGAATTTGTAGGCTGCCTTATGAAAACTGTCAAGCCAGTGTATTTTCAACTTTTTCTTGTTTAACCCGCTCGTTTCCTTTTTCGTAATTTTAGCTCTCTCTGAGAGAATTTTACTCCTACTCTTCGAAATTTGATAATTTACGAATTTTAGTGCATAAAGTACGCGAATCTTCTCGCGGGCTGTCAAAATCTAAGCCCAACCTTAATTGCATTAAGGAAGCGTTGCTATATTTCATTTCGTTTTTGTCTGGCTCTCTTACAATGTAGTCAACCTCAGCTCTCCGTAAAGAATGTGCGAATGAAACGTTTCCTTACATATGGAGCCAAAAGTAAACGAAATCTGAAAGAAACTGAGCGGAAAGTCATTATGGGTGGAGTGTTCAAATTATATATATTCGCATGAATACATACGGCAGCGTTGAGAGTTTTCAATTAGTTCTGGGCCTTTACTATTCAATTTGTGATTTGAACTTAAATATTGTTCTGTTCTTAAATGAAAGTGTAAGCTATCCCAATTACAAAAAAAAAATCAAGTGATAACTTTTAAATGTTCTCGGGTACATACAGTCTTCTTTTCACTAAACTTAATATTAAACCATTTAAATAGACTGGACTTGTTTAAAAATAAAGGTATTTTCCAGTACAAAAAACCTGTAGTCGAATTGACACGTGCCCGGACATATAAAGAGATAATTTTCATTAAAAACTGGACACTGTCCATCATCACTTCAGTGGGGTGAATAAATTTTGAGGCAAAATAAACCCTTATTTGTCAATGACACGCGTCCACTATTAACTTATCCCTAACTGACCACCAACACTCCGACTCGTGTATCCTTGTTTGTCCACTAGCAAGAAAAAACCTGTTTACAAATTTGTAACCTTTTCTAGTTGTGGTCAATCTTGGATGAACAATGCAACCCCTTTGGCACAATCACTCCTGCACTTGGACTAGTTTTGAGGAAGAACAAAAAACATCAAGCCATTAAAGGATAAGATAAACGACTACTGGAATGTCCGAGGAACCACCCTTCGTTTTATTATGGTCACTTATGGTCAACGTCCCCTTTTTATCCTTTCTTCGTCCTTTTCTTTCGAATACTCATTAATGTGATCATCTTCTTGAAATGACTTGTTGAAAGGATCGTGCCATTGATCCACACCTAAAATTGGACAAAAGAATTTAGCTGCGGTCAAGGATGATTTTTTTCCTCCTGTGCTTCGTCCTTTTTTTTTCTCTAAATATCAATCCTATTTCGGGTGAATTTCTTAAATACCCATATCATTTCGTTGCGGGTCAATAAGCGGAGTCGTTCATTGCAAGGATATCGATTTTAAACCTTAAGGGATGCAAAATCCCATAAAAAAAGGAATACAATTGAAATGGAAAATATTAAGGATAATAATAAATTTGCGGGTTTCACAATAAATTTTGCGGAAATGGATGCGCTATCGGTAAAATGAAATAAAATAGAAAAAAAAAAAACAGTCATTGGAGTTCAAAAAAGTCAGATGGCGAAAATAAAGTAGGGACTTCTTGGGCGCAAGGATCGTGCGACCTTTGCAATTTGGGATGGTTCTTAAAGAGGGATGACAACAGGAAGAAAAAGGTACGAGTAGATGCGTTTTTTTTTTGCATCTGAAATGCAATTCGCGAGAGGGAAAATGAGAAGATATCGTCACATTGAAGGCAAATTGCTTGCAAATGAAGATTTTATGTTGATGAGATATGTACATTTATGTGCTGAATTTTGGTGAAGATTTTCCCATAATTGAAACGTTTAAGGAGAATAAATTATCTCTGTGCGATCAATTGAGCAGTCAACACATTTTGACAGTGTGGAGAATTATGCGTTATTTTTTTTGCATTTATGTATGCAATGTAGGGGACCTTTGATAATATCTATATATTTGGAATTCTTTTGGCCAATGAGCTCTGTCTTCCGAACAACGCAGGCGCTGCTGTTAGTTATTTAATTAAAAAAACAAGAAATTAGAAGAAATCCTTTAGATGTAGTGATGGTATTATGTGTTTTGAGTTTTGAACATTAGTCGTAGAGGGAAATTTTCGCGTTAAACAAAAACAAGAACCTACTACTTAACCTACAACTCTTGATTTCATCAGTAGACCGAGAGCTACTGCCTGGGAATTTGGTTGATAAAAAAGAATGCAGAAGTAGAAAATCAATAAAAGAAATAAGCAAACAATTGCTATTATTTTCCATTTGCAAAGAAACTGTGTGCCTAATATTTTAAGGCTTCAATCATTTTCGTTTCGTTAAAAGAAGAATCATCTATTTTGATGTATATTTCAGGAATCTTAAAGTTAAAAAAGGAACGGTCAATAATATCTCACGAACATAGCCACGAACATATGTTTTGTTGAGAGCTAATGCCATTTCAACGAAGTCAAGTGCCCAACCCATAGAATCCGTCGATCCGTTGTTCCGTCGACGTTAACTGACAGCTCGATAAAATACACACAACCTTATGGGAGGCGGCCCATAACCAACGGATGAACGAACTTCGACGGACAAAGTAGGTTTACTTTCTACTTTTTCAATCCGTCGATCCGTTGTCAGTACACACATTCACGTATTTAAGTGCACACATTCACATATTGAAGTTCACGCATAAGAAAATTGAGAGTACGCATTTTCATTGGTGGAAGCAGAGAGAGAATTAAAGAAACTATCATCGCCTTTGACAATCAGCTGACGGTTGTGACGGATTCTATGGGACTGTTCTATCCGGCAATACGTCAACTTCAACGTCAACGCACAACGGATCGACGTCGACGGATGTCGACGGATTCTATGGGTCGGGGCCTTCAAGTGCCCGTCGATCCGCTGTTCCGTCGACCTTAACTGACAGCTCGATAAAATACACACAACCTTATGGGAGGCGGCCCATAACCAACGGATGGATGAACTTCGACGGACAAAGTAGGTTTACTTTCTACTTTTTCAATCCGTCGATCCGTTGTCAGTACACACATTCACGTATTTAAGTTCACACATTCACATATTGAAGTTCACGCATAAGAAAATTGAGAGTACGCATTTTCATTGGTGGAAGCAGAGAGAGAATTAAAGAAACTGTCATCGCCTTTGACAATCAGCTGACGGTTGTGACGGATTCTATGGGACTGTTCTATCCGGCAATACGTCAACTTCAACGTCAACGTAAAACGGATTGACGTCGACGGATTCTATGGGTCGGGGCCTTCACACGTACCAACTTGGGGGTATATAAATTCACCTGCCGATAGCCTGCTGCGGAATGTTGAAATGAACTGCCGGCTGCGGATGTTGCAAACAAAAAAAAAAACAAGGTTATTTTCGTCGGTGAAGTACTGTGTTTGGTGTTAGTTTAATATTTTTACTTGCACCTATAATATAGGGCAAGTATTGGATTCGTGCAAAAATTCGAACTCGAGATAACAATGAATTCTGACATTACGATGATAGAGAAGCTCGAAAAAGTAGGTCTGCCGATTCTGTCTGTCTGTCTGTCTGTCTGTCTGTCTGTCTGTCCGTCACTCTGTATGTATGTACGCTCGACTACAGCCCAAACGGGTGGACCGATTTCCTTCAAACTTCATATCTGGGGTCTGTTGTGTATTCACCAGAGGAGAAATTGAAATTTTCGTTCTAGCCCTATTATTAACGGTACTTTACTTAAGGCCAATTTTACAAAAACATGTTTTTCTCGAAAACGGCTCTAACGATTTTGATTAAATTTCATATTCGAGTTAGTCTGGGCAAATGCTATAAGATGGCGTACCACGTTTTTGGCTAAAAATACGTATAACGGTACTTTTCTTATTAATTGGTTTTAGAAATATGGCTATTTCTCGGCTAAAACTCAATGGATTTCCATCAAAATTGAAATGTGGGCAAGATTAAATGTTTAATAATATATGCCATTTAAACTTATACAAAATTAAAAAAAAAAATTTTCAAAAATCTATTGTAAATTTTTTTTTTTAAATTCATTTCCAACTACCAGCATATATGTAGGTGCAAGTACGTACGACCCAGTCGTGCACATTTTTTCTTTCTTATCTAATTTTGCTTTTCAAAGTAGAATGTTAGCTCATAAAAAAAGACCGAATGTAGCTGATGGTGTTCAAAACCTGGCTCGTAATCACATTAGATGTTTCTGCACAGCGTCACGAGTCCACTGTAGGTCACCAGTTGCCTGGTGGAATATAAATTTCCAGAGACCTAGGTAGTAATCCAGAAAACTTCTAATTCGCGCACTTTAGGCTGCGGCTAAACTTCTACGGGAGATTCATTTTGCAGGTAATATAAGTAAAAGCTCTGCGAACGTGATCAGTTTTTGAATATAGGGCAGCTAGTTACTGACGAAGAGATCATTGATAACAGATGTAGACTGTGGCAAATTTATTTGCAGGAGGTAAATAAGGGTTTTCCACAAGGTATGAACTTTCTGCTTACAACACTTAATAGTTATAACGGCTATGCATGCTCATGTGTATGAAGATTATGTAGCCGTCCTTTCTGTCGATTCATGTTTAAGTACTGTTTGAGCTAATGCGCGTATGGAATTAGACTAGGAATGATCTTTCGGTCAGTCCTCTTAAAACAGAAGTTGTTATTTTTACGAGGAAGTAAATCATCAGCGTCACTATCCTGATCTCAGATAAAGTACTAGTAATCCTGGATAGGAACGTTTTCTTGTCCAAATGTATAAAAAAAATGCAATCACTCTCAATTTTCTTAGAGCTTTAAGGGTGCTTTTGAAAATGTATGTGGCATATCACCGAGCAAGGTTTCTTGGACCTATGTATATGGCTGGGGTAAATCCAGATCTAACTTATGTGTCATTTGTTGGAAGGGGCTTTCTGGCTAATACATGGCTGGCTCTTGCGCTGAATAATTTATCTTGGGTGCATATCAAGTTTCCGTTTTAACTGGTACCACTTAATACCTAAATCATAGAGTGCAATTAAGCAGTGAAGTGGTTTTTAGTAAGACCTGCACTGGAGCTTAGACTATCTTCGACAATCATCCAGCACAGTACCATTGGCATGCCTGCCACTATAACACCGATACTCCGGCTGCGGGGAAAGTGTGAGAACAACTTTTCTGTTGGTCAGGATTGGCTTCGGCCAAAGTTTGAGTCAGGTCTGAAGTGTAGCTGTTATCAGCATTTGATATATTTGTGGAATATAATAACACAGGACTACAATGCTTTACTTTAAATTGAATTCGTAGACTAGATTCATAATGTCCTATTTTTGGCAAACGTTGGTAACAAGGGATTATTATTTTTGGACAACTTAACAAAATTTTACTCAAAAAACTTGATATTATATAATCATCGGTTTTATGGATCTCAACTACACATAAAAGGTGCAAGTTAGTACGACCCAGTCGTGCAGTTTATTTACTTATTATTGCAGCAACTTTAGCCTGCAATTACAACGTAGCGCCAGAGGTTCTGGATCTTATAAGTTATAACCCTTACGATCCATTCACATAGAATGTGTGCTGCTTTCGTCATTACCTTGTCGCTTATTTAAGCATTTACCGATCAAACGTTTACCATGTCATGATGGATCCTGTAATATGTATAATTCCCCCTTTTAACTAATGGATTTACTTGTCTCTCCAGCTGTCTTCAACTCAGTAATGCTCATCTATCCTTTTCTCAATTTTTTTTTTCAAGTATCGATCAGTAATTCTTTATGGAAGTAAGTTTTTTTTTATAAAAAAGAAAAAACTCCAAGATTTCCGCATCGATACACTTCTTTTAGACTTCGGTTCGAACAAGAAAATTGATTAATGATGATCGATCAAGCGCCATCTCCGACTGCATAAGAAATTCAAACACTTTTCACACTTTTCCCACAGTTATAAGTTTCCTTCCGACTTGTCGGAACATCATTAATTTTATTTCAATAATTAGCAAAGAATTTTCATGCAAAAAACATATTTTTTCCTCTTTTTCAACACGAAATCATTAGGATTTGATGAAATTCGAGATGCTGAACTTATTTGATAAATGATCGAGCACGACGTCGATCAATGGCAACAGAAGGGTTGAAAGGTGAACACCATTAGGAAATATCCGATTTCCTTAAAGAAATTCCATCAAAATCTTAGTAAATCATCAAAAAAAATAAGGGAGAAAGTAACAAAATCTTTACAAAAAAAAAAAAAATGAATTAATGATCACCCAACACCCTTTTAGAGAAAATGACAGAAAACAAAAGGACATTTTACCCTTTTTTCGTGTGGACTTATTGAAGAATTTTTCCCACCCTTTAGTTCGCAAAAAATAGAAACCAAACTTACGCAAAAAAAAAGAAAGAAAAAAAAAAAATAGAAATCCTAGAAATTCGAACTGCGCGTATCCTTTCATGGTACTGTGAACATTCAGAATGCACAGATGGAACCTTTTGTTGGCATGTAGTAGGTCGCAATATGGTTTTAGGATCGCTTCCGATGGAATCGTTCTTGTATAATGCGGTTCGGGATCAATATTTGTGCAAGGATCGATCAATTATTTATTTTGTTGCAATAGGATCGACAAAAAGGGTTGAAATTATTATTTATTTTTTGGAATAAAAGTGATGCTTTGTCTGCGGCATGCATTCGCATCCGTTGGTCGTCTTTTGAAGACGAAATTCTATCTGTTGGAATATGAAGGTTGATGCAATTACATTAGGGGATGATTGTAATATTTTCTTGAGACATTTTTTGATAAATGAAATTGCCCATTGTACTGTTTTGATATTTGATATTGCAAATTGTAGTGCATGAGAATTTTTCAAAGTTGATACGTCCATTTCGTGCAAAAGAATGTTGAAAGTGAAAGTGTAAGAATGGATGAGTAGGATTGAAAAGGGTTTAGAATCGGGTTACATTCTTAGGATTTTAATTTTGTTTCACTTGAAGTACCTTGGATTTTAAAAGAATGAAATATACAAACATGATAGTGATCAAAATCACTCATGACATAAAAATGTACGCGGAGGACATATCTTTCGAATAAGGATTTCTAAACTTTGACAGGTGATCGCGGTCGTATTACTGAAGCGACATCTGTCAAATTAGTTGTCATTTATTTAATCTGTTTTGCCAAATCAACATGGAGAGTTATAGTGTTCAAAAACTTATGTAAATGATCACTTTGTTTTGTGAAAGACTATGACTTTTATGAGAGGACTATTGCAGTCTACGAGTTTAACTTGTCATTTATCAAAGAATTAGATTTGTGAGGTTATGCCCGATTCACAATGCAGCTTCAGAACGAGGCGAGTCTAGCGTGAGTTGTCAAAAAAAAAAAAGTTTAAATAAATGCAAATGTATGAAACAATGCACAATGACGCTTTCTATCGCATCGCGTACTTTTTGAAAAATTGAAAAACTTTCGCAACGTGACTGCATGACAGGGGGCTGATGTGACTTTTTAAATTCGCCAGAAAGAGAAAGGTGGTGTTCGGTTGTAGGGTTATCGTTGTTGTTTTTTCACATAGATTGCATGACCTCACTGCTCAAAGTGTCGCATTCATTGTTTGCTGGGCAACGATTTTGTGACGACAAGGATTTCTCGCCTCGCTCTAGTCTCGTTTTCGCGCTGCACTGTGAATCGGGCAATTCACTTGTCATTTATCAAAGAATTAAGCCCCAACCATAATTGCATTATGTAATAATAATGTCTAATGTCATAATCGAACGAAAAATCTGCTCTCGCGCTGTCAAAATCCGAGCGCACCCATAATTGCATTAAGAAAACGTTACCATATGTCATATTTTTACACCCGATGTAGCCATTCTCAGCGCTCCGTACGGAATGTGCGAATGAAACCGCTCTCTACGTATGGAGACAAAAGTGAATGAAAATCTGAGGAAAAAGTCATTATGGATGCAGTATACAAATTATTTGTATTCGCATGACTACGTACGGGCGCGTCCTTAATTCAGTTATAGTTGGCCCTTTAGATTTGTGAGGTTAGGCTTTTCCGAATGTTCTGGTCCCGCGAAAGTTTATTGTGTTCCACATCTGTGAAATGTAAATAAAATGTGACAATTCGCAAGAAGCTTTCGCTTATTCGCTTAAAAATCAACGAATTATTATAAAATTCAACTTCTTTTTCATAAATCTACTAGCTGACCCCCTTTACAAACTTTTTTTGACTTGGTTTGTATGTTTAGGCTTTGAAGGCAAAACAACGTTTGCCCGGGTCAGCTAGTATAGAATAAAAGCTTAATGGATTTCACTTACCTTGCATTACGTTGTATTGTTAAATTGCTAAATCATTTGTCAACATAAATCAACAGCTGATCACGTAACACCCAATAGCCACATTTACTACGACGCTTTAAACATTACCCAGTAAGAACACCTTGTGATCAACCTAAATAAACTCGTATTTTTTTTTCTGTTAAAATAAATAATAATTTTTTTTTATTTGTTGAATTTACTAAATTCAAGGCCGGCAGAATGTTAAGTCCATGTAGATTTAGATAAAGATTAAAGCAAATATGTAATTATGTCAATCTACGTATTTTGCCGAGATAAAAATATTTTTCAAAAGGGGGCGTAACCCCGCCCATTTTTCCAAAAATTTATACTCTCTAAAACTTTCTCCTGGCCGACACGAATAAGCCCTGAAAGTTTCATGAAGATCGGGTACGCCGTGTGAGAGGAGTAGTCTTACAAACTATTTCTGTACACAGACAGATTTTCATTTTTATATATATAGATAAATAAATTAACCTCTCCTTTGGCCATAGTAGAAAATGTCAACTGTTTGTCTTTAAATGTGCTAAAGATGATTTGTTCGCAGTTCTCCCAATCACCGGTCGTTGAGCTGTGAATGGAACATAAAGAATGAATTTGTGCTCAATACATTATGTGTTATAAATCGTTTTTTATTGAAGGAACAAATGCGTAATATCGGCTTCTTTTCAAATGTATAAATTCGACTTATTATTCTCTGAACTCCCCAATAGATTGCCTGCTTTAATTGCGCAATAAAGATACCCCCTATCGTATAAATACCCTTGGCTTATTATTTCACCAGAAAACGCTTCTCAAAAAATTTACATACATTATATAGAAAACAGACAAACGCGCCAATATTCTAGAAAGCTGCTTCGAATTTCTTCCATCAAAACAGAATCAAAGCTGACAAAGCCAAAAGAAAATATTCGCAGAAATATCATAACAAAAACCATAATTTCAATAAACTATTCATACATCCTTTGAGTTCAGTATTCAATTACAATTTTTACAAACGAGCTGATTCCCTTTTTGACTTTCAAAGAAAATATGTAAATTCGAATAAAATACAATTTCAAAAACGGTTACAACATCCGTCTTACAAATCGTTCATCAAAACAACATCTACGACAATAATTGAGTTCAATTGAAAATCAATGCACAGGACGACTAGAATTGCACTAGACTAGGACGACGACGTACTACAACACCCCATGTTCCCGCGCACTTATCCAACTGTCACAGTCATCCACATCCACATGAAGGGCTTTCAATTAAATTCTCTAACCAAACTGACAAACCATATCGAAAAGGGGTTCCTTCCTTCAATCTATCGAATAATCACGAATCAATAATCAAAAAGGACACGATACAGGTTCATTTGCATAACACTGCACGAGCCAGAAACGAGGTGTGTGCCTTCCTACTAGAACGAACTTGATCCTTGCAAATTTTTTCAAATAATTTATTCATAAAATGCACCCCGTGTCGGTTTTTAGAAGAGAGTATGGTTTTGTAAAAAAAAGGGACTTTGACGCATGTGCGAATTGATTAAAAAATAAAATCGTTTTTTTCGTATAATATATGCAAATTTTTAAAATGGACTGGACTTTTTCGTAACGTATAATTTTCACGGAAAGGATTGTCATGTAAATTTGTTTTTGGCACAGTTTGGCATATGTTGTGTGAAAAATGGAAATTCAAAAAATTTTGCGGAAATGCATCAATGAGAGATTTATGCAAAGTGATAGTCCTTCCTTGGGTGCAATTTTTTAATGAATTCATCTCATCTAAAAGGGGTCTCACAGGATGTCAGAGGAGGGGTATAAAGAAGGAGAATTGTTGTATGTTGTTTTTGTTTCTAAAAAACTGAGATCCTTAGAGCGGGGATTCTCCTTCTCCTTAAAAAATAAACAAATCAGAGAATCATCGGAGAGAGAACAAGATCCTTTGAGAGAAGACCATCTGAATTAGGGGATGAATGTCCTTCCTATGTGTGTTATGCAATGCAACCCCTTACTTTGATAAGGGATCATTGATCGACCTTATACTTTTTTTATTTATTTTAAAATGTTTTTCTTAAAAAAAGATTTCCTCGCATCAATGTGTGCGTGTCAGAGAGAGAGCGTGATTCATTTTTTAAAGTAGGGGAGAGGGTTATAATTTTTTAGTAAAATTTTCGACATGCTGAGGTTCTTGGACAGAGGATAATTCAGTTTGTGCCTCATCGCCAAGCTTGATACATTAAAATCAAAGATTTTCTGAGATTTTCTTGCGAAAAAACAAATTCTATTACATTCTCTTGATTTATTTTTTTCTTTTTCTGTTAAAATTCTTTGTTGTTTTTGTTTTGTGTTTGGTTTTTTGGATTTGTTTTATCGAAATGGCTTCACAATTAGAATTTCTAATGCAACTGTATATGATGAATTTAATTCAACAACAACAGCAACAATTAATTCAACAACAAAGCTTACAACAACAACAGCAACAGACAAAGGATAACAATTCTACTGATTTGGCAACTACGTTAAAAGGACAACAGAGTCCAAACAATTGTAGTAGTAGTACTAGTACTAGTAGTAGTAGTAATATTTTACCAAACAGTAGTGACTATAGTGATTTACAAAATTTGTACAGTAATGTACAAATGACAAATGATAATGATAATTTTATTAATAATTTATATTCTGTTAATTTTTCAAAAAGTTTCCTTCAATCATCAACAGTTACATCGACACCAACAGAAAAACTTACAAGGACACCTAGTCCAAGTGAGCGAATGGTGGATGATGATAATTATGCAGAGGCGGATATTGAAGATGAGGAACCGTTATATTCAACAGGGACATCGGGTAGTACAACGAATAGTGGTGATAATTCAAAACTGTCGGCGCCAGTTTTAGAAAGTACAGATTCATTTTCATCGTCAATTATGGTGAGAATTTTTAACTGATTGGTATGATTTGAGTGAAATTTAAATGAGTGTATCTTGTGTTTTGTAATTGAAGCCTTTTACTCCGGTGAAGCAGGATAATGTGATGTCATCATCGACCAGTGGACAGGACTTGTCAGTGGATAATACGAAATCATTCAACACTTTTGCGGATAATGAGGATTCAAATATTTCGCAGAACAATGGAATTTTGGAAACAAAAGTTTCAGTGAAAAGTGAAAGTAGTTTAGTGGTAAGAAAATATCATTTTTTTAAATCATTGCTGCAATGTCATTTGACGGCAGAAGACGACTATTAAGTGTGAACTAGTGCAGTGAAATCACTCTGAGAGAAATTATTTCACTTCTTTCGTGTAAATTTAAACCTTTCTTTTCTTTAAGTTTTAAAGGCTTTTGGCCTTGTCTTGACTTGTGTTTTTTTTTATATAAAAAGTGAATTTCCCGCATATATCTTTCACTTGTGGTGGAAAATAACTCCACTTCTCTCGTGTGAAGTTCTGGAAAATATAAAATATTCACGTGGTTTCTTAAAATTGTGTTTAGAAACATAACATTTTCTGTCTTATTGCCAAAGATTGACTGTAATGTGACACTTGCGTGGGGGAACATAACAGATAGTTCTCTTTTGTGTATATAATTGAGTCTCATAGCTCATAGGTCTCTTTATGATCTCCCGTTTACAGAAGTCACAGTTTCTAATATCTATATTGAGTGAATCTGTGAAGTTAACACACAATTCTTCAATAAAATTTAGTTTCATGCTTTCCAAAGGCCCAATCCTTAAAATCCAGACAGAAGGATTGAATGTCCCCAAGGATTATGAGAACTTATTTTTTTGTTCCCAATTCCACTATCAAAGAGCCCAATGGCTCAGTATTACTGTACAAGTCCAGAAAATGCCACCAACATTTTTTCACGGCTCCTTCTCTTCCGAGCTTCTGACATACATCCAAGAGTTTTACTGCCATGTGAAAGCTTCTCAAAAAATCCCTTTTTGTATAGCACGCACAATACGTACAGTTCTAAGAAGCTAGGCTTTGGTCCACACGGGCTGCTTATCCAGGACTTTATTAAGCTTTCATGGAAAATAAGTGCATACATTTATTAATGAAAATATATCTCACGTTTGGTGAGAAACAACTACAGATGAAAAAGGGGACTTATTCCCCATCACAGAAGAAATAAATTTCCTTGCACTTTGTCAATTAGTAAACGGCTAACACACTTTTTGCTCAAAATAAAACGTAATGGTCCAAAGAGTACAAATTTGCAAGTGCTTCCAAGTACTTTTTACTAAATTATCAACTGGCAATTGAGTTCTCATGTCCATTTGAAAATATTTTACATTAAAGACGGCTTTAATTCATAAACTGGTCTAGTTTAAGAAAACAAATGTAAAGAAAAGCATCAAGTGCTTAAATATTAACAATTTAGAGTTATAATTGTGATTATGTTCATTTGACTGTATATAACATACATAATTTTATTTATTTTTTATCTTTTACAGAACTTTGAATCATGTACTCTGAATTTGCCCAGCAGTACAGCTAATGCGGATAATATTTTACAAAGTAAGTCACTCAAACATTTTCAAACAACTTTTTATTTAAAATAAAACTACATATTTTAAAGCGTTAATTTGAATCTTGTATTAAACACTTCAACCATTCGGTTTGTAATTTTTAGTACTAAATTCACTTTCAAGAAATATAAGGAGTGATCTGCTGAAACTTTAAGAGTCTGAGTTAAAAAAAAAGAGACCATGAGTAGCAATCCTTTCATGCAAAACAAACATTTTATTTTTGATTTTTCCCCTCAAACTTCATTAAAAGAATACTTAAGATATAAAGAAATGCTACAACATATGTGGAATAGATCATGTGATTCCCTACCTCTTTTTGTATGAATATCATCATTTAAAAGGTATATCGTCATTAAGTTAAATAACTAGTGGCGTTTTAAGACGATATAGGAACCATATACATAGTTCAGTTGACGTATTTGATACACATTATCAATTTGTCGAATGTATAGTTGACGTTGCCTTGTTGTGTTAACATCTTACTGTCGACAATATTATCTTCGTAACATTTTATTGTTATTTTAAAAATATTGGCAACGTGAGAGCTTCAAAACCGTCGTTATTTATTATTTCCAGGACTTTCATTTGCATTTTATTCTGTGATTCTATGTGCGTACCCCCTGAGTCCAGAATCACATAGCGACCCTGTAATTCTAATAGCGAATAGAACACTTGTTCTAGTACCCAGAACAGCTGATGTTTTTATAAAATGACTGTACGCGAAAGCAATGATTTGAGTGAATACTCGGAGCAGATCGTTATTATATGAAGTAAATTGCAATGGATCAAATCTTTTACCTAATGGACACCCTTCTATCAGTCCTCTTTGATTCACTACGTTTTCCAAAAATTCTAACATAAAATGATCAGTGAGGTAGTCTGATGCCAGCTAACCAAATATCTCTAAATTTTCACCCTGTACACAACCTCCAATAGCTTATGATGTCAAATACATACTTTACTAAACTAAACCACGTTTTTTGTTAAAGCTTTCGTCGTCCTTGAAAAAGTAAGCAGTACAAGAGTAAACATTTTAAAAATCCTTTTACTGCCACGCCCAGTTTTCTAAAAAAAAGTGTGTCCACTCCCTTCAATGGGGGCATGTTCCAGTGTCAGCGTCAAGACCCGCTCTTACATAGATCGTAAACTATACAATAAGGGCTTATACCTTGCTATTTGAGAAGCATCTGCTGTCATTTATTTTTTGAAGGAAATTTGATAATCTACGAATTTTAGTGCAAAAAGTACGCGATTCCTGATAAGTTTCAAATTCGTATAGTATTTATTGGAAACACGTCTCAGTTTCAAGTACAGGTGTTTCTATGTACTTCTTTATTTGATTCATCAATTTTACTTCGTTCAAGAAGTACTCTAATTTGCTAAGGCCCTATGCCCTCTTACTGGAACTATGTGCGATTTCCGTCAATGTGCCTCAGCCCTTCTATTGCTGACTAACTATTGCCCTATTGATGTGCTCTTTCTAATGTTCTACGATTGATTGAGATTAAATTTCCAATGTATACAAACTCGATCGTACATTATCGCGATGATATCTATTATTTTAACCGAAATATCTCTCGTGCTTTTTCGATCGATATTCAACTCACTGTTCCCAGGATCTTGAAGTCCACACATGCAAACACCTCTCCGTTTTCGGCATACATAGATGCCTTATTTTGGGAAATATTTTCAAACTTTTTTGTTTTTACATTCCAGATGAGGAGAGTCTTAAATACTTGAAAAAATTCCCATCCTACCTTGAATGTGAAAGCATTATTTGTCGCCAGGAGAATATTCGAGAGCATTTCCATTGCTACGATCAACCATGTTGTGGGAAGGTCCTGAACAAAAGGGACGAAATAATTCGTCATCTAAAGTGGCACAAGAAACGTAAAGAAAGCCTGGCTTACGGTTTTATGCGTTTCTCATCGTCTGATGATTGTTCTACGAGTTATGGTCTAGGATGTATTTACAATTGGAAACAAACACATTACCACTGTGTGGAGGAGGGCTGTCCAAAGGTCTACGTCAGTACGAGTGATGTACAAATGCATGCAAACTACCATCGGAAAAATTCTGAAATCATTCAAGAGGGGTAAGTTTTAAAAATCAATTTTTGAAGAATATATGCTTGAATTGTTTGTTTATAAACTAGATTCAAACGTTTCCGTGCAATTGAGGATTGCAAGACAGAAAGTTGTCCGTTTTATGGTAAAAAGACATCACACTATCACTGCAGGCGGGATAACTGCCAATTCACATTCAAAAATAAGGCTGATATGGGTAAGCTTTTACGGTTGGCAAACATATGTCCTCAAATTTGAAACATCAATTTTGTTTTCCCTTAGAAAAACACAAGTCATACCACTTGCGGGATATGCGTCTCACTCAGGACGGGTTTAAGAAGATCCTAAAAACCGAAGCGTGTCCTTTCGAAAATTGTCGCTTTTCGAATGTTTGCAATCACATTCATTGTGTACGTGAGAATTGCAATTATATCCTTCATTCTAGCAGTCAACTCGTGAGTCATAAACGTAAACACGATCGTCTCGATGGTGAGCAAGCTTATCAGAATTTCAAAAAAGCCCAAAAGGACAGCAGTGAAGATGACTCGCCAAAATCAACGGCCAAAGCTGATGTTTCTACACCTTTGTCTTCATTAACAGCTGAATCGAATAATTTTCACTTTTTGGCTAGAAAACGTGGAAGGCCGCCAAAGAAAATTGTAAGTAAACTTTTTAAAATCCATCGGAATAGTCTAACAAATATTCTATTTAATTTAGCAACTCTCTAACGAGGCGAAAAAGGCGAAAATCGAAACCCAAGTTGAACAGAATTCAGCTACAATGGCTGCTGGTCTACCTTTTGGACCATATATTCCACAAATGAATACTGTGCCACAAGATGGAGTTACACCACCAAATTTCCAGCTAACGCATTTGATGGCAATGTTTCAGTTACAAAACCCGCTGTTCTATCAAAACCTTTACCCAGGAGGAATGTTTGGTCTAGGAGGTGGCACTGCCAGTGTTCCAGCGGCACTAGGAATGTTGCCACAGAATTCCATCTTTCCAACACCAGCTTCAACGCCATCTCAGAATTTTATCAAAAGTGAGGATAAACAAAAAGATTGAAAGATTGAAAGACAATCTCTGGTGGAAAGTATCAAATGCTCTATAGGAATATAGGTCCTGGGTAGTTTATAGTCATCTCCGGTAGAGGGCCATTATGTCCGAAATGGATTTGCGTTTAAGCAAACTATATAGAGGTCAAAAACTTGACCAAAATGTTTGCCAATATAAGGGTCCGTTCTCGGCAAGTTGGCATTGTTCTAAGATTTTTTTATCAAAGCTGATTTCTCTTATGAACAAAGTTTTCGACTTTGATTCCTCTTTAAACACCGTTAGGTATGGTGGCGATACAGGAGTGACTTCTAGAATGCACTCAGATACACAGCTACAGAAACGATATAAAGCAAATAGCTACACATAACAGAGTCTAACGTCTGTAGTTATGTATCTGACTGTATTTCTGAACACTTCTTAAATCTTCCGTTTTTTAGTTTTCTTAATTTGATAACTTATAGTCAAATATTTTCTTGCATTCGAACTTATGCGTTTAAATTATTGCAGTCAAATCGAATTTAATATACTTAATCTCTAAAATAAAAGAATAAATCTATTTTTTTTATTTATTTTTATTTAAAATATCGTTCTTGCCTTTTTTGCTAAATGAAAACAATTTCTGATTAAATCAACGTTTTTCATTTAGCAAAAGATGAAATATTGCTTGTCTAGTTTATAAACAAAAAAATAATAATAATAACATATAACCGAATTATCATCTGTGATTTACTTTCATTCATGTATATATGTATGTATGTAGTTCTTGTGTTATATAAATTTTGTATATTTTGTACATTGGAAATGTGAAACGTGCTAAATACATGTAATATTTGTTACTAGTTATAAATTTACAACGTACTGTTTTTTTTTTTTAATTTGTCGGAAATACTCCCTAACTTTTTTTAAAAAGAGAAAAAAGTTAAAAAAAAAATACGCAAATGTCTACATACTTACACGTAATGTGAATCTTTCATTAAGCAGTATTATTGCACAATCATATTTAGTGTTTAAGGACTAGTCAACGAAGGATGTTTTCCTAAATGCAGTACTTCCTGCATTGTGAATCAGCAAACATTCAAAAATGCAAACACAAAATTATGACAGAACGCATTACGTTCCGAAATGGAATGTGACGAATTATACTGCGGAAACAAAAGCAAACAGCGCATCGTGAACTAGCACAATGCAAATGACATTTTTACAGCGTTTATATGCAGGATTGAAGCCAGCCTTGAAATTCATATAAACACATCGGATTTAAATGGGGTTGACTAAACTCGACTCAGCTTACGGGGCTGGGTCATGGCAAAATTTTGTTGGATGACCCAGTATTTCAATATTCCCTTGAAAACTGTATTAGAAAATTTTCAAATTTAAGGTAACGTATAACATTCCCAAACGTCATTATTCAATACGTAGGTAATCGTATGCGCAATGTATCGTGACAGCATCGCGTGTTTGCAATTGCCGATGCAAGGTGCAGGCACAATTCGCATTGTGATTGAATTCGGGAAAGCACACAAAAACCGTTATTTCTATACACTAGGTTGCTTGTTCTAGAGGAATAGATAGTTTGTAGTTTGGACTAGAAATTTCAGCTCCAGACCCGACATCCTCGAAAGATGTTTGAGGGATTTGTAAATTATAATAGGAAATGCAGATTGGAATTACAGCCTCGAAGAGGTGATGAAGATGAATTCTCTTAGGCGTGAAGTCTGCGAAGCATATTGCTGGATTGGATAGCAAAGGAATTTTTTCTAGGATCTTTTTGTGTCCAACTATGTTAAGGGAAGAATTATTACATAGAAGTTAAAGCTTTAGCGCACTAGCAGCAGTGCCTTTTTTATAATAGCTATGTAGATGGATAGAGGATATAAAGAACCTCCATCGCAGCTGTCGGGCAGGAGCGCATTGCACCCGTAATTTCTACGCACGTTTAATATTATGTTCTTTGATGGGCAGACCGGGTAACCGTTTGGTTGGCCTTTTCCCACCATGCTAGCGATGCAATGATGATTGTAAGGTAAGTCCAGTGGATTATTTTGGTCTTAATCCCCATGTTTTGCGAAAAGATAAAAACATACCCAGAAGGTTTTGTCGCCTCCTCAGTGGTTTTATCTATGTGAGGCTTCCTGCTCAAGTTGTGGTCTAGAGTTATCTTAATATATTAAGTTTCTTTTGAGAGATTAATTGAGGGCTTGAAGGTTAATATTTCTGATTACATTGAAGGGTATGATGTCGGCTTAGGTTGGTTGGTAAGCTCTTCTGATGCTGACTTTGTATAAGACAAGTTGCAATTGTTCTTTAATCATATCTCTTCATTGTCTTTTATAATTATGATTACATCATTAACGTAACATTGTGTTGGAAATCCACAATTGTTGAGGTCGTTTAAGAGTTTGTCTACCACTATGGACCCGAGCGAGGAGGATAGAACAACTCATTGCGAATAACCTTTGGTTTTTTAATCGATAACGATGTTTGTTTAAGTTTTAAAGTGATGTTTCTGCTGCTTAGAATGGAACATATCCATCTGATGGCCTTTAGAATCCGAAACAGCCTGAATGGATTGAAATGTCGTGTTGTCGAAGGCACCGGAGATGTCCAAAAAGGAACATAGGGCGATATCCTTCTTCGACAAAGATTTCTCAATGGTACTGACTATATGGGGTAGGTCTCTGAGTGTAGATTTTCCAGATTTATACGCAAATGGTTTAATGGATGTTGCATCTAGACGCTGGCTGTTGGGAATATAATATACAACCCCATTACCAAATGAAAAGAAGTAATTTATTAACTGAAATCATCCATGAGCCTCGTGCAGAAATCGAGTAGAGGATTTATAAGTAAATTTTGATGGTTTATGAGCGAAGAACCATTCTCGAGCTGAGCACATGAATGAGCTATTGAATTTTCGTAATACAGCAGCAAAAACCCGAATCGATGTGTACTGAATGGTAGCGGGAATTCAAACGAAAACTTTTATCAAAGAACGTACCATAAACTAATAGCATAACCATAGCACGAATTATTTGCCAGTGAATTGGTACAATTTAACGAAATGGTGGCGTCAAATCGCAATTCAATATATTTGCATAATTTTAAAAGTTCCTATTAGATAAGCTGAAATACATAAAAATGTAACCCAACCAGGATACCCGATGACGTCACTTCCTTTTCCCTCTATCTTATTTGCAGTATAGCCATATTTTCCTTTTCTAACCTAAAAACTACTTTTATACCATTCCCAAGGAACCACAACAAAGAATGACAATACCAAAGCAAACTGTCAAAATCCTCTTTTTCTTCTCGTACTTCTCAAAGTTTTTTTTTTCATCCCCCAATTTTACTACACACGATTCATCAGTCGCACTCATAGTCCTTTTTAAAACGCTTCTCGCCCTTTCTGGTAACAAAATTAAGTTTCTTCGTTTTTTTTTTTTTGAAAGAAAAAAGTCACACCCACCCATTGAACCACACGCCGGCCATCTGTTCTTTATAATCCGCCCATAATCAAGTGTCTCCTTTAACAGTGTAATAATGTGTCTTAGGGAATAGGGAAATTCTATTCGGTATATTCTATTTTATCTATTTTCGGTGTTGCACATACGGGGCCGGGACTGAATGAATGCCCTGAGAGTGTTAGTGGAATTTTTCAAAATGCTTTACAATCTTCTCTGGTACTCCGCCAACTTTGTTACGTTTCTCTTCAATCTATTTTGGTTCATTTGTACTCTGGCGTCGGCGGGCATACCATGGTTCACCCTGATACTAGTCACGGTCTGTATCGCTTCGAAATTCGTAAAGTTGCGAAGTCCGAACGAGAAGCAACTTATCAGTCTTTTGGGTGGTGATTCGGCAGATGATTTATCCTATTGGCCGATCGCGAATCGCGGGGGTGCTTATGATGCACCAGAGAACTCGATGGCGGCGTTAAAGAAGGTATAAAAACTAGAGTTGAGTCATCTGGTTTGATTTATTGATTTTTTCTTTTGCTCTTCACTTTCTAGTGTTCTTCGAGAGGTTTTCGAAATGTTCTTCTCGATGCGGGGCTAACGTCTTGTGGTGAGATTGTATTGCTACACAAGACGACACTGGAAAAGGCAGGACTGAGTGGGAGTGTGCATAAGCATACGCTGGACGCGTTGCAGGAAATCAATTTTTCGGAGCTACATCCTTTAGGGTAAGTTAAAACCGGCAAAAAATGAAAAATGTGTGCTTATTGTCTCCTTTTAGCCCCCAATTTGAAGCAGAAACTGCAGTGACGTTGACTGGCCTGATGAGCATGCTAGAGAAGAGTAACTTGACGGTATTCCTCTTTATATCGGACACAAGTGCTAGAATGCTGGAGAAATTGAAAAGTGTGATTAAGAACGATAAGCAGTTCACTAGACGTACAATACTCATAAGTCGATCACCAATCGCCATCTATCAAGTAAGTTGTTACTTAAATTGAAGCTAATAGTATTGTGGTAATAGGTATCGAACAAGCAACCGATAAAATTCAAGTTTGACTTTCTGTGTCGATTCTTTACCGGCTCTATTCTACGGGAATGTTTATCATTACTGCAGGGAAAAAAGTTTGTCCTATGTTGGCGGTTCTAAACATATATAATCCAAGTCGCTTTCAGTTTTCTGGCAGTCTAAGGGTGCTTTTGGAAATTCGTGCGGCTTTTCACAGAAAAAAGGACCAGCTTATGCGTTGGTTGTTTGTTGTTTGGTGGAAGAGTCTTTCTGTCTTTCAGAACACCTAGTTGCCCAGGTGCACGGGTGCTTTTCCGAGAAGCACCGCTCAATCTCCCTCCTCTTGATGCTGGAGTGTTCGATAAAAGCTTTTCAAAGACTCAGACGAGTAGGCTTTTGGTATGAACAGCATTAGATGATCATGCACGGCACCTATCCTATGACTCTCCCACCTTCCTGTGCGCATCTTCTGTCACCCTCTTCCGCTAAATGCACTAACAAATCAAGGGCTCCTTTTAGTTGGTGGTTAGTCGCCAAAGGTGGCAACCTCTACCTCTTTAATGATGTTGCGATATTCGCTCTACTGATTGTTAGTGCTTATGATCGCCGTTTTTCGCCGAGGTACACTTTGTGGGCACTGGCTGACGTGCTAATGAGTCCAACGCTCAGCTTTTTCTTCTGGGCAGCTCGCAGCGTCTTTCCATTGAATTAAATGTAGCTGCGTTCATGACGAGAAACACCTAAGTATTATAAATCGACTCAAATTGTGATAGAAAAATTGATTTTAAACATTTTCGACGATACAGTTGAAGTTATTTACATTTTTGACACGAGGAACTCTTCGCTTTCCGGCTTTGACGATGCCGAAAGAATTCTTCCTTTTTTCCCTTAGTGTTTACTCCTGCCGGCGGAACAATTCTCCTTTTTATATTTCAATTCATTATATATTGCTGACTATTCAATGTGCATATCGTTTCAGCTTCGTAAATTGCATCCGGAATTGATATGTGGACTTTGGACCGAGAAAACACTTTCATTAGCTGTGCTAAAAGCATCGACTCTCATTACATCGATATATGGTGCAATATTCCGCAATATTATTGCGCCAGTCATTGGTATTAGCTTAGTGTTCATCAGTAAAGATGAATTTAACTTGTAAGTACTCTATTTCACTTAACAATCATATTCATATTCAATACATCTCCCTTTTTTAAGGCACATTGCTGAATTGTGGCGAAACGTTGGTGTACGACCAATTGTCTACAATGTTAACTCACCGAACGAGAAACGTTACTTCCAGAAAACAATGAAAACCCAATATCTGACAGACTCTCTGCGTTCAGAGCCTCATTTGATAATGAAAACTTAACAAGTGCCTGGAATTTATAGTAGTTCCCCCATCATTCTATTAATGGGCACATAAACTGATATAAAAAAAGTTCACAAAAACAAACAAAAAATAAGAACAACTTTTTGCATTTATGCCTTTACAGATATTTGAAAAGAACAACAAACAAACAAACAAAAGAAACCAGTATAAGTTAGTTAAGTGTGCTTTTTTCCGTACATATTGTACGCGTAGATTTATTACTATCATTATTATTAATTTAAATATATGTATTTTCAATTCATGCCGAAGATTAGAACACAACACACAACAGACATCGAGTATTATACCCACAAAGATAGTTATTTTTTCTATTATACCTTTTTTAATTTATGTTTTAAACATAATTTTTGTTTTGTATATTTATGATTTTATTTGTCGGTTATAAACCGTATTACAGATTTATTTATTGTTTTATGCTTTTGCATACATGCTCTGAGCTTTGTATTACAGATTTTATTTTATTTTATTTTTTTACATATCAGTTGAATAGATTATTTATTTTATTTTATTTTTATATTTATGCTTAAGCTTTAAAGATTTTCAAGTGTATAGTTTAGATACACCAGTTTATAATAGGGGACTTTACCCAGAACATTTGCATCACAAAACAAATATCTCGTCTTCATTAAAGTATATGAGAGAAAAACAAGAGAATTAATAAATCTATCACCGCTGATTTATAATTAAGAAAATTAAGAGAATAAATACCTGCAAATATAAATAAACTTAAAGAGGTTTTTGTTTTTTAAGGTGATTGTTAAAAAGTTGGTCGAACCTGCACCCATGATGCTGATTGTCCTGGGGCACATAATACAACGGATATAATTAAGCTGGAAAAGAAATATAAGAAGTGCTTCGTATTGAGCTGATATCCTCTGCCTCCCAGCGCCTACTATTTACTTCTTAGTTTTCAATTCAATATAATTCACAGCAATAAGGATGTCATCCAAATCGACTTAATCCACGAGTATCAAGAGGACCGCAGGGACTAAGAAGTCGAGTCAGTTCGTCAATTGTTGTGTGATTGTCCTACCCTATACGTCAGAAAGAATGAAAACTTTTGGCAGTAATTTCTTTTCGGGCCTAAGTTGAACTGATAGACCTCCTGAGATTCATATCACTATTTGAGAGCTTTTCATAGCAGACTTTCTCTTACAGCGTTTCCAGGGTTAAACGATTGGGCACAATGGTCCCGATTTGTTGGTCTACGTGGGCAGTGTGATCTACCTAATCTAAGTTAACCTATCAAGAGGACTGTTGAAGGAAGCGCATTTTCTTTTTTCCTTCGGTAGCTCGTAGAAGTCTACGCAGACAACTTTCATGACGAACAAGTAATAATTTGTAAGCACAAGCTCTTTAGAATACTTATCATAATTTTATTCAAACAAATTGTTAAATGTATGAAGGACTTAACTTATGTCTAAGTCTACCATCTATTCCCTGAGAGTAGCCTTAACCCTTAAGCCATCTCCAACTCATTGGTAAAGAGTAATTTCCTCTATTGAGGGTTCCTCCTTCACTATATCACTTACTAATTCCTGTGGCGAATCCAGAAATTGAATGCTATGATCTTGGAATGCTATTGTATTACCGTTCTCCAAACTGGCTGAAGTCGTTTCGAATCTTTCATTTTCACAGTTTAATTCATAATTTTGTTTACTTTGTTCACTCGCTATACGCGTCTCGGATAGCATTTGTTGGAACTTGGCTTGCAAATCTAAAGCTCGAACAAGTGGCAAGGATCTAAGCTGCATTGCTACATTCATGCCAAAGTGATAGAATTCGTCCTTTAACTGGAGATCCTTTTCAACGGGTTCTGCTGGTTTCTTTTGGATGGGTCTAATGTTTTCTCTACTATAGAGTTGATTCCTGCTTTCCCTTATTTGGCTCAATCTTTGAATTGGTTGTGTGTGGTTAGTTTCAGAACGATATGCAGTGGGTTCCTGGATTGGTACATTATGGGTGGCAGGCACCTAAAAATAAAGGAACGGTTAAGACACTGAAATATGTTTTTGTAGTCGCCTTCAATCCACATTTTAGTACGATTAAGACACGACTAAGTGACTACAACTGTACTTATTGTCTCACATTCGATTCATAACTGTTAGTCTAGACAAAATAAAAAAAAAAAACAACTGTCCAACTTACCGAAGACGATTCAAGTCGAATACAGTCGTTAAGAAACGAGTCCGCTAGGGGATACCAACGAAGTTTTGTTCGGTAAAAGTCGCTGGGATGTGGCGCTGTCATCATGGACTTTCTCATTTTGGCTCGCTCCGAGGCATAGGTGTCCCGAAGGGATTTAATTTTCTGTTTTACCTCTAGAATGTTGCTGAAATTGAGTGTATCTTTGATGTGAGTATAAGCTGTGTCTCGTTTGGTTTTCTCTCTATAATGTGGATGACTGCTGTTCCACAGACACTCGTGACTTTTATACATCGCGAGGAAATTATATATTTCGATATCACTGTAACGTCCCATTTTGTTTTGTAAGGAAACCGATCTTTATCAATTTATATCTTCTTGTTGATAGCTTTTGAGTTTGACAGATAAACTGGTACTTGAAACCAGCTACTGATATCATTCCTGCCATCTGCTTGAAGTGGCTTTTGTTGCATTCAGCGATTTTGTACGAGTTGCCATCTGCTGGCACAAAATAGTTTTTATATGTTGTTTACCAATACTAAGTATTGGCATAGTACATTAATGACTAGAGCCTGATGAGGAAAACAGATTAAAAAAAACGTATCAAGGTAACAAAAAAAAAAAGTTCGCAAACAGCCTATCATGTTTGATAAGACCAATCGAATGAGACACATCAGACAATCGTGTACAGCGGAAGAATTGCATCTTCAATTCAAAGAAAAGCAACATCGAATAGATAAGATAAGTAAGTAGAACTAAAGTAGCAAATAAAAATCGAAACGAATATCTAGTTATACATTTTTTCTCTTTGACAAACAATGGCTCTGGTCTACCAGAAAATTCTATTCCTCCTCTTACTCCTAGTAAACGATTCTTTTTGTAAGAGTACTCAATTTCATAGAATTGTAAATGGCCAGAATGCTAATGAAGGAGACTTTCAATATCAAGTAAGGTTCAGTGTAAGTTTCGCTTATTCGTAAAGTTTTTAACCAATATCTGTGATATAGCTCTCACTGCGTCGTAATGGAAGACACGTTTGCGGAGCATCGGTTCTTAACGGCCAATGGGCCTTAACAGCTGCTCACTGTGTGGAAGGTAATGCTCAAACATATTCACTTCGTGCTGGAACATTGAAGAGGAGCACTGGTGGTATGGTCATGAATGTAAAAGAATTTCTAAGACATCCGCTGTATGAACCGGTATCGATGAATTTTGACGTGGCACTTTTGCGAACGCAGAGCACGTTGCGTGGTGACTTTATTAGGCCTATTGCATTGCCGAATCCGGAGGAACTAATCCCCTTAAATGCACCAGCTTTGGTATCCGGATGGGGTCATATGAGCTCAGTAGATGATAGGCTTCCGGAAGATTTAAAATATGTTGAGGTCTACACTGTTCCACTGGAGGATTGCGCTAGAATGCTACGTGATCATGGAACCATTACAGATGCGTGGGTTATTTGTTTATTTTTAACATTTTACAAATGTTTTTATGTAACACATTTTTGTTTAGAATGTTTTGTGCTGCAGAGGAACTGGCGGATGCTTGTCAAGGTGATAGCGGTGGTCCAATTAATATGAATGGTGTTCTCATTGGTGTGGTGTCGTGGGGTATAGGCTGTGGTGATCCTGATTATCCTGGCGTGTATACAAAACTAGCATATCCACCTATTCGTCATTGGATTAGAGTTTCAACAACTTTGTAAAGTGAATAAAAAAGATTTCGGTCTGTGCATATGAATATTAGACATTTCGCTTAAAATAACATTTAAATGAGTAACGTTTTCGTCCGGATATATGAACGTCAGAATTTCTTACTTGTCAAAAAAAGGGAAGCAAAAAGTATAAAAAATAAAAACATCTATCATCAAGAACAATGCTTTTTTAATTCAGAAAAGAATATATATGTCAGAATATTTGTGATTATTTCTAACAAATAAAGGACCGTTTGATCGTGTAGACTGCATTGACATTTACTGACGTTGATTATTCTAAATACTGAAGAACATGTCATTTATGTAAACGCAGCACACAAAGAAACCATCAGGGTAAGTCGGGATCGAGTTGAAATTTCGATTTAGGTTTTCCTGCCCACCGAATTGAAAGATCGAAATAGGGTTGATGAGTGCACATTTATTCTTTTCTTTTCCTTTTTTCTTATTTTGTTGTTTTGCTAACCGAAACAAAATATTCCAAAACATATCAAACAAGAAATAACTTATTCGCAACGAAAACAAATTGGTTTCCCTCCCAAGAGAAAAAAAAAAGAAAAACAAACAAACAAATGTCATTTCGACATTCAATCCGAGTTGAACCTCGCTTCAACCCTTCATATAAACGCTGTATTTGTCATTAACAAATACTGTCGTTAAATGTTGTCATTATTTTGTCATGGTGGCAGTGCCGTGTAAACCCAACTTTGTATATACTGACGACCCACTGAACGTGTTCATTCTTTACTGACAGATTGTCATTATTTAGTCAGCTGTTGTTTTGGTAAGGAATTCATTAATAAATAAGAATTAGAAAAGTTTTTAAAATTTTTATGCAACCACAATCAGAAGGAGCGAAAAACTGGAAATATGGCAACAGCAGAGGCTTTGGGTCGGCAGCGCAAGTTGGAGAAGAAGTGGTCAAACGAGGAAGGTCGGACAATGGTGGAAATGATTGCAGAGCGGGATGCTATTTGGAATTGTGGCTCATCAGCGTACAAAAATCGTGACATAAGAAACAAGTGCTGGACAGAAATAGCCGAGAGAACAAACCACAGTGTCGCCGACGTCAAAATCCATTGGAACACAATCAAATCAAGATTTAACGTATTTTATTTTTGTGTTTATTTTCCGATGGTTATTAAAAACATTTACTACAATATTCTATTACAGGCGGAGCGGAAAAAGGAGTTGATGACCAAAAATGTACATGGTGTGACCAATTACGAATCGAAATTTGAGTTGTACAAGCCATTGCAGTTTCTGTTAAAAGTTGAGTCCAGACCACCCGAGGGCGTACCAAAAAACTTAGTAAGTTTCTCGTTATTGCAAGTAAATCTTATTGCCATGGATTTTTATCTACTCATTCTCTGACAGTAAAGTGACAGTAAAGAATTCAATTCAAATTTTTTCAGGTCGTTAAAACTAAAAGCTGTGACAACGTTGAGGACTCGCCATCATCACCTGGAACGCCATACTTTTCAGGATTATCGCCTGTTTCTTTGAGTTATGACAGTGCTGAGGATAATTCAACTCCGATTTTAAAGAAGCGAAAGCGCACATCATCGCCCATCGCCGCTCCTTCCCAAAATCTTCAGCGGACCGCCCTGATGAAGGAAATCTCAACTTTTTTCAAAAACCAGCGAGAAGTTTTAGCAAAAAATAGATGGAAAAAGGTATTCTCCGAATACGTATACTACGAATTGGACAGATACAATGAACAGGACGCTCAAAAGTATTATTTTCTTTTACGTTTACTTCCTTTATGACCTTTTTTATTTGTTATAATTATTCTAGTCTAAAAAACCAAATAGCCATGGTCTGTTTGAATTTTCAACCAGAAGGAAGCGCTGTGGCTGGTGAACCACAGAAATTTCTCCCTCAACCAAAAACCGAATCGGAACACTTTTATCAGCAGGATGAGTATCAAGATGATGCATATGATTGAATAACTTTGTAATAATACAAATAAACTTTTATTTAGTTTTAATTTAAAAAAAAATCGTTGGCGTTAACAATGCTCGAGCGCAGTCTGATTAGGATGACCCGGAGATCTGTTCCTAGCCGACTCCTGGCTCCGACCGTTGCTCCATATGGCACCGATGGTATGTAGAGCTCAGAGCGCCGGTCGCAGGACATCTGATTATTTTGGTGGTGCGGGGTAGATCCTTTGATCTCACTCCCTCTGTTTTGGTTCCTGCTCTAGGTCCAGAATTTTCGTGGTCGGTAGCTGAAGGCTTTGTGGAAAGAACCGACGGATAATGAGTGGTTTTGGGAAGGATCGCTCTATCATCAGTGACACGTTCAGTCCACTTTTGATTTTTAACCGCCTCAAAGTTCCTGCGCTGCCATTCAGTAGTTGCAATGCCTGAGCATGTAAAAACAAACCATCTAGCCTTATGCTGCGAGCCTGAGAAATGTGGTTACACGCCCCTGTTGCTCAGCTCGATAGAGACATTGATGATTGCCTCCAAGAGGCATCTGCTCTGATGAACAACACCCAACCTTTTAGCATCCTTTGCTGTAGGAGAGGCTTTGGCATAGGCTATTGCTCTATCCCTATCATCGCCTCTGCGAAGAGCGTATTTAAACCGCCTCCTTTCGGCAGAATTGAGTTTGACCAGTTTCAATTCGCTTTTCGTCCAAATCCGGATCTTTCTGTGATTTCACTGCACGTTTCCACAAGACTAGAAGTGTCAGCGTTAGATGTGGTATTATCCGCTTTCCCGGAACCGACACAAGTAGTAGGCAATGAGTGGGCCCGCTAGGCTCTGCCAAACTCCCACTCCCTTAGCCATGCATCCCTCAGCATATGCTCTTCCATCTTGCAATAACGTTTGTTGTCACGTAGCTTAATTTGGCTGGATACCTGCAGTCCAGAACGCAAGCCGTACGCTGCAGGCAGGTGCAAAAGAACAAATATTCAGTTAAGCAAGCATGCAGTGTAAACCCGACTATCTCGTTGTAGCATTCGATTACCTGTGGCCGCCCCGTGAAGGCAGTGAGTCTTCTTGTAACGGTAACTCAGTCTACGAGGCCGAACTTTACCACCACGAGTTAAACGAGTTTTGATACGAAAACCGCGACTTTGAGCTGATTTTTTCTCAGCTCAGGTTGTTGGTGGCACAACGACTTCTACCCACCTACCTACTTTTTAGATAGCACCCTTCAACACAGCTCAACCATTTAAAAAAAAACAACGCTCCGAGCGACACCTTCCAATAGGAAGTCCGTCCATCTTTGCTGAAATTCTAAACATTTTTCGACTATTCATTTCCACCAAATACACGCTTCTCTATCCATCTCTCTTTTCCGCATTGATTTTTGACACTTCTCGCCAATGTACATAAAATTGTTACGAATTCGCAGCTGTTTTTTCATCCAAACTCATTAAAGACAGAGACAACACCACGCTCGCACGCGACCCCTTGACGAAAAAAAAAAAAACTTCCCAACAAGAAACACACACAAAAAAGAAGAAAAGTGAAAAAAAGCAAGAAATAATCTTGGTTAATAAAAAAATAGGTGAGGTTTTTATTTTATGATTTCGGGAAGAATTTCGCTAATTTATTCCATTCAAACCTTCAAACAGACACGACATTCTATTGCAATTCCCATCGTCGCGGTCGTATTATCGAATTCTAGCGCACGAATTCATTTTCTAATTTCTCAAAGCCCTCATTCTCGTACAGAGTCCATCAAAAATATGGTGCTGCTGCTGTGATCCATCAAAGACGGGGAACAAAATATTTCGCAAAAGCCATAACCAGTGAATAAAAAAGAAAATCGTTTTTCAAAAAACCTACACAAGTCGTAAACGCGTATAAAAATTCAGGAAAATAATCAAAAAAATGCCACCAAAGGAGAGAAACATTGCAATCATGGGATATCGATCAGTCGGTAATGAAATTGAGTTCATTTTTCTCATAGTTTTTCGCTTGAAACTCTTATTCAATTGGGATTTTTTTTTTGATTATTATTTGTTGTTTTTTTTTCCTTTATTTTTTGCTGTGTGGCTGTAATCTTTTCATATGCGACGCGACAACTGCTGGATGGATGGTTGATGGTGCGTAGGTAAATCTTCGCTGAGTATTCAATTTATTGAAGGAGAATTCGTTGACTCCTACGACCCCACAATCGAAAATAGTAAGTACACCATTTGAGTATAGTTTTTGCTTTTGTTTTTGTTTTTGTTTCATTTCTTCTATTGGGTCAATATCAAAAATAGTGTAGAGTTTTTGTTTGAATGTCTGTTCATAGATTTGGTTAGTTGACCTTCGGGGGAGAAAAGGTGCGAAATGGTGTATAGCAAGAAAAACCTATCACGCAGTTAAATAGTACTGCGCAAAATAGTTAGTCCAAAAAATTAAATGGCAAGCGAACAGTAGGTGCGTTGTGTATTCATACGGGAGGTGAATTAATTTTTTTTTTAGAAATGTGTATATTCGTTTTAAAAAGAAATTAGATATTCGTTTTGGGTGGCTTTTTGATTTCTTAAAACAGCATTTTCGTTATCATATTATAAAAACATAAACTAGTGATATTGCATCGTTTTGTTTGGCGAATTCGTGATCCCGTAAGTCAAAGTTTCGTAGTTTTTCACAGAGCTCACGAGAGAGTAAGAAATTCCTCCATGCTGCGAATTGTATACCAACAAATTTCTTTGAGCAAATGTATGAAATCTGTCGAATGGCTGTGTTGTTGGTCGCAGGCGAAATATTTTGAAGTATAATACAATAAAGAGTGACGTCTAACAAGTGGGCAGTATTTTTTTGTTGAACTCGTTCCCGTACTGTTTTGGAGATTTGTCTTTCTCTAAGAGAATTTTATCCCCACTCATAGAAATTCGGCAATGTGCGAATTTTCGTGCAAAAAGTACTAGGACAGACCTAATGCCCATGCATTGTGAACAGATCCACTGCGTAATTAAAATAAGCATGATGCAAAAGTTATTTGCAAAAGCTTTACTGACTTTGCATTTTAAGCCAGTAAGCAGGATGATGCTTTATTATATCATGTTTTGGAGAGCAGCCTAACTTCTACACCCACCACTGGGCGGTAGAGCAACCGAATGCTACATGGAGCCATAGACACGTTCAATCGTAATCTCTCGGACCAATCGGCGATATATCGTACTCAGTGTACATGGACATACTCTGTGTGAAAGCCTTTATGCTGTACAGTAATTTCAATAGCGAGTACTAGATATCGTAAGTTTGATGTTCAATTACACGATCATTGTGCCGATATGTTGAGTTGTTTTGGATTGTTTGAATAACGGTAGTACGTGGAGAAAGTGTTGGTGAGAGCTTAGGTATATTTCCAGAAACTGCACACCATGGTACACAAGGTAATACAGGACATAAGTAAGGGAATATATAGCTCAACAGATTTGGGTTCAAAACGTGGCTCAGCTGATGGGGGTTGACTCGGTGCCTTCCTCAAGTCTCCAAAGTTAGGCAAGAAGAACATTTTCGTGCTGCACTCGCGTTAATGCTAAGCCATTGAGATACTCATAGGGGGGAAGATAATCACTTCCGCAAGGATAATTTAATTATGTAATAATGTCCTTAATATTTTTTTAAGCTATTTCATTTGGTGCCTCCAGGTGGAAAGTTCTTGGAGGTTATGGAAGAAGTAGTTTGCGAACGAATATCCAAACACAATTTTAGGAAAGATTTCTAATTCAGACTTCGCACTGTAGAAAAACGAAAGAACGAAAATGACTATCAATGACTGGTATAAGTATAGGTACATATACACAGACAGTTCAAAGATGGAACGCGATTTTTAAACTTTACTTAAGTCGCGGTTCCCTAGCGTGTGCTAAAGACTTCTACGTGACATCGTGTGCCGTTTCTTGCAATGAGCCTAAGCGGCTCTAAAATCTTTTTTGTCAGACTTCTCCTTATCTATTAAAGAAATTCGTTTAAAACTTCAACTTATTGAGTGCAGTTCGGAAAATCTAAGTAGAATTCTACTAGATCATGTTTTAACAAACTTACTTACTTAAAGGGCTCCCGACACTTGTAGAGTTTCTGCCTGAGACATTCTGGCACACTGCTTCTAGTTGCGGGGACTCCAATTTCTCTGTCATCCGCGACAACGTGTCCTTTGTACCCGAGGTTTGGTCTTGTTCGCCGTCTCGAGCCTTAGGGCTGGGATTCGAAGATCCACTTTTCGCCTTTTGAAGATGGAGCATATAGGGCTTATACTCCAGTCGTCGGGCATGGGTTCTTCCACCCACACGAGTCTAATGACTTGGTGCATACACCCTTCTATGGCATTATCTCTGTACTAAAAGAGTTTAGCTGGAAGCCCATTAGAGTCAGCGGGCTTGTTGTTTGCTGATGGCTACATTAACTTCTTCAATACTGGGTGGGAGTGTTGGTTCTTTATTGACTGCAGACGAGTTCTCTTCTCGCAACTGCTAGAAATGTTGCTTAAACACATTAACAATTTCCTGCGCGTCGGCGAATAGATTGCCTTCGCTTATTCAAAGAGCCTGCGTGTCCGGGTTTGAAGCCAGCTGCTTAACAAAACGAAAACTTTTTAACAAATTCATATTCAAAAAAAGTACTAATTGGTCACAGACTTTTAGTACATACTGTAGAAACATAAACTGGTATGTTTGCAGAATCTGGCGATCAAACTTCTTCGGGGACTTCCCCACTGGCTTCGCAAGCATCATCATAATTTATTGCGTCGCAAATTTTTGCAAATGAATCATTAACTTGAAACCAATCTATGTATTTCTACTTGCCCTCCCACTCTTTCCGCACAATTGTTTGAATTTTGTTTCAAGCTTAAATGCCAAGGTAACAGAGCACAGGAGCAATGTACTTCTAATGTTAGCTGTGGCGTCGGTATGACATCATTATCACATATTGATAACAATACTTCAACAAACAAACACAAATGCATACGTATACGTAATAAAATTGTTTAAAATGTGGAAAAAAACGAAGTAAAACTAATGCGAACCGGAAGTGCTTTGGCCTGTTTTTTTTTATGATCGTTAGGCTCATATGTAATTTGAAACTAATTTTATACATATTTGTTTCTTCTTAAACTAACAACACGTGCATATCATATAATTTAACTTAAAACTAATTGTTTACTTATTTCCTTTTAGCCTTCACAAAAATCACAAGAGTAAATCATCAAGAGTATGGTTTGAAATTAGTCGATACTGCTGGACAGGATGAGTATAGTATATTCCCTGCGCAATATAGTATGGATTTTCATGGCTACGTACTTGTCTATTCGATAACAAGTCAAAAGTCATTCGAAGTGATTCAAATTATTTATGAAAAGCTTTTAGATGTTATGGGAAAGGCACAGTAAGTACAATCGCTTAGATTATTATGTTTGTTTATATATGTACATGTGTATTCTTTTCTTTTGAATTTGCGCAGTGTACCTGTTGTTTTAGTTGGTAATAAAACTGATTTACATCAAGAGAGAGCTGTTACAACTGAAGAGGGTAAAAAATTAGCTGAATCATGGAAAGCAGCGTTTTTAGAAACATCTGCTAAGCAAAATGAGGTAAATTATTCATTAAATAATGAATTTTTGTCTATAATTTAAGTGAAGACATCAGTTAGCCTGATAATAGATGGCTTTTGAGAGTTTTATTTAGCGAGGGTGCTTTAAATCGAATTCAATGACTTTTTTCATGAATGATAGAGCCGTGATCGTAGTTTAAATGAAGATCAATTTATTTATGTTTCCTTTGAATGTACCAGATCGATGTTATGAAAGGTTAGGTTGGGTAAGGTTAGGTTTAAAAAGGGTATACATACCATACTCTGTCCAACATAAATTGTCATTACAGGGAAGATCAAAATTTAGAAAAATACACGTAACATAAAAAAACTGACCGCGCGTTATGAAAACCTAAGCAAATAAAGTTTTAATTAAAGAAACCAGCTTACAATTTTGTAACTGCATTTTAACGTATTTTCCACACGTTAAAAGAAATCCAAAAGATCAAAACAAGATCTCCACAGTAACACTTATCATTAAGAACTTTTTTCAAAGCTTTAACACCAAAAGCTTCTCAACAGAAACCGAAGGCAAAAAAAACTGAACGAGTCCATTTCAAATCACTATGCAATTGGAAAACTGCGCAAAGAATTATTATAAGCCGTGCTCGATGGTGGAGGTTCTTCGCCTGCTAGATCGAGTTTTTAGTGATTCTCTTTCGAATATCGCCGTGCAAGCTCAAAATGCGACGATTGATAGAACAGCAGCACGACATCAAATTTTGTGTTCGGGGCATGATTTGTCGAGTGTTCGACAATTGCTTCAAGGTGACGTACGGCTTCAGGCAAACTCCTTGAAGTTCCGACTTGGTCCAATAGACTTTTCTATTCTCAAAAGTGAAATCTTTCCTCAAAGGACACTACCATGACAGTCTAAGCGCAGTCAAAGAAGCTTGCTGATGGTAAAAGTGTACCGCCGCACAGAGATGTATATACTCTGACGAAATTTAAGGTTGTTTAGAAATACTTCAAATAAATCTATTTTTCCTAATATATATAAGGCTTCATAGCACATTATTCATGTTTCCATTAGGTCCGTTCGCGTACTGTCCTTACCTTGCAACCATCTTCATACCTAAAATTGAATAGTGGTCAAGATGATTAAATAACATAAGTCAATCGGCTGCAGTATGTCAGTGATTAGGCATACTGCGTCTCTTTCTAACTTGTTGACCATGTATTTATATTTTTTCTTTATCACTACACGTATTTAATTAACACAAAGATTTATATAAATAAAAGTAACCTATAAAATTTTATTTTACAGTCTGTACATGATATATTCCATCAACTTTTACTGCTTATTGAAAACGAGAATGGTAGCACACAGGAAAAGAGTAGCTGTGTCATATCGTGAGCAAAATGCCAATCAATAATCCTGGCGATAAACTGTGAAACATTAAAACCTAAAATACCATCTCTATTAAAATTAAAAAAAAAAAAACAATAACTATCTGCTTAGAAAAAACTTTCATAAAAATAAACTCTAAAACGAAAAGCCCCACTAAAATGGCGATTTCCTCATTGAAATGGCTTTTTAACTAATGCAGCAGAGTGAACAAGATCTTCAGAACTAAAACAAAGAAAAAAAGTTAAAATAAAATGAAAAAAAAATATGTGTAGTTTTATAAAAACAAAAAAAAAAAAATTAGCGTAAAACAAAAAATATATATAAAATATCAAAAGAAAAGGTCATCTTGTATGTTCAGAACACGCAACAAGTGCTTTTATGTCTGTTTTTATCTTTTCTACAATAATTATCTATCTCCCATTACACATTTGTTTTTCTTTTAACATTGTTTAACTACAAATTTATAATTTTAAAATACTAGTTTTATTATAGAGAATCAATTTTATTTTGTTTCAACTTTCATTTAACTTAGTTAAAGTTTACGTTTCTTTTCTTATTTTTCTTCGGTTCTCTTTGAAAAAGAAGAAAACATGCTTAGTAGTGTGTTGTGCTCTTATTTACAAATAAATTATAAAACAAAACAAAAAAAACCCACAACAAATCTATATACAGATTGTATTTTTGTAATATTTTCATGTACTTTGATTTTTTTTTTTATATTTAAAATATTATACATAAAATAATTATTTACATATCGCATTTCTTGTATAATGATGCGGTAAAGCAAGGAAAAATGAAATGCAATAGGAATGTCAATGTATACATAAATTATCAAAATAAATTGTTTAATTTAAAAATATTTGCATTATTGTATATTTTGGAACTAACCTCACTTATTTTTTGGATGGTGCAGCTTGAAACTTTAGCTGGACTCCGTTGTTCAAATTCGCGAGATCACCATCTTACGTTAGCTACTCTCCGACTACGCACTGAAGGAGTTTGAAAATCTTACGAAGACGAAGAAATTGCCAGGTTCAACATCAACAGGGACACCAACAATTAAGGTACCATTTTTTGGAAGGTGTCGAAACAATCAGCTCATTGAACCCACAACCATTCAAGAACACTGGTGTGAAAAATGTTTTTGCATCTGGTGGTGAAAGAATTGTTTTCGATCGCAGGGAAGATATAGAAGTAGGACATGGCTTTTTCGACGACACATGGAGACTGATCGATGAACGAAAACAGCTGAAAGCTCGACTAGCCACTACCCCGGCACCAGAAGGGAGCGAGCTGGAGTCCATATATCGCATGAAAATAAGAGAAGTACAGCATAGCGTACTACGTGACGGGCTGCGACAGCACGACCATCTATAGAATCACAAAGGAGCTGACTGCAGCCAACACCCTGTAAAAAGCCTAGACGGGTTTTTACTTAGTTCGGATGAGGAATAGCTCAAGAGATGGAAGGAGCATTTTTCAACGGTTTTTAACCGTGTATTCGCTAGCGATAAGCTCCCAAATATGACGGAACTGCCCGAGGTACAATATTTCCAAATACGTACCACGCCCCCAGGTAAGGATAAGATCACTACCGCGATCAAAACACTAAAAGACATCAAGGCGGTAGGACTTGACGGTATTCCCGCCGAGCTCTTACAAGCACCGCCAAAAACATCGGCTGAGTTACTGTTCCCTCTAATTGGAAAAGCTTGCGAAAGATAACTTTCCTGACGAGTGGAAAAAGGTCAAATGATCGTCAAGTTTCCTAAGAAATGAAATTTCTGGAGAGGTATCTGCGTGCTCCCTATGGCGGTTAAGATAATAGCTAAAATAATGCTGGAGCGAATCAAACACCTGCTAAAAGACATACTGGATGCCGAAGAAGTGTCCAGTGTCAATCACTTTAAGACCCTGCGGATCATCATCAAGCATTGCGTTGAATATCCATCGCCACTGAACTTGCCATTCTTTGAGTTTGAGAAGGAATTCGATCGATTTGGCATGGCTTACGCAGGAGAGGTTTCCCAAATAAATTAATTGCTTTTATCAAGGCTTTATATGCTGTGTCAAAATGTCTCGTCCTGCACAGAGGAAGGTTGTCAGAGGAATTCGAGATCGGAAGTGGAGTAAGACAAGGTTGAATACTATTGGTGACTAGCGATGTGCTTCGTGCAGCTTTGTCGAGGGGAAATGGACGATTTCGATGGACTCTTACGTCTCAATTGAAACATATTCACAACGCTGACGATGTATGCTTACTTTTCATAGAATTACGGTTCACCACCAAATGATAGCTGGAAGGGAAATTATCTGGGTTCGAGAAGCAGAATCCGTTCAGTCTTTTTGGTGCACCAGAAATCCAATCCTCTATTAAGGGAAGGATGTTGCTGTTGAGGAAGGCCCACACCATCTGAATGCATGGAAACCACTGTGTTTTTTGTCAAATAAAAAAGTCAAGGTAGCAGAAGATGCCAGCTAACTGAAAAGACTTTAACAGTGCATAAAAGATTATCTGTCTCCCTCCGTCGGATCCCTTTACTATTCGGAACGTTAGAGGACTTCGCACTACCAAAACCTTTCACATCTAACTTCGAGGTAAAATGCTGACCTCTCATTAGGCCACAGAGTTCTAATAGCCCTCAGTTATAACTAACTAAATGCGACTATGGTCTGGTTCGATTTCAAGAATAGTGGTGACTATTGGCTTCCGTGGCAAGCTTCTTCGAAAATCTTCTTCCAGTCTATCAAATCCACTTTGTCATCTTATTCATTTGCCTCTTTCACAAGGTGAATATTCTCAGACCTACAAGACGTCATTTATAATTTCCAAAAACAAAAAGGATTCAAGAAATAAAGTAACAAATCCATTGATAAACTCTTCCATACACCCAACCTTTTTGAATGTAATTTATACGACGTCTTAAGCTTTCAGTACAAGTCTTATCTCCCATATCCAATATGGTTTTTTAAAGAGTTGTTTAACTTCGACAAGCCTGATTGAATTTGCATCATTTGCTCTATCAGCCCTCTTTCCTGCCCGTCTTTGGTGTTCCTTATGGCAGCCATCTAAGTCCCTTTCTTTTTATGATAACTATCAACGGCAATGATAGAGCTGTCTCTTCACTTCAAAATAACTTTCTCCTTAAAGAAGAACTTGATACTTTTTCGAGCTGGTGCTGGAGCTGGAGTTCCACGTGTCGTATGCCCGCCCTTACCTTCTCCATGGTCAACCTATGTATATCCATCGTTTAATATCTTCACGGTCTCGGAATATTGTAAACTAAAGAGCTGAATCCTCTAGATGACCTTTGATCTCCAACTTGAAGAACCAAGAACCTTCTTCATGCAGGGTAGTGTAGTAAACCACAGCGCCGTCCACAGTTCAAGTTAAAGGATTACCAATAAAACCAATCAATTTTCAATACTTCGTACGTACGAAAAACAAACCAAAAAATTGTTTATTAACCTTAATTTCTACTTTATACAGATGCCATATCTTATAAATAAAAAAAACAAAAAACTTTGCATGGCGAAAAACATAAATAAATACTTTTTTTTCCTAAGCAGGTATGTGGCTTATTCGAGATTTGTTGCAAAGCGGAGTCTCAGTTCTTGTCGTATGCAACGCGTACATACGTTTGTGTTAATATCAATACTGACTCAGTGCCTCACTTATTTGCAATAGCAATACTTTCTCAGTTCTGGATTTGTGTCATAGATACAGTTCGCTTGGTTGCCATATTTGTTGACTCGCGAGATTTGTGATAGCTTTGTGGTGGCTTGAAAGTCTCCCAAATTATAACTGACACTCGCTTCGAATATCGGTCCTCCAGGATTCACGGTAATTTGTATCTGATAGAATTCCTTGTGAATGTCCATATTGGATGAGAGATCCGGAAGGAATCCATCAACATCTTTGTTCTGTTTGAATTTCACCAGTTCACGGTGTGGACTCAGTTTTAATGCCCAATTAATTTGTCTTAGTTCCAATTGTTCACAGACGTCGCGGAAACTATTTGTGGCTTCGTTTATTGTCGTGAGAATACTTTGTGCGAGTTTTTTCATTAGAATCGATGATGTGTCGTTGATTGGGCGCCAATTAAGGCAGGCACACCAATGTGGTTCGATGTAAGCGTCCGCACAAGATCGATTCTGTGGAATCGAATTGAAGAGTGAGATTCCTCGTGGGGATTGCTCGGTTGTTTCACGTTCCTCATTCGATTGGAGACCTGCAAAAGAGTATAAATCGGTCAATAATCCTTTTAAGGGCGTACTCTAGTCTTGGACATTTTAGTTCTTTTTTTTTTCTAAAACCGTTTAGATTTTATTAGTTAATTTTATTGAAAAAGTCCAGGCTTTGGTTCAGTCATTGGTTCATCCCAAATGAACTGAACAAGTTCATTAAAGTTAAAATGTCCAAAACTACCATCTTCATCTTACGCAAAATATCAACAAGTGTTTCGTGAATATCAAACGGTGTAGTAAGTCGGTTTATGTTTTCCTGGAAATTTCTAAACTCCCTTGGATGGCGGTTTTTAAATGAGTCTGGGAAGGCGAAACTGAAGAAAGGCAAACGTTCCTCTTGTTTGCCCTGTAGTGTGTTTCGAACATCGGAGAATCTATTAAATTAAACCTCAGAAAGAGTATTTGAGGCATTGAATTGCATTGGAAATCTTACCTGTTGCCATGATCGGACATAACAATTAAAATAGTGTCCTCCAATAGTTTCTTAGCTCTTAGGTTTGTAAGCCAATCAACAAGATCATCATCTGCACTGCCGATGGTATTGATAGAGTCATGTGATAATTCTCCATGAAAGCTGAAGACAAAACGTGGATTGTCTGTGTATTTGGCCATAAACTTTAAGAGAATGAATGAGTTAGGTAATTTTATTCTCTTCAAATAAAGAAAAAGTTTAGAAAAGTAAAGATAAGTTAATATAATTGATTCATGAATACTTTAGTGCGTAGTAGGCCAACATTTAAAGTATTCATTATATCAGAGTATTCACAAAAACAGTGAAATGTACAAACGATATACGAGCCTTTGAATGGTTTCATAAAACTCAGAACACTGAAAGTATGTACAAATAACAAAGGCGACAGAAAATAAGCAAAAATAAAAAACACTCGCACGTTGCCAGGCAACGTAGTGTAAGGGTAGATAAACATTTCTTGGAATGAATGGAATGGGAGCTCGTTATAGATTCATTTTAGAAGAGGCAATAAAATATAAGCTCAGCGAATACTTTTTTTGAATGAATACGAATGTGTATGAATATTAAAAAAGCAGCGAATATCTCGAATGGCTCCCAAAACGAGCCACCAAGGGATAAAAAACCTATCAGAGCAGCCTAAAATAGACGGAGCCTAATTTTCCTATCTGTGAATATATGTGCGAACGAGCGTGTGAACAAGACGTAACTATAAATTTATCGTGCTGTTCCTTTTTTTCCTTTTGCAGAGGACATTTTCAGCAGACTGTCATTCAATTATTTTTTAACCTGATCCTCTCCCAACGGCAACCTGTACACATCGTTGAAGAAACAAGAAGAAACTCAAACTGATCGATCAGCCGTCCAACAAACAAACTTTCTCGGCGTCCTTTGCGACAATATGCTCACAATATTCTCAGATTACTGAGGTCACACGATAAAGTCATGAACAAACTTACGGGCAGCTCTTTAGGAAAGGATGAAGAGACGTTCCTCGCCACCTACAAACCCATAGTAAGATCTGTCCAGAACTGTGCAGCACCCATTTAGACATGCCACTACGCAATCATGCAATCATTTTGCTTTGTCACCTGGCGTTCAGCTTAGACCATCTCCAATTGAGAACAAAAATCCATTCTGTAAAACCAAGTCCTGCTGGCCTGCCATCTGTCACAGCATCCGCAAAAACCACTCAAAATATGACATCATACGAAACAACGGCAATAACGATGCAACCCTATAAAATAGCCATCAACCAATTGCGTCAAAGCTCAATCTTCAATGCGTTGGCAAATCATCCAAAAACAAACATCATCCGCCACTTGCATTGATTTCACGCGAATTCATAGGTAGCAGCTCTCCTACTGTGGATGAGATCAAGAGTTGTGGATAGTAGGTTCTTGTTTTTGTTTTACGTGTGAAACTTGTCTCTACTGCCTGCGGAAGTTTAATAAAACACGGCTTATGTCATAACCGCAAAATCACACGTACCAACTTGGGAGAGTAAAAAAATGCACGTGCCGATAGCCTACTGTGGAGTGTCCAAATGAAAAAAAATTGAGAAAATTGAATTCTCTGGGAGTTTTTGCTTAAACCAAGAGAAGAAGGGATTAAAGTCCCCGGGCGTATAGCAGCCAGTACTTGGCTGATTGAAAATTAAATTAAACAGATCTTGGTTCTATTAATGTGACCATTGTAAAAAATGTTTTCCTATACAATTTGAAATTGAAACTTACATTTCTGGTGTAGTCTAGCATCACGAGATGTCCAGCCTGATTACCAATACAAAACTTCTTATTATAGCTCATTATATTTTCCACTTCCAAGTAGAACGTTCTCAAATAATGATCCGTTGGTTGTTGTTCGAAGCCATTCATTCGATAAGTAAACGTTCCATACTTAGGTATATCTTCATTAAACGAAGTCATATACCCGTAACGTTCGTACTCCTTCCAAACCATTGGATATGCATTCACCGAAACCGAATTCTTCATTCGTTTCCTTGTCTCTGGCAACTCCAATTCAGTGTGACCAGTTAGAATTGGTATCAATGCTTGTGGCGTACCATCACCGACAATATTGTATCCCTGCAGGACCATTGCTTGTAATTCGCTGACTAGAAATTCATAAGTTTTTGGTAGTTTTCGAATGAACGCATTACGGCTGAGTGAATCGAAACCCAACATGAGTACATTGTAGAGTGGGAACTCGGTTTGTTCCACAGATCTATGGACTGTATCACGAATGCCGGACGCCATACCAAACCATCTGAAATGATTAAGAATGTGACTTCATCCTCTTAAAATTATGTGTGCGTTAAAAAGCATACCTATCGCCATTCTCGGCACTGCAAACGACTTTAACAAAGTCAGACTCTTGCAGGACGTAGGGTTCCTTCGTTTTGGTCGTTTTGCCATACTTTGCTTTGTAGTCTGTCTTTCGAACGAGATCGGTATATGAGCAAAGCACCTCTCCTTTAGTTGCTGACACCTCTGGCTTGACAAAGCAAATTGATTTCTATAAAATAATAAGAAATGATATCGAATTGTTTAAAATCACCGTAATGAGGCCTACCTCACAAGTGACCCAATCATCTAGTTTATCTCCGCACTCGATCTCCTTTGTTTCGTGGTAGAAAGCCATAATCTCTGGATTATCAATTGGCAAATCGGGAATCTTACATTCACCCTGATTCATAGTTGATTTAATAGATTCCTCGATTTGTTGCCTACAAAAATGCACATCTTTAAGTGATAGTCTGAAAGAGCTGTTGATCTAGTATAGTTACAGTTTCAATTTATTATCCCCATATTCGCGTGGACCGCTAAGTATCAACGCTAGAGCTGAGATACTTAAAAATAATAAAACTGTCGTCCAGATGATCTTCTTGCATAATTTACGTGTTTTTCTCATTTTTCTGCTATTTTACGACTAAAGCTGTTGAAACGTGACAGAAATTCATCTACTGGAATTAGTTAGGTGTGTCTTACTGCCTATTTAAAAAAAAAAACTGCAATATAGAAAAAGCAATCAATTTTTACAGTAAGTACAATCTATATTTCGGTTGAAACACACAATAATCATATGTAGTTTGATTTCAACACAAACACGGAAAAAAATTGTTATCAAAATCAAAAATTGTTATAACAATGAGCCAATAATTTGGACAACAACCATCCAATTGAATTGTGAAACCTATTGCCAGCCTTTTCTCTCGCCATACCAATTAGGGTTAAAAAAATACAATAGAAGCTTCGCAGTCATAGCTCAGCGACCAGGAAATGAGAGAGCCACGAACAAAGCATTTTTGGCACACAATTGACAATTTTACTATTTTCAAAGAATAGAGCTTAATTTATCGATTTATATAAATTGTAATTATAATGGCGAATATGCGAATGCTTGTTGCGAACTGTCAAATTTTATTTATATTCTCGAGAGTTTAACCTCACAATTATTTTTTTCTTTGATATATGTATGACAAAATATATTCGCAAGCTGCAGGGACTATAGACAAGTTGCCGTGAATGAAATATCAAAATTGGCGACTATTCGCTATTTCGTAATCCCTGGATTACATTAATACGCTGGCTATGGAAGCAGAAGAAGCAGCAGTCAGGTTTGACAGCAGAACCGTTTATAGAATCATCAAAGAGCTTAGGTAGCAGAAGCTCTACGCAACACCCAGTGAACGGATTAGACGGTTCGTTGCTAATATTAAATGAGGTTGGAAGGAGCATTTTGATTCGGTTCGGTTCAGAGTATTCGCCAGCAATATGCACCCAAATCAAACTGAAGTGTCCGTAGAAATTCAGTAGAAATTTCCGAATTCGCAACTCCAAAAAGGATGAGATTATTACTGCGATCAAAGCACTGAATACTAGTACTAATAAGACGGTAGGACGTGAAAGCATACCTGCGGAGCTGTTTCGAGCTGCGCCAACTAAATCAGCTGAGATATTGTTCCCACTTGTCGGGAGAACATGGGAAGCCGAGAGTTTTCCGGATGAGTGGAAGAAGGGAAAGATCGTCAAGCTCTCGAAAAAAGCCAATCTAGTGCAATGCAAAAATTGGAGAGGTACATATACATATGTATATCTTGAAGACACACTTGACGCCGAACAAGCAGGTTTCTTGCCTGAATCCTCCTGTGTCGACCACATCAACACATTGCAGATCATCAGCGAGCAATATTTTGAATATCGATCGCCACTTCAGCTGCTGTTCATCGATTTTGAAAAGGCGTTTGATAGTGTCAATCGGGAATTTATTTGACATGCCTTGCGCAAGAGAGGCAATTCTGATAAATTAATAGTAATTATCAAGGCTACACAATTATGGGTCCACATGTCACGTCTTGCACGAAGGAAGGCTGTCTGGGAAATTCGAAGTTCAAAGTGGTTAAATTATATGGTTAAACTAATCAAACTCAGTGATATCTTCAGTGTCGCTACACTGCGCATATAATTTGTTTGTTTATCCTCCTAAGGAAAAATCAAAAAGTTTTTTTTATGAGAAAATCCTGTATGCGAACTCGGAATAACCTTTTAAAACTACCAAACATGCACAGACTGAAAAAAGCCCACAATCAGTCTATAAACCATTAAGACAGTATATTCTCTGCGTATGTTGGTTAAATTCAAGCAATTTTATCGTATTTATCTACAAAATACGACAGAAAAGCGTACATCAGGTAATAGGTTCATTTAATCGATAATTGATTTATCTCTGCCTGTAAAAACTGTCAATTAAACAAGCTTCTTATCAGAGCATAGATATGAACCAATTCTAGTATCTTTGTACATTTTAATTTATGAACGTGTACGGATAATGCAGCCATACTTATCGCGAATTAAAATTCCATCAGTATTTTTAGAATTAACAAAACAATTTGCTCCTAAGCAAAACAAAGAAGACGTAGAATTTCGAGGGAAATAATTCCGGTGGAATTGCCGATAACACTGATATCATTTCATTGCATATACTACTGTAATTAGTATGACTTTAGTTGGACCTAATAAAAGATTTCCGCATACCCGACCATGCCATAAATTGCCAACCGAGTTTGGAGACTACATAAATACATATATTGCAAACCCGATAACTTTTTGACTCACTTGAGTGGGTCACTCTTAAGGGCGATCTATAATTGAAGGCTCTGGACGTTGCCGTTCATAGTCATGCGAATACAGATAAAGGCTGCACGATAATAGTCAGAAGCAATTGAAAGCTAATGCCAAAATTCCACGCTCAGTTTCCTTCAGTGCAGTCAGAACGTAATGTATGATGGAGTTCTTCTGATCGGCTACGCTGACGGTGGTGGTTGTGGCTAAAACATTAGAGGAGGTGAAGCAACACTGCAATGACACCATTAAAGACGCGAAAACGTGGCTCAGTTTATCAGGCCTGGAATTAGCAGAACATAAAACGAAGGCCGCCCTCATAAGCTGCCTTAAGAAAGTTGAGCGTCTGACAATAGAGGTAGGCAAACACACTATCGAGTCAAAGCCTTACATAAAGTAACTAGGAGTATTGCTTGACCATAGGCTCAACTTTAGAGCGCAACTAGCCCATACAAGCGTGAAGGCAAACCGGGTGGTTGCCGCGATATGCAGGCTAATGCCAAAAGCAGCTTCTAAGAAGCCTACTTGCGACAGTTAGCAAATCAATTTTCATGTGTGCAGCCCTGATATGGAAAACGCCTACAGCCATAAACTCATACATGAGGGTGATAAAATCGGTACACAGAAGAATATCTCTCAGAATATGCTCCGCATACAGGACAGTATTCCGGGATGCAATTAGTGCATGCAGAATAGCGACAACGAAAGAAGTACCATCAGAGCGACTGCAAAAGAAGAATGGCAACGACGATGGAGCACGTCAGAAAACGGCCGGTGGACCTGCAAACTGGTGCCAAACAGCCACAAGAAACCACGGTGAGGTAAGCTTTCGGGAATACCTTCACAAAACCAATATCGCAGATGACCCTCTTTGCCGGTACTGTGAATGGAAAGTCCAAATGCGGAACAAGTCCTTGTAGAGTGCAAAAAGTATGAGACTACGAGAAACGCTCTCAAAAGATAGATTGGAAGTGCGGTAACCTTATAGGGTTCATGCTATCATGAATTATGCAGGAGCTACGACGGAGAAATCAAACACCAAGAGTCGAAGAATAAGAGAGCCCTGCAGCATAATGAAAAAGACAGGACGTCTCCTGCCCTACGAAGGAGTGCATCGGCGGTACCGTCGTGAGTAAGAGGACAGAGTCCATCGGCTTCAGCACATCAAAAAAGAAAAAAAAAAAACAAAAAGAAAGTGCAGTCAATTCCACAATCTGTGGTGTGAAAAAGGAAAGAAAGAGACATCACGATTGTTTTTATAGTAACATCCTGTTCGTACGTTCATTAACATGTATTCACAGATAGGAAATTTAAACTCGGCGTACTTTACAAAATTTTCGGCAGGGGAACGTTAAGACGACCGTCTTAGTTTGTCTATGTTCCTGTTCACATTGGTGGATGCACGCTAAATTGTTCGATTTTCAATAAGTTGGAATAAGAAGGGTTGCTTGCACCGAAAATCAATCTTCATACTAGGTACTCCGGTGAAGCAAACTGTTTTGTTCTCCTTTCATTCCATTTTTGACATTTGTTCTCATTTATAAATAAACTTCGAACCATAAGCATGGGACACTACATTATCAGACGTAATCTTTATTTGCTAGTAATTGCCAGACCCGATTAAAGTTTTCCATTTGTCAAAAATTCTTGTATGCTTCCACCAATGTGAACGCGATGTACCTGCTTACCCTTGTCCTTTCCACGCCAATGTGAATAGACAAAATGACAGTAACGTTTGACTACCAAGTCCCTAGACTACGGAACGCACCCAGATAGGGTGGGTAGCTAAAAACTACCACCGATTTTGAATGTATTCTGGCGTTTCCGACAAAATCAAATGAGTCCACGCAAACATTCTTAATAATTTTGAAAGGCCGTTCTGTACATTTTGTTATTGTTAATTGAATCACAGTCTGTTGAAAATGTTGTGAACAAAAAGAAAGAAAGAAATACTACAAAACATTTATAGGTACGACTTGTTCATATGTTCGTTCACATTTATTCATAGGAAATTTGGACTTCGCCCACTTTAGGCAATATGCGGGCTGGGGCATGTAAAGTTGACCATCTACATTAGGTTATTTATGAAATATGATTGGACCTTTAAATTTACTTTTACAAGCTGACTCCTAAGTCATGGTGCTTCTGAAATTAAAAAACATGAGATAGCTAAAAATTAATCTTTATCTTTGTCTTAATTCGGAATTTTGATAATGCATCAAATTTCACCCTGAGTAAAAATAAGCGGTCTTTATAAGTGCCCCTTACTGTAGACTTAAATAGCGCGAAACATATGTCTCTCTCCCTTCCAAATCTCCCGCCAAATTTACTGTATTGTTTCCTATGCCCTCTTATCAGAATGTTGGTCAGCTGATTCTAATTCGATTGACCTTGAAGCATCCATCACACTGTGCTCTCTCTCTTCTCCTTCTCCCTTTTTTTCCATCAATCTCTTAAATCTGCAAAAATGAACTCTTAAAAAGTGAGTTTCCTTTGTTGAACCAGTTTATACAACCCGATCCCCACTAATTTGATATAAACACTTGCAATTACGTTTTTGTTCTTGTAAATTGGCTCAGAGCAAAATTCACCCACACTTAGGCGAAAAGTACCGGTCGAGTGTTTACAATTAAACAGCCAATAAAAACCAATATCAACAATACGATAAGCGTAGTATTTACCCGAATTAATAGGAGTATGACCCCCTTTGAGAGATGTACAAGTGAAAGTACATATGTATGTGTTGAAATGTTTTGTTTTGACTCCCCACGGCGCAACAATGAGAAAGAAACAGATGTGAATTTATTGATTAATTGCAAAACTAACACGCTGTAGTTTACATTTTATCCAATGAAATACCCCGCCCTGTGAATCAGAAATCAGACGGAAAATAAACTGAAATAACCACGAAAAAATGTCCCAAATTACGTGTTCACGACAAATAAACAGCAAGATCTGCATAATAATATGCTACATAGTAAAAAACTTAAAAATAATACTTGTAGATACATACTCGTACTGTTGTTGGCCGAAAATTAAAGAAACCAACTTGTATACACTACGAACCTAAGAGTACGACAATAGAAATTAATATAAACAAAATCGAGTCTATTTTCTTTGCAGAAACATTATTCACATTGTATTAGTGCACTTATATATTTTGAATTGACATTATTTATTACTTTTCATTGATAATTTCCCGGTAAAACAAACTGAACACCTTAATTTGAGGAATTTTTTTATCTAACTGTGCAGAGCAATTTTCCAATGCAAAATTTTATTTGACAGTTTGCAGCCTGCAAAGAAAAACGAAAGAGAGAATCGAGAGAAAGGTTGCCACTTAAAAATATAAAAATAGGTTTTCATGCTTAATTGCTCGTGTGTACTACGAATGGTATTCTATGAAAATCAGCCGATGATTTTCTATTGAACGTCTTTTGGTTTGACATTAGTGTTTTTTTTTTGCGATGGTTTAGTGGGGAATATGTCAAATTATTATCTATATACTACTAAAATTATTCCATCTTACAATAGATGAGATAAGTACCCATTTGTTTGCCTGCATCATTGAGTTTAAAATATTTATAAAATCTTATTTACAAATTGTAGGTCTGTTCCCGTACTTTATGCACTAAAATTCGCAGCTTGACAAATTTCTAAGAGCGGGGGTGAAATTCTCTCAAATCTCAAAAAAAGTACGGGAACGGGTTGAATAAAAAAGCTGCCCACTTTTTAGACGTCACTCTTGCTTGTATTGATTTTATTCAAATTATTTTGTCAGCCAACAACAACAGAACTCATATTTTTGCTCAAAGAAATTTCTTGGACTAAAATTCGCAGCAAGGGAAATTTCTTACTCTCTCGTGAGCTCTTTTTTACTACGAAACTTTGACGTAAATTTTCAGCCAGTACGTGAACAGACCTTATTATTATTGCGGCAATTTTTTTTTTCGCATGGGCTGTCAAATTTCCGTATTGAATGTCCCATTTCTTTTACGTATTCCTTAAGGAACTTTCCACAAAATTCCACGAAACTGAGCATATTTCCAATATGGCTATGCGCTACTAGTCCTGTGTAATGGGACATTCTATTAAGCCAGCGTATGCTCATCTTAGTCCAATATGGTTGAGCCTTCATAATGAAAAAAATAGATATTCGGCTTTAGAGGGCCAGGCTCTGGTTTCTCACAACTGTACGTGTTGTGCGTGGCATTCATTTCTACACGTACATAAGGGATCTAGGGATTTATACAGTATCCGAAGAGTAGAGGGCATTTTGATAAACTCTCTCATAATTCACTTCGATATTTGTCAGACGCTGGTAAGAGATGAACATTGATGGTGTTTTCTTGGATTCGAAAGTGGAACCTCTTGCGTAGTAGTAGTCCTCTTACTAAACACTGAGCCACGGCACCCACAACTTATAAATAAAGCGGCAATAGCTCAACTTAGAAGCTGGAATAGTTCAATATCGAGTAAGCTGCGATGACGACATCAACTAACACGTAAGAGTAGAGCAGATTCAAAAGAGATATTTTTTTTTTGTTTGAGATATGGAAATCTATCTTGTTCTTAGTTAATCCGATTATATAACTAACTTCGCACTATTAAACATATGTATGTATCCACCAGTAAAGTATACACAATCATTCGACTCAGATTAGATTATTCCAACCCAAATCAAATCTGGAACTACACAAATAAACGTCCTACCCTTTCGGAGAAAGAACTTACAATTCTCGTCAGTTGACAATATTGGCTTATTAATAAAGCGGTTTGGTTTGGTTGCGATTCGTGGTGGTGCCAGTTGAGTGTTATATTTTTTCTTGGCTTTTTTATGGTCTGGGATATTTTCCTTAAATAATATATGTGATTTGATTTCGTAGATAATTTAATTTATTTTTTTTTTTTTTTCGAATCGAAAAATCAAATAAAAAAATAAGTAAAAATGAAACCGTGGCTAAAGATATCCTGTTTGTTGTGCGTTTTTGGTTTTATCCGTGAGATACGTCCTTCGGAGCCCTATTTCACTGAATTTATACTTGGAGAATGGAGGAATATTACACAAGAGCAAGTGAGTGAAGATTCTTAGATAAAAGTAGCAAAAATGCTCAACGTACTCCAGCCGGCTGACTGCATTTGAATTACAAACATAAAAGAGCGGTAAGAGCACCTGGTTTACTTTTCATTCTAATGGAAAATGAAAACGGATGAAAGAAAGAATGACAATTTAGAACGATAAAAACTGTCAAAATCTAAAAAGAATAATTGTTTTCGATCTTTTAGGTCAATCGGGAAGTGTATCCCATTGGAACATACTCTTACTTGGCACAACTTGTTGTGGTGTTTCTTATCACGGATTTTTTAAGGTAAGCAAATCGCTTTTTCAGAGATGAGACCAGATTTCCAAACCAACATATTCTGAGAATTTTTAAATAAATTTGTGGAATCTGTTAGATCGCTGTATGCCGTCTTTAGTTTAGACTAGTTTATGGAGTTACTGCCGTAATGCACCTGATCAATTCCACGGTTGAAACCATAAAGTCAAAAGATAGTGTCCTATGGCATTTGCCACTAGTAGGCATTTTTCAGCTTGATCATACTTACATTTTATCTTTAATGTAGCCTTAAAGGCTGGACTATAATAGGAGAATGGTTTCGTACGACCACTTCTGAAACAGTACGAATACAAAGGATTTGTTTTGTGCGACCATAAAACTTTTAGCTTCGATTCGTTCAGTTTTCGGTCACTTTTGCTCACTTTCATTCGCTCTTACTTATGAAAATTCTGCAGTCAGCTGATGAAAATTCTAAAATGAGATTTTATAACGCGCAAAATGCATCCATTTTAAAGTTTTAAACAGTTATATTATTAACTTCATCAAAGCAATTGAAATATTTTTAAGAAAATACAAAAAATTACCGGCAAAACTACTTGACTTATGTAAATTTCACAAATGATATGTTTCTAATGAAAATGTGCAAAAAAAATCTCGGACTGAGATACGAGACATGATCGCTGAGAGATGAAAGAATTAGAGCTGGATATTCTACAGGGTGTGTTTTTTATATACATCTAACTGTTTCAATCATATAAATATCGCATAGCATCGTTGCCAGGTTGAGGGTGTTGTTTTGATTGTACTTTGATGGTACTGTACTTTTTTCCAAAAACCTCATATGTATAAGATCGTTACCAAAAATATAGCCCTCATTGTGTACTGGGAAACGATTTTATAACGACAAAAATTTCTTGTCTTGTTCTAGTTAAGGGCATTACCATCTTACCGGTAGGTACTTCTTCTATTTGTTTTAAAATATGTGTCTGGGCCTTACAAGTTTTCTTCACTATTTAATAGTCATACAACTGGCCTTGGAGATATACATATACATATGTATAAGAGAAAGTTTTCTTAGTTATCTTTTGAGATTAAAAATCTAAAAAAACTCATAATGACCCGGCATTACTTTAGACACTTACTTTTTATTTATTTAATTTTTGCATAGAATTGTAAAACATATTTATCTTAAAAAAATAAACAGATTTTAATTTATGAATTTGTTACTGAGTCTCCAAGAGCGAGATAAAGTTCTATGACAATGGCTCGTGGAGACCACAAACATGCAGTATACATACATATACTATAAAGATTTGCTTTCTATGTTCTCCTTACTATCAGTAAGGACACTATGGGCTGTCATTTTCGGTTTGACATTTGTGTTTTTTGCGAAAATGCATCGAAATGTATTGTTCTAAGACATTTGTAAACCTTAGAGCAGTTTTCTATAGGCTGACGAAGATTCGAGACAATTTGACGTTCTCTTTTGTTGTCTCTGTGTTGCTTTTATATCTTGATACACCATTTGAAATTTCTGTTTCTTCCTTCATTCGCAATTTTATTGCGTGTAGACACACGTACGGACACACACAAAAATTCTCCTGCACGAAAGGAAGTCAACGCTGAAAACACAAAAATAAAGCAAATGTATGGAATACGAAAAAATATTTCTAATACACTTTCCAATGTCTCGGACTTTTGTCAGCCTATCTAAAAGTGGACTTACCTATGTATGAATAAATTTATACGATTTCCGATGTCCTCTTTCAATAAAAAAGAACAGATGGTTCCCTATGAAATTTTCTCGTGGAGAAGCAGCGTAATATAAAACATGAAAATCGTTAGCGGATTGGCGAATAGTCGGTTTAGCGAATGAGCGAATTTGCAGATCGGCGAATAGGCGAATTGCGAATTGGCGAATGGACACACCATCGGATTGTGTGTTAACTATATCGAGGTCTACTACATCGAGCGTCCACTGTATATTAACGAGAATAAATGTTTTAGACACTGGAAATGTGATCTTAAATTGGGGGTAGGAGATTTTGTCCCAAATTCGTTTCATTTGATTTTGCTTAAATCCCTCTTACATATGTACATATTAATAAGGCAGTTCTGCATTCCTCAAAATTGCATTAATATTATTTATAATTTACAATTTCTTTTGCAAACTCTAGATACAAACCCTTAATTGTTGTGATGGGTATTGCTGGCATTGTCGTTTGGAGTATGCTTCTGTGGACAACGTCGCTCTTGGCACTACAAATCTTACACGTTTTCTACGGTACATATCTGGCTGCTGAAGTCGCTTACTTCACATATATTTATGCCAAAGTAGATAAAAAGCACTATCCAATTGTTACATCGCACACTAGGGCGGCACTGTTAAGTGGACAGCTAGTAGCATGTGTTATGGCACAGACTCTTGTCAATTTAGATCTTATGAACTATAGAGACCTAAACTACATCACTCTAGGATGTAAGTAATTTAATAGTAGATCTTACAGGAATGTATACTACTATATATATATATATTTTTTATTAATTTTCAGCTCAGATTTGTGCAACATGTTGGGCACTGGGACTACCTAAAGTAACGACAAGTGTATACTTTCACCGAAGTAGTTCAGAAGATAAAGTAATTTCAGTTGAAGGAGTTGTCACTGATAGCACTATCAACACAAGTGTTAGAATGACTCCGTTTCAATTACTCTGGTTACACTTTAAGAACGCTTATACCAATATTAAAGTTGTTCAATGGAGCATTTGGTATGCTGTTGGAATTTGTGGATACTATCAGGTGTACCTGTATATTCAGGTTTTATGGAAGGAAATCGAACCAAATCCATCGGTAAGCAATATTTCATCATTATTTCAATCATTATTTCAGTTTTCACAAAACTGTCCAAAGAAACTAAAATTCGTAGAATGAAAAAAATTCCTTACTCTCTCGTGACTTGTGAACGCTCTCTTCTGTGAAAAACTACGAAAATTCTCCGTACGTGAACAGCTCTTCATAAATATTCATAAAAAGTCGTGGTTTTGGGAGAGTAGGCACGCGAACGGACCTAGTAATAATTGTATCTGTCAAATGTGGCGATACAAAACATTCGCCCACAAAGTACTGACAGTCCCCGTAGTTATGTTCCCCGCAGGTTAAGGAGTTTGCGGGTGACTAACAAAAGGTCGCTAACCGGAAACAATTTTGATGTTCAGGGCTGAAGTGAAGTCCTTAACTTATGTATAACTGTCTAATTTAAAATTGTTTGGAATGAAGCAGTGACTGCTATTTTCACACTATTTGACATTTTAGCTGGTTTAAAATAAAGTCAAATGTATTTATCCACGTGCTCTCTTAGGTTTTGCTGCTTTAATCGTCCTTGAAGGTTGCGAAATATTACTTGCATGCCGGGCAACCATTTAGGGGTATGTCAAATCGATTGTTGTAAATTCATTTACTAATTTTATATTCTTTAGTGCCGAAGTGGCCCGAAATGTAATGAAGGAGAGTTTCTCATTTGAATTAACACAACGGTGGTAATTCTGTATTAGTCTATTCTAACTTTCACCGTAGTTTCAGAAACCGGCTTCGCGCTGAATGTTGTCAATTAATAGATATACTGTTTGTGACCTTCTCTTTATTGGAATTGGTGCTATATATTTGCAGCTGTGTGCGGTCTAAAAGCAAGTAGTAATAGAAAAAAACCACTTAGAAGGTGGGTCATTCCACGATCGCTCGCCGAGGCTATATGGAGAACCCTGAACGACTCCCCTCCGATTTGGCTAAAAAGTGGTAGAAATACTCATTAGAGGCACAAAACATAAGGCAAAAAAGTTTTGTAGGATTCAAAAGTTTGCGTGCAACGGAACTTCAAGAATTAACAAAAAATCAAAATTTAAGCGTTCTTCTATATTTAAAAAAATCATGACTTTGGTTCTGCTTATCAGAATTTGATAAAATATACTTACCTTGTTGAATTCAGTAGATGTGAACTTTCAAAGATTTAAAATAATTTTTATTTTCAAGAACGAAGGATATTCCAGAATATCCTTTTTACATATATCCTTGAATAACTTAAAAAATTGTATTTTATTTTTTTATATATTATGGAGAGATTTGTCAAACCAATGTTGTACAGGCAGCAGAGTTGTAAGAGAATGCATTCATTTGTGATTGCATGGGATTTATTTTCGTGATTTGAAACTGACTTCAATGACTTCACTGAAATCGCAAATGAATGCATTTAATTGAATGCAACCTTTGATTTCACGAAAATGAATTCCCAATCAATGAATGTCAATTTCATATTTTGAAGTTGAAGTCTATAGTTGAGTTCATGAGTTAAACATTTTCGGATATAAATCAAATGAGTTAAATTCTGAAATGATTTAATTCCTTTATAACTCTGAGGCAGTAGAATTAATGAAAATGTAGTTGTTGAAAGAGTTGAAAGAGATGACTATTAAAAAATGATTGCCTCACTTTAGACTTAAATGTGTATTATACATACATATGTAAGTAGATTACTTTTTTAAGTCATGATTAATGATTCGTTGTGTCTAGAAGACGACACGGCTATAAAGACGATATCATCCTTCCTTTAATTTGTTTTAATTTAATTTAATTTAAACCGCATTCCGAGTTCATTTAATTGGACATTCCAAAATGAAAGCGAAATCATTTCCACTTAATGAATGCATTACTCTTTAAAACTAACTTTATAATTTCGGTATCAAACTTTATAATTTCAGATTGCTTGGAATGGAGCAGTGGATGCTATTCTAACACTTCTGGGCGCCATATTTGCCCTTTTAGCTGGGTTTATTCACGCTGGACGTTTAAACCCACATGGAAGTCTCTTAGCTTTTTCTGTATTAATAGTCCTTGAAGGTTGCGCAATATTACTTGCATGCCGGACAACAAATATATTCATATCATACGGAGGGTATATAATTTTTGGAGCACTTCATGCATTTACTATAACTGTTTCGGGGTACCTACTTATGTGAAATCTATTGGCGTGAATTCATTTACTAATTATATATTCTTTAGTGCTGAAGTGGCTCGCCATTTAATGGAGGAGAGTTTCGGTCTTGTCATTGGAATTAACACAACGGTGGCAATTCTGTTTCAGTCTATTCTAACTTTCGCCGTAAGTTCAAAATCGGGCTTCGCGCTAAATATTGTCGATCAGTATATGGTGATTGCATTTTACTTCATTGGAATTGGCGCTATATATTTTGCAGCTGTTTTAGTAGAATATTGCATAAATCGGTCTAAAAGGAAATAACACAAAAGTTTTATGAAAAAACTGTGAACTATTAGTATTAAATATGTATACATTTGTAAATAAATTTTGCAAGTCTTTTTATGCCAAAATGTAGTGAATTTATAAAATACATAAAAAAAATACAGGACATCAAAATCAGGGTTCTAGAGAAAAATAATATAAAGGCTCTTAACCCATAGTATTTCCAAAAGAGATAATTTTTGTCCATTACCAGAGCTCCAAAAATGTATTGCTCCAGTGAATTTAAAAATTTGCATTATGAACCCACCGGAAATTAATTAATACAGGCACTTTTGCCGAAATCGTCCACTGTGCGCCGCGGCTAAACCTTGTGATCTCTGCGCCTCCTATATGTATGTATAATCATCTGACACCCTGACTTAAGAAGTTTTCCAAAATGTTGTGAGATCGTTGTAACGTCAGAAATTAACATGGCGTAACTTTGCACGGAAGAAGTGTCATATACCATCCTATTTAAGTTCCTTTCTAACTCGATCCCTCAATTCGCCCATACTATCAGGCATGAGAGCTAGTTAGTTACTAACTCGGTACAATACACGTGTTATTTTGGGATCTCGCTGCGGGCAGGTCATTTGAACACTCCGTAGCAGGCCATCAGCAGGTGAATTTGTATTCCGCCAAGTTGGTGCGTGTGACTTCGGTGCTAAGACACTAGCTGCCAACAGAACACATACATATATGTTCGAGGCTATGTTTAGGAGTAAATAGAATAATATTTGTCCATTGATTACCACAGTTTACTCCAATTTATTTTCCAGCCAATGAGGAGGATTGTTTTTGTAATTGAGTGATGACTACGAACATTCCTTAATGAACCGAATACATTTCACCGTGACACCGTCTATAAATAAAAATAATTGATTTCACGCCACATCGGCTCTTCTATTGCCGATGAGATCAATAGTTGCAGGCTTAGCAGGCTCTTGTTTTTGTTTTACGTGTTAAACTTACCTCTTCTGCCTGCGGAGGTTTAAAAAACACCGCTAATACGGCTATACGAGCTTATTGTTGGGGTGTGTTCATTAAGTGTACAACAACAATGCCATTCTAAGCTCATAATTCACATTTGCATTAGGCAGCCACGTACGATTTGTTGTTCGTACTTGACGGGGAAAATTAAAAAAAAAAAAAAACCGAAAACATTTTTAACACACCACATTTATTACAATTTTATCTTTACAAAAGTTTTCCATCAAGTCGTGCTCGATAAATTAGGTACATTTTTTAACGTTTTCGGATAGGTGGCTGTGCCTTACGTAGAGGAGGAGGCTGTATTCTGTACTGCTCCGCTTCCCTTTTACTTATAAAGTAATCAACTATTTCAAACAAAGTATATCCACATCCGACAGCAATAAGAAATATACCGCTAACTTCGTATTGTTTTACAACACTTAATGCATATCCAGCTTCAGACACAACAACTAAAGTTACAATGGATTGCATTACAAGAGCAAAAAATGTGTTGATCCCAAATATAAGAGCATAGCTCTCACTTTCTAGCTCCTTTGCTATTTCAGTACTGAATATTAATAAAAAAAAAATACACCAAATCTAAAAAAAATATATAGAAAAATGTATGAATGTCAAAATTTACCTCGCTATCGTAATAAGAAAATTAAATAAGGCTCCAAAACCGATATATCCTGCATATGAAAACATAATTTGGTCTGTTAGGCAAGAAAATATTACTGTTACTCCTTGTATAGCCGTCAATAGGGCCGCAAGTACTGCGTACGCACGTGGACTCAAGTCTATACTCTCAATGTAACCAGCGGTGACAGCAGCTACAGCTCCAAAAAGTCGAAAGATTCCTTCTACACCGGCATTTAAAGGCAACTAAAAAAAATTTAAAGAAATAAATTCAAATAAAGCGCCTGAATCCACATATTCGGGACACAGATACACAATTATATTTTTATTTGAAAAACCACATAGCTACACACAGGAATTTTTTGAATTTTAAAAAGGGTTCGGAGTCAGACTTATGTCCTGCGAAACATTTCAAAGCCAAGAGTGAACAGACAGTTCACGTACAGTTCGCGTACTTTTTGCACTAAAATTCGTAGATTATCAAATTTGGAAGAGTGAGGGTAAAATTCTTTCAGAGAGAGCTAAAACTACGAAAAAGTAAATGAACGGGATGAACAAGAAAAAGTTGAAAATACACTGATTTGACATTTTTCACAAACCAGCCCACAGAAATTTCTTCGTAGCATGGGGAAATTTCTTACTCTCTCGTGAGTGTTCTCTTCTGTGAAAAACTACGTGAGCAGTTTTTCGTAAAAATTCGTAAATTTTCGTAAAAAATCGCTGTTTTAGGAGGGTACGCGAACGGACCTAGTAAAGACGTCTTTTCCACTTGTCATGTTTCAAAGTTGTCAATGACTTCCAGCTGTCAAAATATTCAGTAAGGCTTGTTCTTTCATCATGTGTCGTAATATATACGTAATTTGAATTGGTCGGTCGTTATTATGAGTTCAGTATGCAAGTAATTCTTCGGACTGTGGAAAAGTTTGCGCTGAGTACACTCTTTTGGACCTTATGCCTTCAATAACCGCCGATTCAGCGGTTTATGGTATGGGGGTATCATTGGACCTTATTTCTTTCGAAAAAAGGAAGAAACCACCGTTGCCATCAGAGGTCGCAGGTAAAGAGCGATGTTAACCGACTTTCTGTGGCCAGAACTCGACAACATCAATATATCCAACAAGATGGCGCTACATGTCATAAAAGCGACGCACCGCTCGAAGTTGTGAAAGAATAAATTCGGCGATTGGGTCATCTCACGGCGACAAGCCAAACAAACGAATCAATTGGACGAGGTCAAGGCCAACATGCGAGACTCTTTTGTCGAAAAAACGTGTCATACATACTGGACCGAGTCGTCAAAAATTAGACTGACAATTTGAACTAATACCAGCGGACCAATTATATAAACAAAATAAAGCCAGAATAATGTCAATCGTATATCCGATTCAGAATATGTATCTGAAAAATAAATAAAAATATTCACCTCAGTCGACGGATTAATTTCCTTCCACAGAACCTGTATATATGATTGAACCTGCAAGAAGCCACACGATGAGCATCCATAAAATATACTCCACACCAATATCTGTTTTGTTGTATAGGCCTCGCTTATGTGTACCCACAACAAGCGAGCCGTTGAAATTTGTTCGAATTCACTTTGACTCAAGTTACTTATCCTTTCGGCAGCTTCTTCGTCGTCTCTCACATGAGCCGGTGGAATTGGAAAATTAATTGTATCCACCACCGAGTAATGACGATGAAAGAATAGACTTTTTCTTGATCTCGGCAAACGAAGTGACCACAAAGCAGCACAAACTTGCCCTGAAATATGCAAACAAGTTGAAAAATAAATTATTTGAATACCCGGACATGCACTTATGTACCTACGAGAGTTATTATATGAAGAGTTTTATACGATAAGTAGTTCTTAGAGATGCTGATTTGAGCCACAATGCAGGCAATGCATTTGCCAGCTAACATAGCTGCCCTGGCATATGCCGTCACCTTGGCAAAGTATATTTTGTCAACTTTTGCGTAGATATATGTGTAATAGGCAATTTCACCAGCTAAAAAGATTCCATAAAACAAATGCGCAACTTGTAACTCTAAAAGTGTTTTCGTCCAGATGATCATGCTCCATGCGATTATGCCGCAAATACTTGCCATAAAGATGACAGGTTTGTATCTAGGTATTTTTTTATATTTTGTTATTCCAAAAAGTATTAAAAAGATATTGTTATACGAAGTAATAGTGACTTATCGACCACTGGATTGTTAAGAAATAAAGTATAAGACCTATCTTGTACTGAGTACAATTATGTATTCTTCATCAGACTTTATGTACTTTGGGAACCTGCAAGGGAAACTACTGACTACCTTAGACCTTTGATAGAGCCAGTAATGCAACAATTTTGCGATCGTACCCGGACAAAGATTGGTTTGTTGAACCTAAAGATGCTCCTTGACTAACAGAGTTAAAGATCTCAAAATCCTATTTCAACATGAACGCGAATAAAATACCTACTGTGAATTACGAACGGATGCAAAAGTCACATACAACTCTGCTTAGTCAATTTGGACACCACCCATGGGGTATAAATGTTGAAACCTAGCATATGTATTGTGCGTTTCAAATACCATTCCATCAACTCTTTCCTATGCGTTCTTTTCTCTTCCAATTTACCCATCGCCCGTGCCCTGTTTAAGAGTAAAATTGGAACATTTTTCATTTGGTTAAGACGGTTGTTTGCTCATATCGGATGAGACTTACCTCAAGAGAATCAGCAATACAACCGAGATCATTATTGCGATCAAAGATTAAAGCACTGAAAACAAATAAGGCGGTAGATCCGCGGAGTTTTTTATGAACTGCGCCAACTACATTACAAGCCATAATTTGACTGAATAAGTATATAGCTAGAAGAAAGGAATGATCGTTAAGCTCTACAAATTTTGGAACAGAGAGAGAATTATCCTGGAACGAATCAAGGAACACCGCGGAATCACATCCGACGCAAAACAAACAAGTTTCCCCTCTGGACTATCCAGCGTCGCCACATCAACACTAATAAGGGGGTAGAACTTGGCGGCATATGCGCTCCAACTGCATTAGCCGATCTACTGTTCCCACTTGTCGGGAGAACATGGGAGGCCGAAAGTTTTCCTGATGAGTGGAAGAAGGGAATGAACCGGAGAGGTACCTGCGCGCTGCCTGCTGTGGCCAAGATAATAGCTAGAATTATCCTGGAAGAGTCGAGAAACACACCAAAACCAAAAAATTTTTGCTCAAAGGGAATGACAGAGATAACCCGACAAAATAATAGTTAACACTTGGTCACATGCTACTTCACATTTATTCACAAACATGGTAATTAGGATCCTCATATTTGCAGCACTAAGGGGGCGGGGGAAGTTCGAGTTAACTGTCTAGTTTAGTTTGTCTATGGTCTTAATCGAACTAAAGTTCTGCTTGCGCTCTGTCAAAATCCGTACGTAGATTAAGGAAAAGTGTCATATTTTTTCAAACATGCAGCCATTCTTAGCGCTCCGTACGGTATGTGCGAATTAAACCGCTCTCTACGTAGGGAAGAAAAAGTGAACATAAACTCGACGAAACTGAGCGAAAAGTCAAAGATTACGTACGGCAGCGTCCAGAGCCTTAATTCAATTAAGGTTGGCCCTTTACAGGGTCAGTTGAAAATATATTTGTACAAAAGTAAATTAATAGGAAGGAGGTATCAAAAAGAATTTCGATTGGTAGAGGGTCATTTCGAAAGGAGTCGTATTTTTCTGACAGGAGTTGGGATACCCTGAAGTTCTTATTTGAAAAAATAGCGAATTTCAGTGGTTACCGGTATTGCTTTCTTTAAACGGACCGTTGAAAAATCAACTCAGATCTAGTGTAAGTTAATATCGCACGCGAACTGCCTTTTCCTCTAAAGCATCTAAAGCGATCAAGCCAAGAGAAGGATAATAAGGAAATCTACAACTTTCTTGAACAAAAGTAAGGTTTAAATCTCTAAAATACATTTACCTAAGAAAATCCGTCACCACAAGTGTGACAATAAGTGCAAGCATGTAAGAGTACGTTGCCACAGGTAAAACACTACGATTTATCTAAAATTAAAAAGAAAACCAAAATTTGAAATTGGCAGTATCTTGTAGAATAATTTCAAAATAACACTCGCCTCAGATTGACTTATATTTCTAAAATTTTCAACTTCAATATATTCAACAAAAAACGGATCTGACGGGCGCATTTCACGAAGAAAGCCATACACACAAAGCAAACAACAGATCCGCAGCCATTGTTCCATTCTCTATTATGTACTTATAAACCGAAAACTTATTTATTTTTGAAATTATTCACTGGAAAATGTTCCATAAATAAAGTTAACCGATCAACGCCGAACTGGGAATTCGCTTGCATTTGTTAGAATCCACTAACTAGGAATCGAAATAATTTGTCACAAAATAGCACAAAAAAAACATTTTCGAAACATCAATCAGATTTTTGAGAGAACATTTTTTTTTAATTAGCAGGTTTTTCAAATGTTCCTAAACATATAGGTACGCATGTCCGTATAGTTATTTACTTTTTTTCCTGGCGATGCGAATGAAAAAAAAAACGATCCACAGTAGAAGAGCTGCTGCCTAGAAATTCGGCGACGAGTTGCGTGAATTGAACGCATTAATCAATTTTGATTAGTTAAAAGAAGAATCATTCATTTTGATGTATATTTGAGGAAGCTAAAGATTAAAAAGGGATTGTGAAAGGATCATAAACTTGGGGGTATACAAATTCACTTGTCGATAGCCTACTGCGCAGTATCCAAATGAATTTCCCAATGCAGAGCTGAGGTTTAAAAAAAACGGCTAATATCTTTCTCTCTCATTATGTTCCCGGCAACTGCCAGTAGTTGGCAAAAGAGATTGGAAGAGAACACAATTTGGGGACAACATATGTATAGATAAAATTGATAGGAGCTCATAGCCATGAAGACCGGAATGAGAACCGTGAGTGCCTTGTGGACTTCTGCAGCACGAAACGTTTTCAGTTTCGTCTCAAATGATAGACAGCGAACATTCAGATCGATCACAATGCGATCAGCAGCCACAGAGCTGACACCGGACAAGAAAGTGATTATCAACTTATGCCAGCTTATATATGCCTCCATACTGCATTAATCAATAGAAGCAGCTCAAAGTTGCTAGACATTAGCAGGTTCAATATCCATAGGTTTAAGTATGCCCAATGAGACCATGAACAACCACAGAAAATGTAGAAAGCAAAAAAGTCACCAAACATGACTTTCAACAGATTCTATGAGATGAGCGTACTGTAATCAAGACGGATATTAGAGACTGAGCAGTAGAGAAAACCAAGGTCATCCATACTTAAGGCAGCGGTATCGCCATCTCAACTTGCGTCGGTGATTCCTTTGTCTGGTAACTAACACCATCACCTCAGCTTGTCGGACCTTATCTCAGTGACGGGATAATGCACTCGATTTACCATTCGCCTCAGTACGTCAACGCATTTCGTTGACCACCTCATTGGTGGTGATCGCTTTCTTTTTAGACTTTTCTGGTCTGCCCTTTCCTCTTGCCTTTTTGCATGAGCCCATTCCACACATTCTATAATGTATTCACGAGAGAAGTCTGAAATTCTTCTCTTTAGTGCTAAGTGGCCCATATCGTCAAGATTATTCAGAGTTTCAAAATGTTGCAACGGATCGAACGTGGGACACCTCTCGGCATCTCCTACCTCCTCCAACTCCTTCTACAGTTGGCGTCTTAAAGTTGAACTTGAACTCTTCATGGTTTTTTGTCCTTGTCAATCGACATCCACAATCTATAGGTCCAGGGCTTTTCACTCAGCACGTCTAAGTATACTGCATTCTTTCTTGTTTGATGCGGTTTTGTAGCTTAAGCCACCACCTGTATGATCTTTATTCTTGGTGACCAGCTCACCTTGCGGTAGGTAACGAGCTTATACTCCCTGTCCCTGATCGATTGAGACTGTCTGTGATAGTCGGCTCATCTAACCCATAAAAGCTGTAGAAGATTACGGAGGCGACTACACGTTATCTTTCCCTTTTAGGAAGAGGATTCCTGACAGCACATGTGCACACTCAGGATCGATAAGCCACCCTCAGTCTCTAAAAGGCTTGGATACTTCTGTGGTTCTGAGGTATAGTCAGTCAAGTATCGTCGTACAATATATAGCATCTGGGGAATTCAAAACTTCAAAACTTGACGACTTATATAGTCCCACCTTCAACGCCTGCATTGCCATTTTGCAAGCTTGATCTGGTTCAACCATGCTTTCAAATCGGCGTTGTAATTCACGGGGCCACAAAATACGAATGAAAGGAAACCTCAACCGTAAATATGGATGTGATTGCCCGAAGATAAATTAAGTACAGTAAGGTTCCTTGGACCCTAAGCCATGTGAGGATCTATACCCGACGCATAGGGAACTTTTCACTTCACCGTGACCCAGTTGAGGGTCTAAGGTCGACACAAAACTCGTCCATCAGTAATCAGAAGTTTGTGGCCTGATCGCCACCAGTTTCAGTTCCTTTCTGGATGTAGTCAGCAACATACTCTTGTGTCACTTAAGTCAAAAAGAGTTTTAATTCGATTCTAACATTAGCTATGACACGCTTAATGCAATCTGAGTTTGACTATGTTCCGTCTACTACTTAGTTTGCCTTGCCTATCGTGTAGTAATAAAATAAATTATGAATCTGTAGTCAGTCGCTAAATCTTTGTCAATTTTATTTTTTTGTTTGTACTTTTTTTTTTTTTTGTACTGATCTTCCATTCTTTTATTTCTTAAATTTTTTTATAACCACCAAAAGATGGGTTCCATTCGACACCTTGCTAAATTGGAGCCCTGCAAGACTCTCTTCCTATGCTGTGATGTACAAGAGAAATTTCGAAAGGCGATACCACTTTTTGGCAACATGGTTCAAAATATAAACAAACTCCTTCGCGCTGGAAAAGCGTTCGATGTCCCATTAATAGCCACCGAACAGTATCCAAAAGGCTTAGGACACACAGACAAAGAAATTTCCATCAGTAATGCATTAGCTGTCATTCCCAAAACTGAATTCACAATGTATCAACCTGAACTATTGTGCTATATGAAGGAACTGATACAAGAAAAACCCGACGATATTGTTCTCTTTGGAGTCGAGACACACATTTGTATCTTACAATCATCAATGGACTTTCTTCAAAACGAATACCGGGTACATGTTGTGGCAGATTGTTGTGCGTCACGATCAAATCAGGATCGCGATATAGGGTTGCGTTTATTACGTCAGATAGGGTGTTTTATTCAAACTAGCGAAAGTGTTATTTTTAATCTACTACAGGATAAGAATCATCCTAAATTTGGAGAAATCCAAAAGGTTGTTACGAAAGTGTCAGCAAATATGGGACTTGCCAAGAAAAAAGATAAAAAGATAAAAGCTCCTAAAAAGCCCGACAAGAAAGCTGCTAAGAAAAAGGATACCAAGAAAAAGGATGCCAAGAAAAAGGATACCAAGAAAGCAAGTGCTAAGAAACCAGACGCTAAGAAAGCAAAGAAACCAGACGCTAAGAAAGCAAAAAAACCAGACGCTAAGAAACCAAGTGCTAAGAAACCAAGTGTAAAGAAACCAGACGCTAAAAAAGCAAAGAAACCAGACGCTAAGAAAGCAGGCGCTAAGAAACCAGATGCTAAGAAGACGAGTCCCAAGAAAGACAATAAGAAGAAAGATGTTAAAAAGAGCCCTTCAAAAAAGCCAGATGATAAAAAACCAAAAAAACCTAAAAAATAGCACCGCGTAGTCTTTTGTCAACTTTTGTATGTATATGTACTCGTACTCATTGTAAAATAAATAAAATGGACGAATAAAAATGATACCGTTAAGCTCGAATGAATGTTAAAACTGTTAGTCTGGTATCTGCGAATGAATCATACTTATCCTGATAGAAGAAAGAGTTTTCTTCTGTACGAGAGAGAGATACAGAGAAGGGGAGGAATAGTCTGAAGCCTTGAAGCATGCTTACCTATTAGACAGTGTCCAGTGATGACACCTATTGCGATGCCGATATGTAACCCGTTGAGAGAAATTAAATTCTTAGAGCGTTTTAAGTCCGGCTTTTGACAAATTTTGACGAGTTTATCGGCTCTATAATTCTCTGCAATGTCTATGCCCCGGCACGTAACACATGTGAACATTGAACCACTCCGCCATCTCAGTGAAAGTCGATCGTGAGAGACTAAATAGCTTCCTTAGAGATCGAATCTAAGCACTTGGTGGCAACTTGGCTGTCTGAAAAGATACGGATATTAGTTTTTTCTTAAGCCACAATTGGACTTCTTTAATCGCCACATTTTTCACCTGATGCACGGTACAATAGTTTGGTAGACGGAAGAAGAGCTTAAGATTAAAAATTTCGGAGAAAACACGCCCACCAAATCCGTCCTTAGTCTTTAAGCCATCAGTGTAAATGTGAATCGCTGAGGGGATGGTGACGAGAAAACTATTATCTGTAGCTATAAATGCATATAAACCGTTCGTCAATGTGCCAATATGGATTTTAAAACTTTGACAAGTGATAGCGGATATATTGTTGAAGCTACATCTGTCAAATTGACTGTCATATATTTAATTTGTCTTGCCAAATCTACATGTAGAGTTACAGCTATCATTAAGAAATGATTAAATTGTTTTATGAAAGTGGGTACGTCAACGATATGCCAAATCTGTCGAAAATATGCCCGCTGTATGCGTTAATCGGTTCCACGGCCTCGCAAAAGAACTCGGCCTTTCGCAGACTACAACTTGGCGATTTTTGCATCATAACTTGAACCTACATCCGTACAAGATTCAAGTTATTAAGGAGCTCATAGTTAATGCCCATAGACAACGAGGAGTGCGAGCGATTTCGGTCAAAAATTACATTCAGCGACTAGACCCATTTGTGGATGATGGGTTCGTCAACAAGCTAAATTATTCGGGACGAGAATAATCTATAAGAGATTCACCAAATTGCAATGCATCCAGAAAAAGTCACTATTTGGTGTGGATTTTGAACTGGCGGCTCTGTGCCTCGACTGTTGTATTTGAGTTCCAAAATAGGGGTGACTGTTTTTTCCCAGACTATTACCTACTTCACTGTCAATTTTGAACTGTTTTGTTTTCATCTTACCGACGTCTATTTGCCTGAATTCCAAAACGTCAAAATAATGCGCATCGTGAATGCTTAATTGCTTCTGTGACGCGCATGTGACTCATTCACAATATATTCTGGATAGGTAGGCCTGCATTATAGAATGAAGCCAGAACATTTTCCTTAAGAAATACATAATTATGGCTTTAGTTTTTTTTTTCCTGGAACCCTGATTTTGATTTTCTGTATTTTTTTACAAATTCGTTACATTTTGGTATAAAAAGATTTACATATTAATTTATTTTTTTCTCTCTTAACAGCTTCAAAATTTTATATTTAATACTAATATTTCACAGTTTTTGTTTTTTGTTTGATAATACTTTTGTGCTATTCGCTTTTAGTCCGAGTAACGCAATATTCTACTAACACAGCTGCAAAATATACAGCGCCAATTCCAATGAAGTAAAAGGAATAAACCGTGTATTGATCGACAACATTCAGTGCAAAGCCGGTTTCTGAAACTACGACTAGAGTTAGAATAGTCTGAAGTAGAAGTGCGAACATTGTGTTGATTCCAAAGACCAGGCCAAAACTCTCCTCCGTTAAATGACGAGCCACTTCAGCACTAAAGAATATGTATAAAAATAGTAAATAAATTCACAAAAATAGGTCTGACATACCTAGAAAAAGTAATAGTAAAAGCATAGAGGGCACCAAAAATTATATACCCTACGTATGATACATAAATATTTGTTGTCCAGCAAGCAAGTAATACTGCGCCTCCTTCAAGAACGGATAATACCGCTAACGCTAAGAGACTTCCGCGTGGATTTAAACGTCCCGCATGAATAAAACCAGCTAAAAGGGCAAATATGGCGCCCAAAAGTGTGAGAATAGCATCCACTGCTCCATTCCAAGCAATCTGAAATTATAAAGTTAGATAAGTTAACTTAAAGTAATAGGTATATTTTGTTTTAATAAATAAATGAATAGATTTTTAAATGAACTTCCTCTGACCGCTCATTGCCCGACAATAGTTTAAGCTCAAATTGCCCTATTTGTAAATAAATGTGAACTAGCGTCTCTAACTACAAATTTGTCGAGTTATTTCTTTCGGTCATTATAAACAAATTTTATGCAAACAGGATCTACAAAAAGGCCACGCCATTGTTGGCGACTTTGGAGTCAACTGTCAAGCCAGCCGCTGAAATCTAAACTTGTGTCTGTGGGCTCTGTGAACTTGATTTTGCTTAGATGTCAGAATACAATTATAAATATCACGAGTTTTTATTTTCGAAGTGCGGATCTGACAAAATACCCGAAGTTGACGGTCTAGTTTAGTTCGTGTCTGCTATTGCATGTTTATTTTGCTTAGGAATTTTTACCATTAAACAATTGCTGGCAAAAGAAACATAAAACTTTATGCACGACTTTTAATTTTACTAGTTTTTCTGGCGAGTGACACTCAAGTGTCTGACAGATACAGATTCGATGTATGTACGTTACTATTCTGCTCGATGAAGCCACAAGCCGTGTGTCTGTGTTCGACAGCACTTAATGATACGAGCTTCAGATTTACATTCCGATCAGTCCTTTTATTAAAAATTTCTGACATTACAATTAACTTGATTTCTAGGTCTTGAACATATTTTCGGCATTGGCGATGTAGATCTCATTACAGCTCACGCATTCAATTTTTAAAAACCATTGAATTGCAGTCAAATCACTTCAAAAGAAAAATGAGTGAGAAAGTCATTGTTGGATGATGATGTGTAACATGATAATTTAAAGTTATTGAATGATATAATGCTTACCGATGGATTTGGTTTGATTTCCTTCCATAGAACCTGAACATATGAGTACACCTGATAGTATCCACAAATTCCTACAGCATACCAAATGCTCCATTGAACAACTTTAATATTGGTATAAGCGTTCTTAAAGTGTGACCAGAGTAATTGATACGGAGTCATTCGTTCACTTGTGTTGATAGTGCTATCAGTTCCATAACTCACCACTTCTCCTTCTACTGAAATGACTTTATCTTCGGAACTACCTCGGTGAAAGTATACACTTGTCGTTACTTTAGGTAATCCCAGTGCCCAACAAGTTGCGCAAATTTGAGCTGGGAATTCACAAGAAATATTATAGTATGTACTGTAAAAATTATTATTATTAAACTGCTTACTTCCTAGAGTGATGTAGTTTAGGTCTCTGTAATTCATAAGTTCTAAATTGATGAGAACCTGAGCCAAGACACTTGCTACTAGTTTTCCAGCTAACATAGCCGCCCTAGTGTGCGATGTTACCATTGGATAGTGCTTTTTATCTACTTTTGCATAGATATATGTGAAGTAAGCGACTTCAGCTGCCATATATGTGCCGTAAAATACTTCTAGGATTTGTAGTGCCAGGAGAGATGTTGTCCACAGAAGCATACTCCAAACGATAATGCCAGCAATACCCATTACAACAATAAGGGGTTTGTACCTAGAGTTTGTGAAAGAAATTGTAGATTTTACTTCTTAACAAAAGCAAAAGAATTCAGTTTTGAGGAATGGAAGCCTGTGTTAATTTAAATTGATTTAAATTGAGTCCCAAAAGACCTAAGAGACTTATGAATGGTAGTGCGGTACCTCAGCTTTTACTTCTATGTTCTACTCAAACTATGACCACCTCAACCACCATGTTTGCTGGGCCATTTGCTACCTACGATTGCGGGCGGACTCGATATATGATTTCCAGTTAAGTATTTTGTGCAAGGTAACGCCTTACCTCACGGGAGCAGGCTTTTGTGGTGATGAGGCTCAAAATTTACTTCTAAACTCTCCTTAAAGAGAACAAAAATGGTCCCTATTTAGTTTGGCATTCTAAAACATAAACTAAAGTTTCGTACATTACGCTAAAAATGGTCGTGCTGTGCTATTGAAGAGCGCCAGGTTAGCAGCATGTCCCATAGCGACGTTGATTAACCTCTGTAGATTAACTTAAAGATTGTCATTGACCGGTGACTGCAAGAGAGGTCTCCTTCTTGGGGACAGTCTGGAGCATTGGGCAGATACTCGATAGTTCTGCTAGTGATTCCTCACTATTACTGATTCTCAACCGTAGCCTCATTCAGACCTCAGTGGTGAGGATTAGCTAGTATATATACTTAGCTTCACCTCTTTGCAATCACACATCGTTTGTTGTAGTGCTGCTCTAATTTTTTCTTTTTGATCTTTTGCCGGTTCTAGTTATACCTAATGATTCGTAAATCAATTTGTATTTTGGCAATAGTGCGTCTTTTGTTCCAAATGCTTCCAAGTGCTCAATTGTTTCTGTTTTATCGGGGTACACAAGACTTTACAAATGCCGAAAGAATCTAATATAATGGCTACAAATCAGACGAACGACTTGGTCAGTCAACAGGCCCATTTCGTAAAATTAATCGTTGATTTAACAGATGTGTGTCATGTGGAACTGTGCCGTACTACTGAGACCACATTTCTGCAACAGTGAATTGCCAAACCAAACTAACTTCAACACAACCGAGAACTGTCAAATCGGCTGTCACCGAAAGCAGTGTAGAAAAACTTAGCTTACCACAGTTGGTTAAAGAAAACTAAAAGCTGATTAGTCGTAAAAAGATAAAGGCCCTATCGGATAAAAGGTTCAAAACCTTACTATGAATATAGAAGTTATTTGTGCTCTGAACATAACGAGGGTGAGAATATGAGCTCTTATGTGGTTCAAAAGCTTAAAGAACATTTACGGACGTACGCTGAGTTCATTTATATACATGTAGACAAAGAATAAGATATAAATTAATCTATAACCGTGTTTTTTTCAAAAGTGTTTAGCCACCTCTGAATAAAACGTCAAAACTCACTTTTATACTCACTTCTCATTTTTATCTTCAAAATGACATTCGGATCATAGATGGCATAGATTTTAGGTCCGTTCGCGTACCCTCCCAAAACAGCGAACATTTACGAATTTCTGCGAAAAGCTGTTCGCGTACGGAGAATTTTCGTAGTTTTTCGCAGAAATGAGCGCTCACGAGAGAGTAAAAAATTGGCTATCTAGACCCATAGGTAGATAGACAGAGGTTTAGTGTTAGATCCGTGATTTGTTATATTTTTTTAAAGACCGTACCTAATAATACTGTTTGGCAACTCTACGATGCACATTAAACTCGTAAATTACCGACTTATTTCTCTTTTTTTTTATAAAAAAAAAAGATTAAATTGTTTTATTACTCTTTGCAAAAATTAAGTGCCTTGGGTATAAAAATTAAATAAGAATGAGACATTTAACAGTCATTCTTACCAATTTGTGTGTGTAAAACCTTTATTACTGCGTTATCAAGGTAAATATCTAAGATAACTTTCAATTTATTTGTATTATGAGCTTCGAGCTGACAAGATGCAATTGCTGTCTTTTTTAAGAGACAATGCAAATTGGGTTAAGTAATGCGATAATATTATACAAATAATATATGCAAAACATTTCAGTTACTACGGAACAATTCTAATATCTCCAAGGTCAGTTATCCGACTATTAAATAAGTAAATTGTAAATAAATATAGATGATGGTCTGACATAAGGTAATAAAATTAAAAAAATATAATAACGACATTAAATACTGAAGGCGTAACACTTGGTTATTAATAAATGAAACAGGAAGATGGAAAACAATTATTGGTAAGGTTAGTTAGAGTTCTATCATAAGTGTTAAAAAAATGTCTCCGTGTCAGAAGCAATATGACGATCTATTTAAATCATTTAAAAACTAAACTAGATAGTCAACTTTGGGTCGTTTGACAGATTCGCTCCACCAAGCTAAAATCCGCCGAGATTGGTTATTGTATTCTGACGTTCAAGCAAAATCAAATTAGAGCTTACAAAGGTCACACAAACAAGTTTAAATTTCAGCGGCTAGTTTTATAGTTCCGGGCGCGGCCATTTTGTAGATACTGTTTTGATACAGTTTGTTGTTTTTAATGGAATAACAACCAGCAAAAAATATTTTGTTAAATAGGAAAGAAAAAAGTATGCGAATGGAGCATAAGTTTAATGTCCATGTATTTCTTGTAACCTGCTTTGTTATGTGCGTCCGTGTGTCCCCAGTTTTTGGGCCTTAAATTTTAAGCTAGATCAATAAAATTTAGAGTACTGAGTCTTCGAAAAAAGTACAGTACAAAGAGGTTAAAAGTACAATACAAATGAGTAGGTGCCGTGGTCAGTGCGTTGGATACCTTGCATGAGGTTCCAAGTTCGAGTCCAGAAAAATACCATAAACGTTACATCACGGCCTCATCTTTTACAAACGCCTATAAAACGTCCAAGAGTATTAGTGTCATGAGAAAGCTTTTCAACAACCCTCTGCCTTTCGGAAACGGCATAAGTTTTGAAGTTTTTCCTCGAGGACTGGCGTGAGAAAAATGACACAAAATTGTCACACCTCTCAATTTCGATCGTCCACTTTTATGAAATATTTTATCAAGTTCATTTGAAATGTTAAATAGATCCAACAGGAAAAACATGTTTATTTGCACTTACTCGTAGATTCAGAGAACAATATTCTTCTGTATGACAGTTGATTTGACCGACCGATTCAATAATTACAGAGGTTATTCACTTTCGATATTTTGGACTATAGCTGGCAAGAGTCACTCAGTGAGTCAGTAAATCAAATTTTATATTTTAAAAGCATTAATAAGATTCACTAACCCATCAGCTTAGAATTTACTTTTATGCCTTTAGTTGTTATTCGAAAATCTTTGATGCATTCAGATATCATTCCAAGAACCAGTAGATAATGTTCTATTGTTAAACAAAACCTTGAGAATATTATACCAACATATGTTTTAATTTGTTAAAATGAGCATGATAAGAGGTTAATTTATTTCAGGTTGAGATTGATTTAAGGCTAGATATGACGAAGATTCTAGGAAATAGAAAAATAATGACGGTCTAATTTAATGAGTGTTTTAACGTGTTTTCCGTCATGTCTCTAGCAAATTGTATTATATTCAAATTATAATTATAAAGTGGTTATGGAGATGATCATGCGAAATAGGGGATCACACTATACGCAAATAATGCAGGAAGATATCTAAAGAAAACAGTGCAAGAGCATAGCCTAATACAAGCTAAGAAACTACTAGGATTCTACAACTGGAAAAGATTCGAAGACTGCAAGGAATTGTATTGCGAAGAGGAACTCTAACTGAGCACAAACACCTCCAAGGTGTTAGCAAAGGCAACAATAGATCACTAAAGGCTGAACTATAATAGCAACCACCCGCAATCGTAGGAAACAACCAGAAATGTCAAAATTCTAATCTACGTTTTTTCGCGAATAATAGGAGTATGGGTTCAGAAGAATCTGTCAAGTAGTTTCGCCAGTTAGTTTCAGGCCTGTTACCGTACTTTCTGCATTAAAAATCCATGTTTATCAAATTTAGAAGAGTGGGGTTAAAATTCTTTCAGAGAAAGACAAATCCCCAAAAAAGTACGGGAACCGGCTGAACAAAAAAAAGCTGCCTACTTTCTAGATGTCACCTTTTTATTTTGTATTGATTTACTTCAAATTATTTTGCCAGCCAACAACACAACCATTTGTCAGAACTCATATTTTGCCCAATATATCTTTGAACTGATATTCGCAGAATGGGAAAGTTTCTAACTCTCTAACAGAAGCAAAATAAATAACAAGCGTTTATTGTTTAGAAATCGTTTTTCTTTGCCGTTTGTTTGACAACTACCTCGTATTGATGTTTCTCAGGTTTTAGTACGAAAGGTATTTCTGAAATTGAGAGGATTCATTGATTCTCTCTCGATTTATTTTTCTTTCAATAAAGTTCCCGAACGGACCTTTTATGTATACATATTTAGAATTTGCCCCAGGTGACTGTCAAATTTTCGAAAGGGCGGATAGATTCGCCCCTCGGGAAGTGTGCGAAATTGACCGAAAACTTAACGAATCGAAGCCATTAATTTGTACTTTTTATTCACACTGTTTTGGGAGTCGTACGAAACCATTTTTTCTTCTTAATCTCTCGTAAAAATGTGTAAGATTTTGTCAAAATGAGCTGTTTTGGGATAGTAAGTAATCGAACGGACCTATTCTTGTGCAATATAGACACTGTTTTATTCTGTTCCAAGACAACAATACATTCTTTCAAAAACCTGTTCGCTTACCTTAAAAAATCCGTAATAAGAAACACCACAACAAGTTGTGCTAAGTAAGAGTACGTTCCAATGGGATACACTTCCCGGTTCACCTAAAAAGATCGAAATTAATCATTATTTTTAGAAAGCACTTAAGTATTGGCGGCTTTTCTTCATTTCAATCATTCCTTTCCCAATGACAAGTTCTGAACTGATAAAAATAAAATGTAAACAAATGAATTGTCATTCTCTCTTCCCCTGCGAGACGTAAACCAAAGCACGTGCTCTTGCCGCTCTTTTATTTTTGTAATTCAACTGCAGTCAGCTGGCGAGAGGACGCTTTTGAATCTTTTATCTAAGAATCTGCACTCACTTGGTCTTGTGTAATATTTCTCCATTCTCCAAGTAAAAATTCAGTGATATAAGGCTCCGAAGGACGTATCTCACGGATAAAACCAAAAACGCACAACAAGCAGGATATCTTTAGCCACGCTTGCATTTTTTTGTATTTATTTCTAATTATTTTAACCCGAAGAAGAAAATTAAAGACAAGTATCTACGATAACAAATCACATTCTATTCCAAGAAAATATCTCGGAGCAACAGAAAAATAAGGAAAAACACAAATGACACGACACGACAACGAATCGCAACCGAGACGGAAAACCAAACCGATGAATTAAATTAGAGACATTCGATGAAATATCACGCTTTTATTGTCAATGTCGTCAATTGACAAGAGTCGCAAGTACTTGCCCCCAACCGGTAGGACGTAAACATCTCTTTTGTCGTGTGTATTGTAGATTGGATTTGGATTGGAACAATCTAATCAGAATCGACTGATTGTGCAGGCCTTAGTGGTAGACGACATGTTAAATTGTGTGAAGTTAGTCATATAATCGGCTAAAATTAAAAACAAGATACGTATCTTGTCTCGAACTGAAAAATATTGTTTAAGAAACAAGTGCAAATTGTCAGTGGATTTAGCGGATACCTACTGAGAGTAGCGAGCACCAGTTTGGCTGTCATTTCATTTCACCTTTGCTAAATTTCTCCTGCGAAAGAGAAGTGTTTTTTATTTTCGTAAACAGAGAGGAGAAAAATCTTTAAATTAAGAGAAATTAATATTATCTACTTTTTATTGCATAGTTTTAGGATGAAAACAACCTGCCCTCGATATGCCAAGGTCGTTGTGAAACTGAAGGACAAGTTTAAAATAAGTCTTTGGAGGTCAAATAATCCAGTCATACGCTTAAATTATCTTCTCTTAATGTTATAGTGCTTCAAATTAAATAGGTTAGGTATGCGGGTTGGCAGAAGAAAATAAAAAAGTCTCCCAGCGCAATCAGTGCGTCAGAGCTTATCCATTCCCTTGGCCTTTGAGCCCATACAATATCTGAAAACTACTTCATGAGGTAATAACTTATTTTTAGAGTATAGAAACCAGCAACTTCTTCTAGATTGTGTGAGAAGTTATTGCCGAAAAATTGGTTTCTGGAACGCTGAAGTGCAGGGCATGGCAAAGGAAGTGGGTGGTGCTCTCTACACCTACCTTATCGCCGCAGCTTCGTAATAAAGATCCCCACGAGAATGGAAAGGGCTCGTCTGTTCTTACGCATAAGTCTCTCGGCCCTTGCTTTGTTGAAGGATGGCCATATTCGTCTTGCAATGTTGCAAGTTTCCAAGGTTCCAAGTTCCACCCTAAGGTAGCCTCTCTTATGGCTGTTTTCCAGTAGCCATATACATCCAATATTCATAGACTATTCATTTTAGTATCCAACGCAAGAACACCTTCTACTTCAAATGTTACATCAATCTTGGTCAACTAATTGAGATCCAAAATCGATCAGCCTTATTTTGACATTCGAAAGTGAGTCGAATTCGCTAGACTGTATTTTGACTTTCGAATGAATAGAAATAATAAAAAATTTATCCGAACTTTCAAAAGTTCATTGGTTGTGCGTATTTTGAGATTCTATTCATTCGAAACAAATGTCATTTTTTATTCGAACACATTTTCCTGGCGCATAGATTCACAATCATGTAATTATAGTAACATATTTTGAATATTCTGTAGAAAATTAAACGAAAATTAATTTTAATTGAGAATTTCTGATTCTGTCGGTATAGGTCACGTTCACAAAAGAAAGCAGCTTTTTATTTTATCTAAAAACAACTCTAATTATTAAAAACAAATCACCAAGCAAATGTTTATTTTACTACTGACAGCACTCAAACAAAATTAGGGTGACCAGATTCGTACCGAGTTTTTGGTGGGAGAGACTTGTAAATAAATATACATGTATGTTATGTAAATGTATTACTTAAATTTCGTCTTTAAGCGCTTGAAAGAGCAGCTAATAAAAATATTTCAGTAAGAAAGAGAAGAGTTCTAACGCAAAAAAACAAGGTATGGGCAGCCTGTGTAAATAGAAATGTCAAACAGCTAACTTTGAAAGTTGAATTTATTTAAGTTCATTGTTCGTTATCATTTAAAAATGAACCTTTTTCATTCGAATCACAAAATACACAAAAATCTTTCGAATGAATAGAGACATTCGAAAGTATTGACTATTCATTTGAATCTCAAAATAAGCATGGATATTTTTTTTTTTTTGTTTGGTACCACTGTTTTGATGAACGTTTCCATGTCGCCAAATTTAACAGTTCAAAGCTCGGCATAGGCTAATCTTTTAATTCACTTTGTGAACCTCTGAAGAGAGTTATACAAAAGGAGAAAAACAAAACTCTGTATCTCAATAGACTACTACCTTTCCGTTCTGCGATTTTGAGAGCTATATTCCCGGCAATAGACTTCCAGATCCTTACTTAACTAACAGATACATTTTACCTTTTAACGCTGTATGTATACCTATACATCGTTACAGCACCATGTAACGAATTGGATTGGTATACATTGTTTTTAAAGAAATAAAACTCATTCCATTTTTTGCATTACAAAAATATTCTACTAGTTTTTATTGATTTTATTTACAGTTAGATAAGCTATAAACAAATAAATTATTATTTTAAACCAAAGGAGCAAAAAAAAATTAAATTTAAATTGTTTTTTTTTAATTAAATAAAATTGAAAATCGTTATGACAATAAATTAAAAAAAAAATTAGCAAAACTATAAATTTGATTTTTTTTTCTTTTTAATTGGCAGCCAACAGCCTTCTAAGTACCCTTTTTAAAACCAAAACAAAATGTTTATTAACACATACTAGCATTCGTTGACGTTTCTCTTGGAAGTTGACACCGTCGTTGTTAGTCCTCGACCGACCACTGCTAGTTTCCGCCGGCAGTAGCCTCGTTGTTCACCACTCTACTGTTCAGCTCGTCTGCTGTGACAAAATTAATTGACGCCGAATTGATGCAATAGCGTTTTCTTGTTGGCTTTGGACCATCCTCAAAAACGTGACCCATGTGTGCGTTACACTGAGCGCAGCGTACCTCTGTGCGTATGCGTTCTGGATGTTTAATTAGTAGTAAAATATTTCCCCCTTTTTATTGTTTTATTTATTCAAATTGCATTTTGTTTTTTTTATTTTTTATTGCAAACAAAAATTGATTTTTTTTTTTTGTTATATTTAAGAAGAAAATAATAATAATCAAAAAACAAGGGAATGGTAAAAGGATGTCATGGTGAATGTATTTGGGAAGAGCATACGAGAAGGGGAACATGATAACATAAAGAACGAAAAAAATATAGTTGAACCAAGTGCAAAAAGCAAAAACAAAAATATGATTAAATTATTAAAACAAAAAATAAGTACGTGATTTTGTAAATGTTTGTATTTAAAAAACAATTAATATAAAGAAATGAATATTAAAATAAATGAGTATGAATAGAAAGAAAAAAAAAAATAAGCGAATCCAATTGTTAAGCAAAATATGATTAGTTTTGATTTTTATGAAATTTGTTGATGAATATAATTTTTTATTTTTATTTTAATGCACGTTGATAAAACATATTTTTTTTTAATACCCCCACACAGGCACATAAGAAGCAAGAAAAAAGAAGAGAAATAGAAAAAAAATATATTTTCATTATTATAATATAGGACATCACCAAATGGAAAATAATAAACAATAAAAAATAAAAAATAAAACAAAAACAATAACCAAAATAATTTACATCGTGTGTCGTGAGATATGGTGTGCAAATAAAAGTGTTAACTAAAGCAAATCATAAACAAACAAAAATAAAATATTTTGCATAAAATACCGTGAGCATTGAAAGGTGATCATGAAGCGGAATGTGAAAAATTTATCAATTAAAAGTTTACTAGTTCGCAAAATATACAACAAATCACAGTTTAGAGGATTTGAGTCTAGATAACTATACTCTGTCCAACATAAATTGTCAGTACAGGGAAGATAGCGATGTTTGTCTCTCATTCGCACTCGTTTATTTTCCGTAAGGAGCTACTCTAACAAAAGTTCTTACAGGCTTGCCGCAGTATCATTTCAAACTAAGAAAAATGTGAAAGAATATTATGTAGGGTTACCGTCCTATTTTTTTAGATTGAAATTTTCATTTAATTTTTTAAAACTACCCGTCTTAACACCCAGGGATCGAAAAAAATCTGTATCTATTTTTTGGCAACGAAATAAGAACTCAAAGACTATCCCCCTGTATTATGTTTTTGTACGAGAACGGAACTAAATGTCGTACATCCTGTAATAAAGCAATTAATTCTTAAGTCATACATGGAAATAAGATAAAATACAAGAAAACCCAGTCTTGAAAAATCTCGACAATTAAAAATCACTGCCTGCAATAAAGCAATAAAAGTTATGTACATATGTATGTATGTACGCGAATTTTTACGAAAATTTACGAATTTTTACGAAAAGATGTTCGCGTACGGAGAATTTTTGTAGTTTTTCGTCGAAGAGAGCGCTCACGAGAGAGTAAGAAATTTCCACATGCTACGAATTTTAGTGCAAGAAATGTCTGAGGGCTGGTTTATGAAAACTTTCAAAGCTGTCAAACGAGAGTATTTTCAACTTTTTTCTTGTTCAACCCGTTAGTTTACTTTTTCGTGCTTTTAGCTCTCTCTGAGAGAATTTTACCCCCACTCTTCAAAATTTGATAATCTACGAATTTTAGTGCAAAAAGTACGCGAACGGACCTCATATTCGAAGAGTACATTTGGCAGAGCACTGTGTCGCCGTAAAGTGAACAGAATAAATCGTTAATTATTTGTTTTAAGTCCAAGTGCATTGTAAACTACTAGTGTTTTTTACAGCCAGTACAATCAAACAAACATAGATGGCGCAAGTTTCTATGAAAGATATTTTCTTACTGTTTGTCAAAATAGTCAATGGTGTTGGAACCTCTTTTTCCACAGGCACAACATGAAAGTGATATTTGAGTAGGAATATGGAAGTCACCGCCGATATTTGTACATACCTAAACAAAGCTGTTATATGAGACTTAAACGAGAATTAAACTTATTAACGGCAATGGGATTCATATTAAATATCTAGATACTATCTGCTTCTTCAGACTTTCTTCAGAGTGTCTTAAGAAAGTCTTTTAAACTGTGATTTGTTATTAAGTATTTATTTCTACTCAGTGATTGTTAATCTACTTAAAAAGTTTTGAGAAATTTTCCACAAAAATTTACTTAATTTAATAAAGCCAACCAAAAAGAACAAAAAATAATTTACGCTATAATACAAAATAATATTCTCTTTAGCTATTGCAAAATGTTTTAATTTTTAAGGAAAATTAAAGTGAAATGTTTAAATATATACAAGATTTAGATTTGAAAGGAAAAGTAAAGAAAACATTTTCAATATTAGAAACAACATTCTTTATTCGATTCTCATTGGTTAAAGCAATTTTTTTGTTTTGTTTTGTTTAAAATTTAATTTAGAAGAAAACGAATAAGAAACACATCCAACAAAATATATATAGAATACAATATTTCATCTTTCTTAATATGTTAACAGGATTCTCAAAAAAGCTTCGCCTTTCCCTAGTATTTTTTCTTTTTTCATCTTTTTTAACAATTTTTTTTATATATATTATATATTTCTTTTGTATATATAGGCACACACACGCACAAACAAATTTTCATATTCGAGTATAACTACAAATTTCGAGATAAATTAAATGTTTTTTTTTGTTTTGTTTTATTTATTTAGTTTTTCTTGCTAGGAACGAAATCAATTGAAGCTGAATTGATGCAATAGCGAACTCTTGTTGGTGCTGGACCATCGTCGAATACGTGACCCATATGAGCTGAGCACTTGGAACAGCGAACCTCTGTCCTCACCATTCCTAGCAGTTTCGAAACAACTACTTTAATATTTTAAGTGATTCAAAATCAAAATTTTAAACAAATTTAAATAAAAATTAAATTAAAAAACAAATTCAAATAAAAATTAATTTTAAATGAAAAAAGGAAGAAGAAGAAAAATTTTTCTATTAGGCAAATTTGAATTTGAAAATTTTGTTTACGATTTGCTACTTTTTTTTTTTGTTTTTGTTCTATAGCTACTACGAGTACAAATTTTGATATCTATATTGCTATGGTAAAATATTGCATTGTGGTGTCCTACATAATAAATATATACAAGTTGCAAATAGGCATATATACACAGTACACACAGTGGACAAAAAAAAAAGAAAACAGGTATAAAATAGTAGTTTACAATACAAAATACATACATTTAGTTGAAAAAGCATAACCAATTTCGTGTGCATTTAATTTAACATAACAAACGGAATAAGCAGACGAAAACATAGTTAAAAATAGCCAATTAGCCAAACGGAATAAAATCTCATAAGACACTTCTAATCGGATAGTAGCGACTGAGTGTACAGCGTGTCTCGGACACCATTTTCCGATTAGAATTACAGTAAAAAAAAAAACAAACAAAAGAACAATCATCTGAAACAAATAAGAACTTAATTTTTTTTAGGTTGCTGCGTGAAGTATAACGAAAGGTTAAGCAAGTTCAATCTAAGGAGATGAACACTCTATAGTAGTGGCTTCTTTTAGCACACCACTCGTTTGCATTAAGATTTAGTCACATACCACAGAATGATAAACTGGTAAGTCTGTCACAAAATGTTCGAATAGTTCTTTCAAAAGTCGAAATTCTTTTCCAGCTCACCGATTTGCGACTACGAACGAGTAGATATTCGCATATTTTGACGTTTCATTCATAACAAGTTTCTTATTTAGTCGCTGCAATCCGCGAATCTCATTTGTCACGTAACAAAGACAAAAAGTATTGTGAGGTTAAATTCTTACGAACATGGATTTCGTTCAAATTCTGTAGAACGTGAAAACTATTTGACAGTTTATTACGTGATGCGTACCACGCCATCTGTAGGATCGTTTCCGCCTTTTTCGAAGCAATATCGCCTTTGCGGCCCACTGTTTTGACTGTTTTTTTCGTGTCAAGAGGGCAGGCATAAATCTGACATATTTATTTCAATGAGTTTTTGGTCCAAACTAAACAAGGTTAGTTTGGACGCATGCCCAATTCTTCAGTCAATAAAGGGTGGGACAACTAATAGTTTCTTTTTAAATCATATATTATTTTGACACTGACAGCAGTTTCCCGCTCAAAATCTTGGCAGAAAGTCAGTAAGCTTGAACAACTTTGGAAAATATTGAAAACTTATTTCCAAAGAAGAAGTTTTGGGAAAAAAATGAAGCACCCACCACTTGGGCCTATTGTACGCAAGTTTGTGCAAAAGGTACGTGAGACTGTTATGCTGCCCCATTACACAGAAATAGTAGTGCACAGCACTGAAGTCCATTATAAAGGTTCAATCATAGTTGAATTAAGGCTCTGGATGTTTTCGCACGTCCATAATGACTATTCATTCGATCAATTTCGTCGAGTTTTCGTTCACTTTTGCCTTTATACGTAGAACGTAGAGACCGATCTAATTCGCATATTCTGTACGGAGCGCTGAGTGTGACTACATCGTCAGACTAAAACAATATGACATACGTTTTCCTTAATTATGGGTGCGCTCAGATTTTGACAGTTTGCGAGTAGAAGTTTCGTTCAATTATGATATTAGCTATGCTTAATGCAATTGTAGTTAAGCCTTTACTATCAAACTATGTGATGTTCTTGCTCGATATTAATAGCTTTTATAGACACAATGCAGTCAAGTTATGTTTCCGAACCTTAGATTTGTCTAACTCATGCAAAACTTAAATAAACCACATTTTACTTGCTCCTTCATTAAATAACTGGTGGAGGTACTCTCATATATTCTTCTTGGATTTCTTTAATTAAATATTTCCTACAAATACCATAAGCATATATCTATGAGTGAAAAAGCATGAGAGGCTCTAAGGAACCACGACAAATGTGACCATAAACGCCTTCAGTTGGCTTTTTGGTTAATTAATAAGAAATGTCTCTGACAAAGAAACGACTTTGTTAAGTCAACAGCAGCCAACCTTATTTGCTAGGGATTTTCTCAGCTCAAACAAATACAAATAATTCCCAGTCATTTCATCACGCAGCAACCTAATAAATAATAAAAACCAAAACTTAACAATATTTGGTGTAATAAAAAACATAAAAACAAATAAAAGTAATTGTCGGTGGTTTTGAGGTGGGTACAGTGGTTTGTGGTGGTGGTGGTGGTGGTAGTGGTCTCAATCGTTCGTGTTCATACATATAAAACAAAGTAACTTTCAGACTTCAACACTCACTCCTTACCTGGAATACTTGCGTCTTTGTGCAGCGTAATCTTGCCTTGGTCCAACACATCATTGAATGCTGGCCAACCGCAACCCGAGTCATATTTCGTATCCGAACTGAACAGATCCTGATGGCACACTATACACTGATATACACCCTTCTCGTAGTGTTTGTTATAACATCCTGTAATTTCACATAAAATTAAATTGAATTTCGATGAATTAGTAAATTAATTTTCTAAGGGAAGACTGCAAGAAGTCAAGGACTCACCTGAAAATGGACGTTCTGTGGCTGCTTCTTGTGTAACTTGATACTGTAGTGGCGTCAGCCGGTTTTTCAGTTCCTTCTTGTCTATCACAATTTTTTTGTCCATATTTTTTGGCTGATTGATTTTACCTGTATTCTTTTGATCTGCGTGTATGAGAAGGGAGAAAGAGAACAAGAAAATAAAAGGAAAGTTCAAATGACTAAGTAGGTATCGGTGTCGTAAATAATCGATTTAGAATAGAAGACACTAGATTGGTGACCATTGCGTGGTTTTCAGTTTTTTTGTTTTTTTTTTTTGTTTTTAATGGCCTTAGGGGAAATTTGAGTAAACTAATTTTATTTAGGAGTAGGGATTGAGAGAGATTTAAGAACTTCAAGTGGTTGTGTACGCACAGAAGTCTAGACTTGTGTGAATGTGGGTTTCAGTAGTATGACTTGGCTTATGTTTGTCAAAAATTCTGTCAACTATTTATAGAAAGTGATTTCACTTAAAAAAACAAAGACTTTATTTTACTTATTGCTTGTAGAATTCTTTAGGGGATATTGAAGAAAGGAGCCTTAGGTGAATGAAAATGTATCCTTTAAAAGGGAAGACACTTTGCTTTTTAAAGGGTTGGCCTCTACATATTTTAATACAAACGTTAGATTGGCTGGCTGCGGTGGGTACAGCCACATCTAGGCCCGTTGTGATACCGATCGGATCGAATATCCTCAGTCTACCAAGTAAAAGCAGCAGGAGCTTGCTATGAAGCAGTGGAAGCGATTGACATTTATGCCAGCAAGTTCGTCTAAATTGTCGAAGAAGTGTTCACTTTCCTTTGAATTGAGAGCATGGCAGCTATACAGAATGTAAATTATGGTCTCTTCCTCCTGTTCACTCATGATGCTTCTAAAGAAATTGTATGAAGGGAGCCCTAATCTAGTTGCCTGCTTGCCAATGATGCAGTGTCCTGTGATGACACGCAAAAAGTACACGAACGGTTCAATTTTTAACATATTTTAATACAAACGCACCCTTAAATTTTATTCACGATCTGTCAATATCAAAACATCAGCTTCAACTTAAGCCCCAACCATAGTTGACACAATTTGTGTACTGCACCCATAATGACTCAGTTTTGTCGAGTTTCGTTCACGGTTTGCTTCCATACGTAGAGAGCGGTTTCAGTTGGACATGTATGATTACGTTTGCTTAATGCAATTGTGGGTGCGCTTAGATTTTGACAGCACCCAAGTAGAATTGTCGTTTGATTATGACATTAGCTATCACACGCCAAAAGCAATTATTTTTGGCGTTTAGGTCCGTTCGCCTATTCTGTCAAAACAGGTAGTTTTTACGCAATTTTAAGAAAAGGTAGTCACCTTCGAAGAATTTTCGTGGTATTTCATAGAAGAGAGCGCTCACCAGAGAGTAAGAGATTTGCCCATGCTCCGAATTTAAATGCAAGAAATTTCCTTGGGCTGGTTTGTTCAATCCGTTCGTTTAGTTCTTCGTAATTTGAATTCTCTCGCAAAGAATTTTACCCCCTCTCCTTGAAATTTAATAATTTACAAATTTTAGTGAGAGAAATACGCGAACGGACCTAATACGTTTCTTATACTAAGCTTAGATCATTTACCTCCTAATACCATTTAAAGTGAGGGTCTTTCCTCATTTTTGTCTCTCTGCTTCGTATAGACTTAAACTACTTTCATCTTTAAAGAAATCCTTGCTCCAATGGTCAGCAATTTAACGTGCTCATGTGCGGAATTTACACAAGCTGTCGTGCGAACAAGAGTGAAAGCAATTCACACCTAATTTCGAAATAATAACGATGCTCTTATTGTAATTTGGGCATAAATTTAATGCTTTAATTAATAAATCTTTTACATTATCTTTTTATATTTTCCGAAAGCATTTTTTAATGCTGGAATTCACTAGATGCTAGAGTGCTAAAACACGCTAGAAGATGAAACGTATAGCTAGAGTTAGAAAGTACTAAACATGTACCCCGTATACCCTGTTTATATGAGCAGATTGTGGACTCGGATTGGGATCGAATTTGGTTTCAATCTGGGTTGGATCGAATTAGAAATGTATTGAAATCGTGTAATATATGACACTTTTTCCTTATGTGCAGAATTACGTTTGCCAAACAATTGATTCTTTTTAGCCATATTAGTTTTATGACCCTACAGACTGTCTCATTCGTTTGAGAAATACAATCCTTTTTTGTTTGCTGACGCCACAGCGACTAATTTCGCTCTCTTCATTCTTTGCCTGCCGAACTCGATCTTCCTATCCTTCTATCATTCCATCTTCGATTTCCATGGAAAATTTCAATCCGATCCCAGAACATTTTGTAATCAGATGAAGTCAATCCTGATTCAATTAAGTTCGACAGCGATTCTCTCATATAAAAGGGGCAATATAACGTCCGTTCGCGTACTTCTTGTACTAAAATTTGTAGATTATGAAATTTGGAAGAGTGGGGGTAAAATTCTCTCTGCGAGAGCTAAAAGTACGAAAAAGTAAACGAACGAGTTGAACAAGAAAAAGTTTAAAATGCACTAGTTTGACAGTTTTCATAAACCAGCCCACAGAAATTTCTTGCACTAAAATTCGTAGCATGGGGAAATTTCTTACTCTCTCGTGAGCGCTCTCTTCGGCGAAAAACTACGAAAATTCTCCGTACGCGAACAGCTTTTCGTAAAAATTTGTAAATTTTCGTAAAAAATGGCTGTTTAAGGAGGGTACGTAAACGGACCTATAGACTTTTTTACTTTTCCGTAAAATCAAAAACATAGAACATACATACATAAATCGCCACACACGAAAGAATCACCACTTTTGCCACACTTATCATATTATTACGATTTACAAATTCACAAACTTTTTTGACAATAAAAGGCGAAAATACAGACAGCTGTTGTTTGTTTTGATTTCGTTAGTTGATTTACTACGTTTTATGGAAGTACTAATTGGGTTTATTACATTACAGCGAAGTTCTCCGTCGCTAGGATCTGCTAAAATCTAGGCAATTTTTTGTCCTAGAGGCCACTAGATGCGTCAGCGACAAATCTATCATCCCGGTGCAAAAGTATTCTAGCATCTAGATTAGCGAGGTGTTGGGAACTCGCCCAATGTCAATTCACAAGGTAGTTTGGTACATACATTTATTTTTATAACTTTCGAGCACCAAAGGCGATATGAATACCTTTATGGCAAAGATTCAGGGCACAGGCGTTTAGAAAAGAGGGGAACAGAAGAATGTAGGCTTTGAATGCTAAAAGGTTGTAATGATAAGGGAATACAGAGCCTGGAAGATTATTCCATATATGTACGTGTCGTTCGGCTTATGAACGACTTCCTGTTGTATATTGCGGGTGTAAATTTAAAAGGCGAGGAATGCAACAAGCACTAGAGCATTTTTTAATGGAATAAGCGAAAAAATAGTGAAAGACATGAGACCTTTCTACGGTGTTTGAGTGAGACGAGCTCACAATATCTCTATCACCTATAAGATTTATCACACGGTTTGTTAAATATGCAAAACGATCTTGGGTACACCAGACCATACGTAGGCATTATATGCCAGATTTTGGCGGATGAATGCCTTATAAATCGAGACCAGATCAGTCGAGTAAGATATTCCTTGCACCGCTTAAGGAATCTTAGATATTTTGCAGAATTTCTGGCGACTTCGAATATGATCGTTCTGTTGAAGATAGTTATTGATACAGATGCCAAGAATGAAAAACCCTTCCCGCGGTGCAAGCACCATTCATGGATAATGGATGAGACAAAGAAAGCATTGCATTTTGGGAGCATTAAATTCCACTCTGTTGGTTAAACCCCATTTGATTATGCTGTCAAGGTCGAGGTTTTACGTTGCCGTTCATCTTCTACGGCCGAAGAGCAAGGGCGTAAGTGAGGGAGTAAATATGAAAAACTAAAAGTAGTTCCAGCGACGGAATTGATTAGAAGTTGCAGACAATAAGGCTTTATTGAAAACTGATAAAGAGGAGACAAAACTGAGCCCTGGAGAACACCATCATTTATGTGTGGAATATCAAACTTCAAACCGTCCAAGACAATTTGTATTGAACGTCCCGAAAAATAATTTCAATAATAATGACTCAAGTGTCTTTGTGGAATTGTGCAAACATTTGGACAGATATTTTTTTATTTGTTAATAACATATGCTTCGTCTTGTCCTCATTCACCTCTAGACTAACTCGTTTAGCAACTGTAATTGCCTTAAACGCCTCTACGAACGGGTTTACCAGGATCTTCCAAAGATGACAATATTGTCTGAATATGCCAGGAGTTGGAGTTTTGAAAGATATTGCCTACTCTGCGCACTATCTACTCTAAGATGGTGTCAAAGAAGTCACAAACCAGCTTATATCCTTGCCGGAGTCCTGTGCACGTTTGAAAGAGCTCAGAAGAGCTGTTTCCAAGTTGCACAAAGCATCGTGTGTTTTCCAGTGTAACGCGGCACATCTGGGTAAGTATTGACGGTACCTCTAATTGGGCCATCGCTTTGTAGAGCTCGAGACGATGAATAGTGTCAATGGAAGCTTTCGAATTGAAATTCATTGGTCTTTTACAGGATTTATCTGAACTAGGTCTATTGTCGATCTGCCGGGCCGAAAGCCACACTGGTGCATGTCGATTAGTGTGTTGCGGAAGTGTTTTCATACAATACGTTAAATAGGATCAGGGTATTGATCCCTGCGACATTAACAGGGATATGCCACGGTAGTTCTTACAAGAGATAGAATCTCATCAAGGTCTGCAGTTATGTATTTAATCCACTGAAGTACGAACTAAGAAAAAGGTTAATGATATATTAGGTCAGAACCACGCAGATATATTAGACTCTCAATAGCAATATCTTTTCTATACTATACTATACTATCAATTAGAATTTCCTCCGACTAGTTACAATTGCGTAACTTATCTTTATCTTTTATAAAACCTCGCCAAACACAAGATTACACCCACAATCACATCAGAAGTTTGCAAAAGAGTTTTAAGTTTCGTATTCATTTCACATTGCACTTGCTCTTGCACTTGCACCATAGAACACACTCCTCCACAGAAATTCCACTTTACCGACGACACTAATCCGAATAATCCTTGTAAGCGCCTCAACGTAACAGACATGTAACAATATTTCTAGAACCACCCATCCGCCCAATGAGGACACAAACTTGACCCAGACCATTGACCCAAACACCTTCACCCGTTTTTTTTTTTTTTTTTTCTTTTTTCTTAGAATCAAATTACTTACGTCGTCGGAAGGTATGAATCTTCTGGAGTATAATTCAAATAGAACTATCACAAGCGAGACGATCTCAGTTCAGGGCTTATTTTTTTGTTATTTATCTTTAAATATATAATCAAATAATCTTATCACAAGCTATTAAGTCCACAGACGTAAAATATACTCTACCCAAACTCACACTAAAGATTTTATCTCGCTGAATTGCAAAAAAAAAAAGAAATACACTACGGACATATAGACGAACGTTTCACCACCAAAGTATTTGGAAACTATTTTACACCGTAAATGGATTAGCCCAGCCTCGTCGAGTCTCACTTGAAGAAAAACACAAAAATTAAAGACTAACCACACGGCAGGCGGAGATACTATACATCACTGGGTAGTAGAATACGAAAAATAAAATGGGTAACAAACGCAAGAAAATAGGGAAAAATAAATCTAAAAATAATGAACTTCTACTTTTTGGAAGCAAATTTCGAGTATGAGAATCAAAACAGCAAATCGAATACAAAAATTATTCGAATGGAGAGACTTCTCTCTAATAGACGATAGACGATAGAAGGAAGCCACTGAAGTATGTCCGCTTCGCACTTGTTTATGCGCGCGATCTATAAACTGTACAGTGAGTGACAGTTGAAATTGTGTACTTAGTTGGTTGAAAATGTTTATAAGATTCTTATGCTAATAACCCGTAAAACGGTCAACAAGAAGATTTTGTTGTATGTACAACAAAAGAGCTGTTAAAGCGAATACATTGAGTAGCTTATGTAAAGGGTTTTCGCCCAATATTGACAGGTGATTGCGGCCATATTAGGTCTGTTCTCGTACTTTCTGCACCAAAAATTGCAGGTTGTCAAATTTGAAAGAGTAGGGATAAAATTCTTTCAGAGAGAGCTAGAATTACGAGAAAGTAAACGAACGGGTTGAACAAGAAAAAGTTGAAAATACACTGGTTTGACAGCTTTGATAGTTTTCACAAACCAGCCCACAGAAATTTCTGGCACTAAAATTCGTAGAATGGGGAAATTTCTTACTCTCTCGTGAGTGTTCTCTTCTGCGAAAAACTACGAAAATGCTCCGTACGCGAACAGCTTTTTGTAAAAATTCGCTGTTTTAGGAGGGTACGTGAACGGACCTATAAATAGTATATAGTATAGGATTGCATAAGCGTGTTTGACAATTTTACGTGTGCAAGCCAGGGCAACATAACTTGGATGGCGAATGACAGGACCAAAAGATAGAGGTCGCTTTTGCGATTTCCTATTTCAATAAAAGTCGTAGTAAGCTTTATTCGCTGAAGACAATTGCCAGCTTATGAATGGTACAACAACTATAATGCCGAATGAATCGAAACTCAGCGTCGTTTGCCCGATTCTCATAAAAGGAGATCCTCTGAACTCCGGCAGGGATGTGAGTCTTCTCAACATCGCATATAAGATCCTGTCTGCCGTATTATGTGAACGGAAAGTCCACTATTGACCAAAAATTCACATTATGGCGGATCTTGGAAAAACCCACGGTTATACAGAGCTTTCTCTAGTCTTGGCATCCCTGCCAAACTCGTTCGACTGTGCAGAATGACAATGGAGCATTCCTTTTGCTTGGTAAGAAGTCAGTAAGAACATCACCGAACCTTTCGATGTCGTATACAGCCACTATTGGAGGCCTAATGGAGCCAAACGTTTCAGCTAAGAACATCTTTGAATCCATCCCGTATGAACAGCGTAGTAGAGGACGACATCGCGGTAGGTAGCGCAAACAAGTGGAAGGGACCTTAACCAACTTGGTTTGCACAAGAAGAGGTTTGTTGATTAAAGTTCAGGTTAATTCTGTAAAACCAACCAAGTAAGTAAGCTAGGGTTTTTACGTAAAGTCGTTGAAGCCCCTACTTACTTGAGATCTAAAAGGGACTGACTGTTTTTCATATCTAATTTTTTATTATCAAATATGTGAGCTTTGTCGGTTAACATGATGTTGGTACTATTATTGAGCAAGAGTCTACTTAAAGACATATTGTTTCCTAGTAAAGTCATTTTGAATTTGTTCTCTAAGTGTCGCTGCATTTGCCTGAGAGAGCAATTCTGTCCATTCCATATTAGCAGTTAATTGATTGCGATGTTGCAAAGAAAGGGTGATGGTAATCCACCATTTCGCATACAAACATTTATCACCCTTACTTATACAGGGCATGATTTATTAATTCTTTATCCTAAATTAATTAATAGTTATAGATCGAGATCCTTAATCGTAAACTGCGGCTAAGTAAATGTTGCAATAACGAAAGTTCTTCGCACTATTTCTACAATTTTCTTGTCACTCACTGTATTTGAGTTTCTATTATTAGATGTGTGGTTGTTTGCCACTATTGCCTTTTCTCATACATTTTTTTGTATTTAAAAAAAAAAGAAAGAACGAAAAAAATCATTTCAATTAAATTTAGGTCGATGAGAAACGGTGTGATGAGGTGCCCTGCCTTTAGAGCACTCTTCCACTCCCCCTGCAGTCTATAGGTATATTATGTGCGCGGCACTGTGTCGCTGCGGCGGCAATGGCGGTGGCGGTGCCTCTTGCGGACCAACTAGAGCAAGTGGAAAAAAAAAAAAATAACCAACCCAAAAAGTACACACAATTGTTGTGTAGAGCGCGCACAAACGACGACGCGAAACTTTCGCTATTCTGTGCACAAGTGTCTCCTTATTCACGCGAATAATAAATTAATTGAATAACAGTATTATTTTTATGATAGATTTAGCAACGACGACGACGGACGGATGGATGGCAGATGGGTGGGTTGGGTAAATGTGGGCGAACATGAAGAGAGACTTACCAGAATAACTTAGAACTGTTTGCCTGTTGATTGACGGCGAGGTCGATGACGATGGAACAAGGGCACGAGCACCCACAACAGTGGGAGACAACAGCTGCACTAGAGACGTAGAGAAGGGATTCCAAAGTTTTGTTGTTGCAACACGACGAAGGAGAAGGACACCGAAAACCATGTTACGACGTGGAAACGCGCTGTAAAATGCGATGCAAATCGCAACAAATGACGCGAGTTATTCAATAATTGTTTGCGACTAGTTTTCAGAGAAAATTTTCTTCTTTTTGCACTTTCAAGGACATGGCACACACGGTAGACAACACAGACGTGTGGAGAAAATTCAGATAAAAACACTCAACACAACTGGGGGTTTAGGTTTGGGGGGAACTTTGAGGGTTGAATGCTGAATGAAACTCACCTTAATGACGAAACGATATGATGGCTATTGCATTGCAAGCGAATATTTTACGTGGATTAGTGACGAGTTTGGAATTTACTTAGACAATTGGTGCGCGAAAAGACGAAGCGAGTCGCAGGTTCGTCAAAAAAGGCGAGGGTGTTGTGGGGAGAATATTAAATTCAACACAGGACCAGGCAAATGATTCATTTGAGGGTGGCTGTCAGGTGGAATGAATTCTAAGGAAATGTCAGATATGGGTTCATTGTGAGATGGGCTGATTCAGTGCAGTATGCCGGTTATATGATTTTTTTTTCAAAGCGTGATTATTGATATTTGGTCTACGTCTAAACAGATACACTGTTGATCAACTTTTACAACAGATAGGCACAAAGAGGTGATGAATCCATACCTAACCGTTATTCTAGAGTGGCAATTTGGCAGTTGAAAAACACATGGATCTGAGCCAAGTCGTTAGAAAGAGTACACTCTAGACCTATTTCTTGATTTAGGGCCTAACATATGGAACGTTAAATGATTTTTGATAGTTTTCACATTGACTTAAATTGTTGCAAAAAGAAATGCCTTACTTTGTAATCAAAACTGAATCTTTCAACCGCGTACGTAACGCGCCCAATGAAACTAGTATTTTATAGTATATAACTCGAAAAGTTTGAGAAGAAGCTCAATATAAAGTTCAAGAAAGAAAATCATGTACATACAAATTTTGAAACGTCTGTCACTTTACATGTTAATCGAGTACCATAGAATAGATAGAGAAGTTGAGGTTGAGGTAGGATTGATAACTAAGAATCTATTCTGAGAGAACTTATCCGATCCATTAAGTGGAATGACAAAACTACGCTGCCTGTTCTTAAATCTGTATCTGTTTTGACCCTCATCCTTTGTCGTCCTGCTGGTATAACTCGTAGGAATTGAGTGTAAATAGCACCAACAGCAACTGTTGCGTCCAAAAAAGATGAAGACGTTTCCAATTCCTTTAAATTCACTTGTTAAAGCGTGATTGTGTTAAAGCCGATATCCATTTAGGTTCTCTAGTTTCATTTGTCTAGCCCAAACTGGTAGGTGTGTCTGCCTTCTTTTAGTCCATCTAACAGGTTGTAGATCACGCTAATAATAATATTCATCGTGTAGCGACTGAAAGGTTTTTGTTTAACAAAAATAACTTATAACGAACGAAATTTCTAAACATTTTCATGGGATAATTTTAAACTTGAAAACTACTTTCAGTAAAAATATAGACGGCATCACTTCCGCTGTCATGCGCCCTCCTCCAAACATCCCTGTTCATGAATAAGTTGTTTTTATTGTACCATCTTAAAAATTTCTGACATAAACACAACAATGGCAAGGGATGGTAGTGAGAAAGGTTGAAAAAATCTTTGGAACTAAAAAAAAAAATACAGACGAAAAACTCATTAAAAAATCATCAGAAAATCATTAGTTTATCGGTAAGAGAAAGGACTTTTTTTGTTTTTGATTTGCAAAAAGCCACCTTTGCTCAAAACGGGGCCAAAATGTTCGAAATACGAAACAAAAATGCTGTGTGTTTCAATTCAATGGTGAAGACTATACGAAATAGTGTAGTGGGCACCTACCCGTCCTGCCACATACCTTCTCGGCTAGAGGAAAGACGTGTCAAGGCACGGATCCTTAGGTAAGTCCTTTAAAATAACTAATAATCCATTCTATATGTTGTTTTTTGCTCAAAAACAGACAAGAAAGACGTCGAAAACCTGACAAACCTGATGATTTTGTGACCTACGATGACTCGGGCAGCGATGAAGAGACGCCCCAACAACAGGAAGAGGTGCTGAATACTTCATTCAATCTATCGGATTATCTACGCAGTCGAGAATCCAGTTTGAAGGAGGTAATTTGTCAAAACTGTGTATTATTTTATTTATTACGGTTGATCTCTATTCCAGACAAGAGCTGTTAATTTTGAGCATGCCAGTCGATATGTTCTCACCCACGATATGCTGCGCGAGACTCAAATCAATTTGGGTTACATCAATAAAGTGTTTTGCTCCAAATGGCTGAGCAATCGTCAAGTTGTCTTCGGGACAAAGTGTAATAAGGTGAGTTCAAGTTTTGTTTTGTTTGGTTTGAAAGTTTCTTTTGGATCATCGTTCTATTGTGGGCATAAATCAACCTTTGGAATTCACTTGCAAAACTCGGATTGTAAACTATAAAGAAGTCTTGGTGCTGAAGGGTGTGTCCAACTGCATTTATATTTCTCTAATAGATTTTTTTGTTGGAGATACAATTGACAATTCTCAGGATAATTCTAACATCTATTCACTTCTATACACTGCCTTCAGATTTCTTGTTTTTCTGATATACAGCTTTCAAGAACTGAGTCAAAGCGACCGGAAGAGTTGAAGCTTGTCTTGTCTTGCCCTAAAAACATTGAATAACGATTTCTAAAGTAGTCTTTGCCCTCCCGTTTCTAATGTGGGCCCTCTGATGAGGTAATCGAAGTAAGATTTCATAGTCCATCCGTGGTTACCCATGTCCCTTAATTGTTGATAGAACTGGGGATCCCTGAGCTTATTAATATAGAAACTAGTAACATTGGCCAAACTAATTGTTACTGCTGTCTGTGTCAATCAAATTTACCTTTACCATTCGTTTGCAGCTCCTTGTGTACGATGTCAACATGCGTCGTGTAGACGCGATACCAACTCTATCGAATAATCGTGCTAATCACCCCGAAGTGCAGGGTGGTCTGCATGCCATCGAAATAAATCCTAGTCGTACGTTCCTAGCAACCGGCGCCAGAAACTCAGCAGATGTTGCTGTCTATCGGTTACCCACCCTAGATCCAGTGTGCGTTGGCGAGAATGGACATCGGGACCTGATCATGGGCATGTGTTGGTTGGATGATCAGTTCTTAGTGTCCGGCTCAAAGGATTCAAAATTATCAATCTGGCGAATAAATGAAGATCACATGGATTTCCCAGATGGTGGAAGGGAAGCATGTCCAACATTTGCCACTATCAATCCGCTGTGCGTGAATACTTGTCGTACAGCTCAAAGAGTGAGTTGTATTTTAAAAAGGTTCTATTCCGAAATTAACTTTTGTTTTGGCTTAGATTCGTTCGCTGTGTTTTAATAAGGAGTTCAAAGAGATAGCGGCACTTTCTCTCAATGGATATATACACATATTCAATGCGGAAACATTTAAACAAAAACTATCTAGGAAATTACCCAATTGCCAAGATAACGTCAGCATAGCGTATCACAACGATGGACTGTATGCAGTGGGCTGCAGATCATATACCATTCTGTTGGATGCACGTACATTACAGGTGAGTTGTTTTAAAGATTCTTAAGCCGCAAATAAAGTAAAGAATTATTCCCCACTTGATGTTAGACAATCAAAAAGATCACATCACGTTATAGCGGATGTGGAATTCGTGCTACAACATTCGAGGGAAATCTACTTACCGTTGGTACCGGCCTTGGAATGCTACTCTTCTACGATATACGTGCGGGAAAATATCTCGAAAGCAGTGTGAATGCATCACGAACGGTCGCCTTAAAATGCAGTAAAGGCATTGTGGTAAGAAAAGAGGTAACCCACCACTCGTAAGAATTTATCTTAAAAAATGATTTTTTTTTTCTTTTCTTCATTCTTTTTCGCAGTATCCCGAGGATGAAATGGACGGATTCCAAGTTAAATATGTTCCTGCAATATATACACATTGCTACGATAGTACTGGAATGCGGCTATTTGCCGCTGGGGGCCCACTTCCTGCAACGTTAGTTGGAAATTATGCTGGGGTTTGGCAATAGTTTTTTTTTAAGTTTTTTAGCATGATAAATAAACAATTTAAGATATATTCGAGATAAAAGTTTTATAGTAACAAATTGACTGAGAAAAAGAGAAGAAAAAGAAAAACATAATTGCTTCTGTGTTCAAACTGCAATACGGTTTTTTTTTTTGGACTTTATTAAGAAAAAATTTATTAAATAAATCGGATAAGATTGGCGATTATAATAAATGAATTTGTTTTTTTATTTATTGTGATCGCTTACGAAGATTGCGGCAGTAAGTCTCTTCTTGATCGCCCAGATACTAGCTTAAGGTTTTGTTCATTTGAGACCTCGTTGAACATCCAACGGAAACTTTTTAACAACATGGCTTTCGCAAAAGCTACAGTAGGACCACAGACTCATTTAAAAACAGCCATGAAAGAGCACTGCCGTTGTCGTCCTTAACATATCTACAGCGTAGTAAGTCACGGCACTTTTCAGCACGATATCCCACGATTCTCACTACATACTCGTAAGCAGTGGATAGCCAGTTACCTTAGTGGGTTTCGTGTACTAAATCTCAGCACCAGAAAGTGAAATCAGGAATACCACAAGGTTGGGTTCTATTGCCTCTTCTTTTCAGTCTCCAAGCTTCATGGAATAAACATAATTTCACATGCGAGCGACTGTACTATTCTCTCACAACTGGATCCTGATAGGTTCTTCCAAAGACCACAACCGCAAACTATCGGTTGGAAAATTACTAAGCTACTCTCTTTTCAACAACTTGAGAAGTCTGTTGTGCATATCAGTTGCATCCCAGTTACCCCTGAACCAAAACCTCTTGATTATCTCCACTCATGCAAGTCCATAGGTGGTACATACCACTTTAATTATTTAAAGAGTTCCCGACCCTTGTAGAGGGTTTGCCTGAGACACGGCTGCTATCCATCCTTTGCGTTCACGGGCACGCTGCTTCCAGTTGCGAAGACCAAGCTTTCTAGCATCCGCGATCACTTTCGTTTGGTCTTCTTCACCTTCTCGGACGTTTGGAAAGATTCAGAAACCTTGTTTCCAAGTTGTATTCCGAATCGGGCCCTTGCCTGGTAGAGCTTAAGACGATGAATACTGTCATAGTAGACTCTCAAGTCGATGTAAAGGTAGTGGGTTTCGACTTGAAATTCGTTGGTCTTTTTTGGATTTGTCTGAGTTTAAAGATTTGGTCTATTGTCGCTCTGCCTCAAGCCACACTAGTACGTGGCGATTAATGTGTTGCAAAAGGGTTTTACACGTTCACACAATGCGTTGGATAGGATCTTAACAGCGGTTTGCCTCGGTAGTTCTTCCAAGACATAGGTTCGTCTTTTATGAAGATGGATAGCTAATACTCCAGTCATCGGGCATTAGTTTCTCCACTTTATTGCTGACTTGGTGTATGCACCTTACCAAGCCATCCGTAGGCAGCTTTCGACCAGTCTTTGAAGTGTTTTTAGGTAAGACTTACTGTCGCCTAGGAAGTGTTTTCTCAGCACTAGCTTAAGAGAATCCGAACGTTATGTAATGCGTTTTTGATATCATTTAACACTTATTCTTTTATGCATTTCCCCAATAATAAGCCTCTTGTTTTGTTTTTATGTATTGTTGTATTTACAATGGGTTTATACAACTTTTATTAGATATTTACAAGTTTTGTTTGTAATTACATTCTAATTTATAAAATTATATATTAAAGGAATAAATAATTCATACAAATTAACTAATTTAAAATGACGAACCAAACAATACTTAAAGATTTAAGTCTTTTTGTAGAAAAGAAAAAACAAATGCCCTTTATTCCTTTTTGTTTCGGTTTTATTAACTATTGCTCCAATGTGGTAGGAAACTTCCCCAACTTCGATTGTTGTTATCGGTAGCTAGAAAGAAAATCCTGTGTTTTGAAGTCTATATAATACGTGGGAAGAGTTTTACTTACATTTGCCTTTGGCAACATTTTGAAGCATTTCCGTTTCACTTGGACTAAGTTTAAGTATTGTATTTAAAACAGGTACTAAGCGTGTACGTTCATCAACATTATTTAGTGAGACAAACTGTTAAAAGAAATGTATAAATAAGTTAAAAGTAAGACCAGTTTTAATGCTGCGAATAATGACTAAAATATCTCTGCTTATGTTTGTGATATTTCAACTTCTTACAAAGTAATCAACACGAATGGCATCCTACTAGTGATCGCATGTAGAAAAACCCAAAATACAGAATGACTTTTTCAGCTGGCACTAAATATGAAGTCCACATGAGTCTCAACCAACAAACCAAATTGATTTTGAGCCAACTGCTCTCTTGATAGAAGTGAATTGAGTTAAACAAACTTTAATATACAGAGGAGCGAACAATAAAGCGGCAAGATGGACCACCACTACAGGAAAGACTTGGACACTTAGGCGGTTAGAAGTTACGAAGTATACTAGAGACAAAACTATACTAAACTTTAAATGTGTACAAAACAGATAGAAACGCAGCCAGAAGGGGGGTTGACTTGACAATCTCTGGATTTATCAGGAGAAATAGAGCTCTTGACAAAGCGAGTAAATGCCTGTTATGCACCTATACCCGTGGTATCACCAAGGTGGAGGCTCCTCTTTGACGATAAGACAGTGCAGTTGCAGAGAATATGGAGGATAGTTTTCTTTTCTTCCTCATATCTACGCCTAAATGTTATACTGGTCCGAAATCGCCATCAGAGATGAGCGGCAATCGAGAACGACCTTTGATGTGGTTGTGGATCTGTAAAAATGCTTATATCCTTTTCAGATAGTACGCAACACTTTAGCCATGACATGGCTTCTTTGATTGACAGTATTTTCGATTGAAATACGCTACAATGATCGAGGAGGCGGAAGGAGATACCCACTCCGTCCTTTGATCTTTCAATGTAAGGATGTGGTGTGATCCTCATTGAATTCTAGCGTCTAATGAATCCTGCTAACATCCATAACTCTAACCATGAAAGTGGAAAGTCAACAAGTAAAAATTGGCAGAAATTCCACTGCTCAGTCAGGAAGATCTAGCAAAGCAAGGCAACTTATACTGACTAATCTCCCTTTATTTAAGGTTCTTCTTTTTTGGAAGTTAACCAACACAATTCCCGAAGACTCCGCAACACCACGTCAGTCCTAAACGACATCATGATACAAATGAGCAAGGAGGACTAGTTCAGTTTTATGTGGGCTTACTCCTAGTCCACTCTTAGTTGCCCACTAGACTGCAACCTTCGAGAGAAAAATCCACGGGAACAAAGGAAATGAAACTTGAGTTAGACACATCAATTGCTAAAACTACAGGGAGTTACCTATAAAAGCGAAACACGATGACGATGTAAAGAAGTTAGTTGCCGGAAAATCTTCTTCAGTATAACCCCTCTCACCGAATAAAGGAAAATAACGACTCGACTCTAATCTGAAGTAAGCCATTCAATTTGACTGTCTAAATGTCATGCCTAAATGACATATGAAATGACAGAGACAAAAACACTCACCTTAAGAACGACGTTCTTCAAATACTCCGAGTTATGCATATGCTTCTCCCTCTCGACCGTGCGCTCTTGTCGCCTTACTTCCTCTTTCAGCATGTCATTCAATTGCGTTAACTTAGCCAAATCTTGCTCACTTTCCGCTAGCAACGAAGTCAAATGACGCACACGACTCTCCTGCTTCTGTAAACGTTCCTTTGTCTCTTGCAGCTCAATCGACGGGGATATCGATCGGCTTCTCTGCAGCACTGCATATGTACTATCTACCGTTGGTGAACTCAATAGTTCATCTAATGGAACCATATCATGAACTGATCTCCTTGCAGATCGCTGGTACTTTGGTGTGTTGGTCGTTTCGGCCTCGGATCCTTCGGCGTCCTCTCGTTCCATGAGAACATAATCGACTGGCTTTTGTAAACCGACCTCAGAGTCCTTTTTGTGTGTCGCTTTCAAGTCTGCCACCTCTCGATCGTACTTTGCTTGCATATCTTGCATTTGCTCCTTGTGACACGAATCTAACGCATCGATTTGGACTCGATGGGCTTTTAGAGTTTCTTGATATGTTTCTAGTTGTTTCTTATTCTCTTGCGTGAGAATTTCAGTGCGCTGACGTAGATCAGCGATTGTACTTAACAGCTCTGAGTTATGATTTGTCAGCAGCCGGTTATCCTCTTTAAGTTTTTCGACTTCTTGCTCCATTTCTACAAATTTGGCGGAGAACAATTTAAGTTGATTCAATTGATCTGCATGTTCACCCTTCAATAGGGTGAGTTCCTCTTCAAGTTCTCGCTCCCTTGAGGACTCTTTCGATTGATTTTGACGAAGAACAGACTGCGCCTTGACTTTGTAATTCGAGTACTCATTATTGAGATCTTGAAGTGAAAGTTCAGCAACTGTGATGCGGTTTTTCGAGGTATTTAGCTCGTCCTCAAGGGAAGCGATTGTTTGTAGAAGGGTTTCTTTTTCTTTGACTAATGCGGCTCGCTCGGCAGCTCTTTCAGTAGAAACGGATCCCAATCGTTGATTGACTTCGTCCAAGTCCGACTGAAGTGATTGCTTTTCGGCTTGTGTCTCCTCAAGCTTTGCGGTGACTTCTTGTTTGGCATGGATGACATCTTTCAACTGAGTTTGAAGTTTATCGATTTGTTTCTTCAACTCTACCGAATGGACTTTCTCATTTTCTTTGCTGTCCTCGAGGATTTTAATTTCTTTTCGCATCATTTCTATGGCCGAGTCCTTGCTTTGAAGTGTGTCTCTCATTAGATCGTACTCGGCGCTTTTGGCGGTCAATTTGGCACTGGTTTCATTGAGAGACCTTTCAAACGCTTCAATCTCCAATGTCAGGACATTACTTTGTTTCTTCGAAGATTTCAGTTTGTCCACTTCGCTTTTGAGAGTTTCTATTTGATTTTTACATGTTTTGAGGTCTTTTTGAAGAGATTCTCGTTCGTTTTCTAGCGATGTTATCCTTTCACTGGTCTCAGATGCCTTTGCCTTTGAGTCGGTGGTTTGCTTTTCCAGTTCCGCTATGCACAGCGATTGTTCGTGTGCCTTTTTCTTCAGCTTGACGGCTAAGCTTCGTAGTTTATTGTATTTCTCTTCGAAACTTTCGTCGACTTCACGCAGCCGAGCTAAATCTTCTGCACGAGAAATGGTCGACGTGGAGAGAACTTCACTCTGTGACTCGTTGTTGTCGATTTGACTGCGCATAGAAGCGATCTCCTCGGACAAAGTCTTGATGCGCGCTTCGTTATCTCTGGAAATGTTCTGCAGACGGTGGACTTCCTGCAGCGCTGAAGTATTGTCTTCAGTCATTTTGGCAATTCGCTGCTCCTTCTCCTTGATGATTGTTTCCTTTGCGGCAAGATCGGCTTCGATTTTACTCAGAGCATTATTCGTTTTCTTTATTTCTGCGACTAGCTCTTGATGTTTCGCCTGTTGGCGGGATATCACATCACCGCGACCTTTTAGTGCTTCGTTTAGCTCGCGCATCTCGTTCAGTAAATCGATATTTTCGCGTTCTTGCTTCTCCAACTTAGATTGCAAGTCTTCACAAAACTGTGTCGAATTTAGTAAGTCATTACGCAGCTTTAGGACGTCTTGAACTTCAGCTGCATGTTGTTGAGCTTTGGACAGTTCTTCCTTAAGTCTAATGTTATCGTTCTTTAGTGTGGTCAACTCATTGTCGTCTAGTGATTGTTTATCTAGTCTTTTCTGCTGATCTACAACTTCTTCCTGCTGTCTGCACTCAAGGTTTCTTATAACTTCTTCCTGGTGTCGGTGTTCATGCAAAGCTCTTTCACAGCAATCGATTAAAACTGGCAAATATGAGGCGACAACGTTGTCCGTTGCTTTTGAAATCACACCAATTGCTTGGAGTTCATCCATTAAGCTGTGGTTTGACTGTCTTAACTGCTCCATTTCTGCATTTTTATACTTCACTGCTTCTTCGGAGTCTTTCAATAAGCGCTCGTTCTCTGTCTTCAGTTTATTGAGCTTCTCATTAAAGCTTTCTTCAACATTTGCTTGCTCTGACCTTAAACTGTCATAGTCAGCTCTCAATTGCTTAACACTCTCATCAGAGCTGAGCTGAGACTTTGCCACTTCTTCTTCTAACTTTCTTTTTTCCGAGATCAACTCATTGACCTTTTCATCAGCAGCAAGCTTCTCTTTGGCTAAGGATTCCTCCAATCTAATAGTCTCCTCATTTAGGCAACTAACGTCCGATGACAACTTCTTATTGTTCGTTCGCAAATCTTCCATCTGCAGCTTAATAGTGGATAACTCGTTCGCTAAACTTGTGTTTTCTTCTCGCAAAAGATTAATTTGTCTATCAAGTTCCGCTGAATCATTCTTAAATCTTTCGTTTTCTTCCCTTAAGAGCAGGTTTTCTTCACAGTTGGCTATTTCTTCTAGCCTGGTAGTCTCAGCCTTCTGAGGTTGTACTTTTTCACCAATTTCCTGCTCTAATCGAGCATTCTCCGTCCTCAGAAGCTCGGCTTTTTTAAGTTGCTGTGATAAACTTTCATTCTCAGCCCTCAATCGATCTAACTCGGCATTCTGAGGTTCCTCCGAATTCTCAATTGTTTTCTCGTCCTCTTTCTTTGCTTTACCTCTTTCCGAAGCCCTCAATTCGTCATTTTCTCTTCTCAATTCCTCAATTACTTCATTTTGTCGCTGATATTCTATCAGTGCCTTTTCACAGTATTCTATCAACATAGGCAGCCGTGGCAAAGCAATATCGACATCCCCATCCACCGATTGAGCGTTTTTCCTCAATTCATTGTTCTCCTTTGTCAGGCTCTGTATATGACTGCATAACTGCTCGGAAGCGTGCATAATCTCCAACTGCCATCGGGAAATGGAATCAGCGTATTCATGATGGCTTTCGACCAAAACACGTTTGCATTCCTGCAACTGCTTGAGTTTTTTGTGAACCTCAATGAAACGCTCTTTCAAGTTATTGAACTTTGCACGCTGTTCCGAATTAATGTCCTTTAAGTTCTGGTATTTGGCTGTAAGACTTTCAGATTCTGTTTGACTGGTGTTATATGAGTCCTGCAGGGATTTGTTGGCTTGGATTAGGTCTTGTAGTTCGGTTTCTAGTTTTCGACTTGTCACTTCGTATTCTTTTAGTTTTTCGACTTCATGTTCCAAGAGGTCAAGGTTTTGCTTCTGCTCCATTCCCAGGACGTTGACCTTAAAATAAAGAGTTTTTTGTTACAATTTAACAAGGTTTAGGAGAGATTTTGTTTTAATAAATGAATTAGGCGAGGATTAAGTTATGATGCTGCATATATCTTTACTTCCGCAAGCTAAGCAATGCATCAAACGACCACATTGCAGACAGATGAAGCCTCATTATTTAATATGCCATGGCAATTGCTCCCCTCAGTTCTCTATTGCTTTCTGTCTTTTATATACCGTCTGTATTGTCTTGATGGAATTTTCTTATTGGTCTCATAAGGGATAGAATCCTTCCCTATTCCTATGGGATTTAGAATAGAAGAATTCAACCTAAGCCCACATACCTGCTTCAATTGTTGTTCCATCTGATCTATATCTGTCAATAGACTCTCATTGTCCTCAGTGAGTCTCCCCAGCTGACGTCTTAATGCCTCATTCTCTATAGACAAAGTTTCAATCTCGTTTCTGGCCTTAACCCTCTCGCCCTCAAATGATTTATTCTTCTCCCTCAGCTCAGTTATCTCTGATGTCATTTCAAGCTTCTTTCTAGTGAATTCTTCAAGCATTTCCTTCATAGTAAGCAATGATTTCTTATCAGCTTCCCTCTGAGTCTCACAATTCGCCAGTTGCTCCTTGAGTCTCAAATTTTCCTCAGAAAATTCTACAAACAATCGCGTTCAATACAAGGTCACAACAAGATTCATTCAATTTACCATCTTTTGCCTTCTTTGCTTGCTTGGCAATGCCCAGTAGTCCTTTGTATTTAACCAGAAGCTCTTCCTTGGTCAATGACTCGATGGAATTCTTTTTGGCGTCCATCTGGAGAAGAGAAATCCAAAGTGAGATTTAAAGAACTCTGTGTTCTCGTGGAGAAACATACCCCCGCTGATTGGCTGGTATCCATTTTATGGTTTAATTTACTGATAACAAATTGTGGTAAAAATTATTTACTTGACACGAATTTTGCATGGTTTCTTGGGTGAGGCGACGTCACTTTTTATTTGTTTTGCATATTTTTTTCCTTTTTCACGAAGAAATTTGCATGACAGGCCTTTCTGTACACTTTTGGAAGATGAGTTGTCAAATGAGTGGCGGTAATGTAGTTATGATAAGGTAGGTTTGATCAATGAAATTCATTTTGGTATTTTGGATGAACTGACTGGGCAATAATCAGTTCTATTAGTGTAATTAAAAGGCAAAAATCTCCCCCAGTTTCTTTTTATAAAAACGTGGACTAAGCTGATAAATTGTTCTAGCTTCCACAGTTCTCCTGTCGCGTATTATTTAAAATAGTCGGAGCAGCGACAGCTTAAAATATTCTTTGTGAATGCGCAGTTGTTGCAAGTAAAAGTTTATTTTATGCAGGTCGTAATTATCCCAGTAGATACTTGAAATCTGGAACCTAACCATTTACCAAGAAAATGAGTCTCTTCTGTCTCAGACCATGAAGATCGTTGAGTGGATCTTAATACGGTTGTCTTATGACTATATAGATGGGTTTGACTTGATTATATCAATGAGAGATGTAATCCACGTAGACTGGACTCACATAAGTGCAAAAGTGAAAGACAATTCGAAAAGTTGAGAAGAAAAATATTTTGCCCTGTCAGTCGTGGGTAAAGTTTTCGGCAACTTTTTTTTTACGTTTTTCTTTTCTCTTCTTCTTTTTATCATTGTTTTGCTTTCATATGTTTTCGTTGCTTGTAGGGTCGGATATTCACGAAAGAAAATAACAAAAGAGAACTTCGAAAAGAGTCAAGCCTCAAAGATTTACGTGTAAAAGCCCACAAAGCATCAGGATCAGGATAATAAAACACCGCTAATGCCATCAATAAACGCATAGGCGCAGGGTGGATAAAGTGCTCACCTAATCTGAAATGAAGGCTCTGCACCATAGTTGTACGTCCGGAACTCACATCCGGTTCACAATGTTGGGTAACTCACAAGAAGTGTGAGACATGATTCGCATGACAGGAATAACAAAGCTTGAAAGGATAATACGTGCTAAGGTTCGAGAAAGCAGATCAAAAACAATTGGATCACACAAATGCAAAAACATCATAATTTGATTAACCTCAGTGATGGTACTTCCTAAGGTCAAACCGGCGGACCAGTAGGAATGCAATAAAGTCGGATGGTTGTGATCATTGTTGCCGCAAGAGTTAGAAAAAAGTATCTCCGCAGAGAGAAAAACAGTATTAAAAGATATAATAATCGGAATTATGAGTCAAACTGCCTTAAAACATTAAAAATTGGTAGAACAATAACTCACACTACAGTGGATAAGGGGATTGGCTTGGCTATTATTGTGTTTTGTTGTCGAATTAAAAAGTATTAACATTAGCATTTAAAGAAAACGAAGTATCATGTCGAAATAAAGACAATAAAGTATCACTTTTGATACTGGTTGTGATGCCCTACTCCGGATAATAATCTCGGCTAAAGAAGAAGAAATACAGTGTGCACATACCATTGGTGTAGAAACAAACGTTCAGGCAACTAGCAATTGCAACACGTGAAATGTCAAAATTTCCAAAATATAACCCAACTTTTTGTTTAAATGCCGTCAGTGTCCAGAAGTAAACAAAAATGCAAACGATCCGTGAATTTACGCGTAAAACTAAACGCGGGAATATTTTAAAAGTAATTTACACTTAAAAATAAAACAATCATTTTTTTTACCAATCAAATCAATCCACAGATTGTCCGTGAGCATTATCTGCGCGACGACCTCGGATGCGGTTCAGAGTTGTGCAAATTCTGTGACCAAAATGAATCCGAACTCGTGTTAACGAGCGATGGTGTGTCAAAGAGCTCCTTATTTAATTTCCCCCACTATCTTGTCCTCGATACCAATGTTGTTCTCGATCAGATCGATGTCTTGGAGGAAGATGCCATTTGCAATGTAATTGTCCTGACTACCGTCTTGCAAGAGGTCAAACATCGGAGTTCCTCTGTGTACAATCGGTTTAGGGATATTTTCAATCATGCGGCAAGACATTTCTACGTATTCGTCAATGAACATCACAAGTAAGTAGAAAAAGAGGAGATAATGGTAGCATTTGTTAGAAAGGAAGTCAGTCCTATCTTAGTCTGAATGTCAATGCAAAACTAATGGCTATTCCATAGCTCTGCCGAGTATCTCTGAATTTAACCCTGGTGGGTAAAGAAAATTATGATTTATTTGTAATGACACACTTTATAGGGACACCTATGTGGAGCGGAAGCCAGGCGAAACTCAAAATGATCGCAACGACAGAGCTATACGTTGCGCAGCCAAGTGGTACGATGACCATTTGGCCCAAAGCCAAAAGAAAGCCGGCGACAGAAGAACCCGAGTTGTCCTTCTCTCGGATGATGCAGGAAATCGTGAAAAAGCGAAGACAGAGGGAATTATCGTTACCTCAGCTGAAGAGTATATCAAATCGCTAAAGGAACATCCATTTTTGTTAGACAAATATGCACACAAGAACTTTGATATCGAGAACGTGCGTCTGCCGTTGTTTCCACCTCACTTGAGTATCGTCGAGATTCACGAAGGAATTCGAGCCGGAAAACTGGTTCAGGGTTCATTTATGGCTTCGAGGGAGAACTATTTAGAGGGCTTCGTTAGCAATGAGGACTATGATAGTCAGGTATGCGATTTACATCTTTTTTTTTGTGTCGAAGCACCAAAACACTTCTCCTCTTTTGTAGATTTTAATTCAAGGCCGCGAAAAGTTAAATCGTGCAGTCGATGGTGATATTGTTGCTGTTGAGCTACTGCCCGAAGACCAGTGGTCAGCTCCAAGTGAAGTCGTCCTCCAAGAAGATGACAATGACAATGGTGACAACCTCGACGATGTCGAAGAAGATAAAGTTTTTCAAAAGAAGACAAAAGGAGAAAAGGGCAAACCTACAGGCGTTATTGTTGGCATCATTCGACGTAAGTGGCGTCAGTATTGTGGAATTCTGCAAGAAAATAAAGTTGAGGGATCCACAAGACATGTGTTTATACCAGCTGATCGAAAGATTCCACGTATTCGCATTGAGAGTAGACAAGCAGATAAGTTGTACATGCAGAGGATAATCGTGGCAATTGATACGTGGCCAAGGTCATCACGGTATCCACATGGGCATTTTGTCCGAGCGCTGGGTCCGCTTGGTAATACAGAGACAGAGAATGAGGTGATTCTGCTGGAACATGATGTGCCGCATAGTAAATTCTCAGAGGAAGTTCTGAGCTTTCTACCCAAAATGCCGTGGAGGATCACTGAGGAGGTGAGATTTTTATTATAGCTTGTTCAATACTTAATTTAAAACTCCTGCCTTTCCCCAGGACTACGCCAAACGCGTTGATCTACGCGACTTGTATATCTGTTCAGTTGATCCGCCAGGATGTACTGATATCGACGATGCACTCCATTGCCGCACCCTACCAAATGGCAATTTAGAAGCTGGTGTTCACATCGCCGACGTAAGTCACTTTATTCGACCAGGAAACGCATTAGACATAGAGTCAGGATCACGCGGCACGACAGTCTATTTGGTTGGAAAACGTATTGACATGGTGCCGGAGCTTTTAAGTTCCAATCTATGCTCACTGGTTGGCAATCAAGAGAGATTTGCATTCTCCTGCGTTTGGGAACTGGACAACGATGCGAATATCATCAACAAAAAGTTCCATAAGAGTGTAATCAAATCGAAGAAAGCAATGACCTACGAGGAAGCTCAGATAATCATTGATGACAAGAAGCAGAATGATGAGCTGGCAAAGTCGCTGAGAAATTTGAATCGTTTGGCAAAGATTCTCAAGAAAAAGAGAATGGACAGTGGGTAAGTGCTAGGGTCTTTCTTTTGAAAAGGTTTCCTAAATGAAGTTCTCCATTGCAGTGCCCTTGTATTGGCATCGCCAGAAATTCGCTTCCAAGTGGACAGTGAAACCCATGAACCTCTTGAAGTGGAAGTCAAGCAAATCCGTGAAACAAACTCTATGGTGGAGGAGTTCATGTTGCTGGCAAATATCACAGTTGCCGAGCACATAGCCAATGAGTTTCCAGAATGCGCAATGTTGCGTCGGCATCCTAAGCCGCCGCCAAATAACTTTGATCCTCTGATTAAAGCCGCACGCAATCAAGGATTTGAAATTAACACCGATTCGGGTAAGGAACTGGCTGAATCACTGGACTTGGCTGTGAAAGATGACAATCCGTATTTCAACGTGATGATAAGGATATTGACGACTCGCTGCATGATGCAAGCTTTATACTTCATCAGTGGGACTGTCCAAAAGGAGGAGTTCTTCCATTACGGATTGGCTGCGCCGATCTATACACATTTTACTTCACCCATTCGAAGGTATGCCTTCAACTTAAAAGCTGATTTTGGTTCTTACGAAGTGTTCTTTCAGATATTCTGACATCATAGTCCATAGACTGCTAGCCGCGTCTATTGGAGCGGATAGTACCTATTCGGGGCTTCTGGACAAAAAAGCGAACGAGGCCCTTTGTCAGAATTTAAATTATCGTCACAAAATGGCCCAGTACGCTGGACGAGCTTCGGTGGCAATGAATACGCATTTGTTCTTCCGTGGAAAGACACAAGACGAAGAAGGGTGAGTTTCCTTCCTCAAAAAATAAAAGGTTTCACATTTGAATGAATCTTTTTAGCTATGTACTGTTTGTTCGAAAGAATGCTCTGCAAGTTCTGATTCCTAAATTCGGTTTAGAAGGCACGATCTATCTGAACTCAAAGGACGAGAATAAAACTTCCGATGCTATCTTCGTATACAATGAAGATGTGAGTTTTTTTTTTCTTATTTGACTTTTCTTCAATTGAGTATCTTTCTAGGACCATACGCAACGCTGTGGCAATTTTATATTTCATTCGTTTGATCCGGTTCGAGTGCGGTTGAGTTTAGACTCTCGGAACGTTCAACATGAGAAATTGGTCTTCCAAATGGTTGAGCCATACATCAAGGGTTTCAGTGCTGAGCCGATTGTTGAAGAGGAGAAAATGGACACAACAATCGCTCCACCAACTCCTAAGAAGCAAAAAGTTGACCGACCAAAGAAGACTAAAAAGCAAACAGTAACGAAGTGAAGATAGAAATTAATAAAATCTATTTTTTTGAGAAATTTTTAGTTTTTTTTTTTTTATCAGGAGATATAAAGCAGTTCACAGCCAAGTTTTAGCGGCGACCTCTTTATATTGTACTATTTACTTACTTACTGGCGCTACAGACCGGGGTGGACCTGGATCTCAATCAACAAACCTCTTCAGCCAACTCGGTTACGAACCAGCTCGCTCCAGTTGCGCATGCCAAGTTGGTTGAGCTCCCCCTTCACTTTTTTGCGCTATTTACCGCGAGTTCGTCCTCTACTGCGCCGTCCATCCAGGGTAGTTTCGAAGACACTCTTAGCTGGAACATTGGCCTCCATCCGCTCAACATGACCCAGCCATCTTAGTCGCAGCATGCGATCTCTTCTGACCAAATCGATGTTGTTGTATAGGCCGTATAGTTCGGCGTTATATCTTCGCCACTCCAGACGGGACCAAAGACCAAAGATCCATCCTCATCCGTTTTTGTCACAGTCCATGCCTCTGCGTCATACAGCAGGACTGGGGTGGTTAGTGTCTTATAAAGAGTTGCCTTAGTAGTTCGAGATAGGTCTTTGTTACTCAATTGCTTGCTTAGCCCATAGAAACAACTATTGGCAAAATTATTCCTCATTTGATCTCCCCACTGGTCTCATTCGTTGAGCTCATTCTGGCCAAGACACCGATGTTGACTGTTCTTTTTTGTAGACAGAATATATTTCGCTCTGCTTTAATTTATCGCTAAGCCCATCCTTGCTGCCTCGATTTCAATGCTCTCAAGTGCCCCCACTGATGGCCCGCTTAGTTGTACAGACTTGAAAAAGATTGTACCTTCGGTATTGACTTGTGAGTTTCGCACCATTCTCTCAAGTACTGTATTATAGAGATCGAATGATAGCGACTTACCTGTCTAAGCCCTTTCTTGCCATCGAACGGTGAAGTGAAGTGAAGGTGAAGTTCTTACCGACTTTCATGGAACAGCGGGAATTCTCCGTTGTCATTCTGCATAGTCGGACTAGCTTGGCAGGGATGACAAGACAAAACATGTCTCTTTATAACTTATTCCTTTATATGCTATCATAGGCAACTTTAAAATCGTTGAAGAGGTGGTGCGTATCAATTTTATTTATATTCGTGAGTTATCTCCCGGGCCAAAAATCAGGTTTTTGACGATCTGTTTTAGCTGTTCACATAATACAGCAGACAGGATCCTATATGCGATGTTAAGAAGACTTAGGTTTCATTCATCGGGCATACTTTCATTCGACCAGATTATACACATAAGCTGGTACATGTTCCTTACCAGCTCATCCCCTCGTGCTTTGAAAAGTTCGGCGGCAAGGCCATCGGCTCCAGCAGCTTTGTTGAATTTGAGTTTAGATATCGCTATTCTCACTTCATTTTGATCGGGTTGACGGGAATCTTGACTATCATTGTCACTGTTTCTCGTTCTTTTGTTCGTTCTGCCTGACAGTGAAGCATTGGTCACCATCGCTGCAGAAGTGTTTCTTCCATATCCTCTACTACAACTATGTTGTCGTCCCTGGAGGAATGCCTTGCATCGATCGCAATGTGATCGATCTGATTGACAGTTTTTAGATCAAAAGAGAGTCATGTCCCCTTATGAATATCGAGACATGGGAATCTTGTACTATCTACAACAACGTTCCATCCCGCTGCGAAGTCGACTAGCCTGGAGGTAGGCTGTGCTGTGCTTTCCGACAGGTACTAGAGACATACTCCTTTCCTAGCTTTGCTTTAAAATCAGCTAGGACAATTTTTATGTCGTGGCTCTTGTCCAAGAGCTGATAGAAGTCATCCTTCGTCACGTCGTCCATCTACTCATAAGGGGCGTGAGCGCATATTAGACTTATGTCGGCGAATTAAGACTTAATACGGATTGTCATGAGGCGCTCCTTCACTTGCCAGAAACCCAAGACTTCTTGCCTAAGTCTGCTTCCAATGACAAATCCGCTCCCGAATAGTCCTTGTTATCTCTAGCAGTCGCCGTAGTAAATGTCGCAGTTTTTCATCTTCCCTCGCACTTCTTGGATTGTGGTAATGTCTGCTTTGTAGCAGTCTAGCGGCTCCGGAGGTACATATGTAGTTCGGCTGCACGCGGTTTGTAGAGGGACTTAACGTTCCACGTGCAGACACGAAGATCGTTGTCCTTTTCACATAAGCTTGAGTCGTCAACAGTAAAGATATCCGTATCTGAGGCTGTTTTTCTTACTACTTTCTAGGAAAGTTAAGCCTAACATAACCTCCAAACTTGGCGGATCCTTGTTTTGCAACACAAGGGGTCGGATTGCATCAGTCACCCAAATATTTGCTTGAACTTTTTACTTTTTTTTTTATTCATCTTGACATTCAGCTTTGATTGGGTATGTCATCTGAATAAACAGGAACAACTCACAGTCCACAACCCTGCTTGAGATATATTAAGGTCATGAATGGTTCATGAAGTCTTTTGCATTTATATGCATTCATTTAAGTTCATTTGCATTCAAATTGGTATAAAGTTTCTACGAGAATCTCCTAATTTGTATACTTTTGATACCAAATGAATAACAATTTCTAATCATTTATACCGCTAGCAAAGATTGTATCGGAAGGAGGTAGGTGGTCTACTTCTTGTAATTTGTTTTTGTTCCATGAAATCTTTCAGCTACAAACTGAATCACCCTGTATAAAAGGTGATAGTAATAATTTATTTGAATCTAAATGTATTGCCTACGTAAACAAGTGCCGTGACTCAGTGGTTAGTCCGTTGGACTACTTTGTAAGGGGTTCCAAGTTCGAGTCCAGAAAAAATACCATCAAAAGTTTTCTCACGGCACCACCTCTTCCGAGTATCTGACAAGCATTCAAGAGTATAACTGTTATAAGAAAGCTTCTCAAAACCCCTCTGCCCTTCGCATACGGCATAAAACACGGGGTCCTTCTGTGTACGTGCATAAATGTACACCACGCACAACATGTACAGTTGTGAAAACCTAGGCCTTGGCCTTCTATTGGCTGCTTATGGCCTTATTTTTTTTTTTATTAAACACATTTAAATACGAAATCCCAATTTTCCGAATAAAATAATTCAGTAGGTACCTAAGTAAATCCGAAAATAGCTAATTTTTACGAAATTTTACGTAAATCTGTTCGAGCACAGCGAATATTAGTAGTAGTAGTAGTAGTTTCTCGTAGTTTTTTACGAGAGAGTAAGAAATTTGTAACGAATTTTAGTTCAAGAAATTTTATATACTTTTTTTCTCTGAGAAAATTTTACCTTCGAAGTTTGACAATCTACGGATTTTAGTGCAAAATACATGCGGAAACGGAACTAGCTTCTCCTTTTCCTTAAACGAGTTGTAAAATTTTCATATTTTTTTTCCTTAGAAACACGACGCCATTTAGCTTGAAACTCAGATTACACCTTACACCAGGGTTATGCTATCAGTAAGTGTACAGCAGGTGAGAAATGCAATAATATTATCCAGCCTTTGTATAATGAAAATGCATTGAAACTACATATTTGAATTTTTGACTTCGTTCTATATAACGACGACAAAAACCTATTCGCTGTTTGTTTAAGCAATTGAATGGAAATAATAAATAAATGCAGCCGACGACATAAGCTCCTGGTTTCGGAAAACTATTACAAAAGCATTACGTGTCGTGTTGTTTTGCGTTCATTTGCGATCTATTTTATTTTTACTTGTAACCATATGGTAATGCAGAATTGCCTCTTCTATATGAGCTTATTAAACCAAGGCCTTGTTCGCATTTTATCGGGTCTTACATTATTGATTATATAGAACAATTAAGATATGTACTTTTGAAATTTATCAAGAAAGAAAGAAAATAAATTCGAAAGAGTAACTTAGAACCAGGCAGTAGGTACCACTAACAGTAGCGAGACTTTTACTTGTACTTCAGAACTTTAAAATTGGTACTTGAAAATGCAAAGTTCCATTATTTTTCAAGTACTTCGTCGCAAGTATCAAGTATCGCGTACAAAGTACTTGGGGAGTACTTCTAAGTATTTCAGCAGTACGTTCAAGTACTTGAGTAGTATTTCAAGTACTAGAAGAACTGATTAATGGCCGAGTTCCCAACACCTCGCTAATCTAGCTGCTAGAATACTTTTGCACCGGGATGACAGATTTTGTCCTAGAGAATCTAGCGGCCTCTAGTACAACTTGTGTCATCCCGGTGCAAAAGTTTTCTAGCATCTGGATTAGCGAAGTGTTGGGATCGCGGCCAATCACTAATCAAGTACTTGGAGGTACTGCTCAAGAACTTTCTGGTACTGCTCAAGTAATTGCACCTAAATTCTTGAACAACACTTGTACTTGTAAATGCACACCTCTTTACGAATGAAGAACCCTCATATGAGAAGAAAACTAAGTAATAGTTATAACCTATAAGCCAAACGTTCCTCGCATCAGAAACCCATTCTAGAAATTAAATCATATAACTTATAAACATGTACGTAAATATATATTTATTAAAAATTCCGTTCACATAGGTCACATATAACGCAACAATCCTAGTTCGTTCGTCATTTTGTTAAACAAAATAAACCGTATTTGCTCTGCGCAGTATGCATGTCAAAAGTAGAAAGCAAACAATTTTATTCAGTTGTTCTGTGCCTTCTGAGCTGCATACATTTGATTTATACTCCTGAACTAAATGAATTAATATAAAATGGCATTGGCCGAGTTCCCAATACCTCGCTAATCTAGCTGCTAGAATACTTTTGCACCGTAATGACAGATTTTGTCATGATTTTTGAACTACATAGTTCACTTGCAAGAATTCGTTTTTTGATCTAGTACGTTCATGTACTACAAGAACCTAGTCGCTAATCGGTATTTAAAGTAATGGGAAGTACTACTTCGTACGAAAGGTCCTCCTCGCTAGAATTTGCTTAAATCTAGTATATTTTTTGTCCTAGAAGCCACTAAATTCATTAGCGACAAAATATGACATCCCGCTGCAAATGCACTCAATGCTTGATGACGATCAACTGGGTTTTGATGCTTGATACAAGGTCTGTTTCCGTACTGACTAAAACTATGAAAATCTATGAAATTTTCACGTACCTCAGAGTTTCGTAGTTTTTTACATAACATAGTGCTCACGATAAGTCTGTTCCCTTAAAATTCGTACAAATTCTTACGAATTGTTACGAATTCTAGTGGAACCCTATTCCTTAACCCAAAAAAATCATAAAAGAAAGAGGACACGAGAGAGTACAGCATTTCCCTTCCATGAAAAAAGTTACGAATCCTTACCACTAAATTTCTGTTAGTTAGAATTGTAAGATCTGTCAAATTTGAAAATTTGTTTTTTTTCATGACTGAAGATTGTGTTAGCTGTGAAAAGTAAAGTAAAAAGTAGAAAAAAATGATATCAAATGAAAGTTGAAGGCTCTCCTAAGATATTGTAACGCATAAAAACGCGTAGATTGTTGGTTAAAATCACCAATGGAAATCGTGGGTAACAATCGTTGCTTAACGCGTTCAATGACTTTACGAATTTTTGCCTCGCATTGACAGATTTTCACCCCTACTCCTTGGAATTTGACAATTTACGATTTTTAGTGCAGAAAGTAAGGGAACAGACCTAATAGAGTAAGAAATTTCCCCATACTGCGAATATTAATCCAAGAAATTTCTTTAGGCAAAATATGAGTTCTGTCAAATGATTGTATTGTTGTTGGCTGGCAAAAAAAATTGAAGTAAATTAATTCAAAAAAATTGAGCAGCTTTTTTGTTCAACACGTTCCCGTACTTTTTTGGATATTTGTCTTTCTGTGAATTTTACCTCCACTTTTAGAAATTTGGCAAGTTGCGAATTTTAGTGTAGAAAATATGGGATCAGACCTATAGTCAAGTCATCAAGGAGAATGCACAGTTAAAAATTGATATTAGAATGCATTATTGTCCTTCGTTGTTCAAACAATAAACATTTTTGTGTCGGCATTTAAGTTGTCTCGTACGTACATATACCTATATATTTTAAAGCATGTAATTACGATTCTCAAATGAATCATGATACGCAAATTCAACTATTTCTTACATTGACCCGTAATAAACAATTAACGTTCTAATCGCGGTTCGGTACTTCACGTTTTATCAAAACGTAATAATTCGCAAAAAAGTGCAAAAGTTCACTTCGTTTAGCGTTCACTTTCATCTGTCATGTCTAGGAACTTTTTTATACTCAATTTCGTTCGAAGACTATATGTCCTGTTTATATGTATAAAAGCGACTAATCTGTATTTTAAAGTTCATTAATCGGCTGAGGCCTAAGCGGAAAAACGAAAACAAATACTATTTTGAAACAACTCTGCAATTCTTGTGTTTGTGTAAACACCGACCCTAATAAATTAATTCTGAACTGCAATTGCCGAATTAGACAAATAGTGAACCTTGTACTAAGTATTAGTTGTTTGCTTTGATTTTAGTTTACCTTATTATAATAGATAGAAAGGTTATTGTTATTGAAATAGATTTATTTCTTTAAATAATGGTAATATAGTATTTCAATGCCAAGGACAAAATAAGACTATTCTGAGGCATCGTACCTACGTTAAATGGTTGTGAGTTTCTGCAACTGCAACACATATAGCATACTTATTGGAGATACGTTGTTTATGCACCACACGCCTGCTGGATAGTCAGTATGGTCTTAATTAAGAGGCAACGAATGTCTAATTAACTAGATTACATCACTTTCAGCAGCCGGTTCAGAAATTGTCGGAAACTGTCAGTCGTAGAGGCGATATCGGTTAAGAGTGCTAACATCTTCTAAATAAGCTTAAAGCATTTTCTGACAGGTGATTGCGGCCATAAAACTGAGCCTAAATATGTCAAATTGACTGTCTATTTTGCTAAATCAACGTGGAGAGTGAAAGCGTTCAACAACATGTGCAAATGATTAATTTGAAGTCGATCTTCTGTTCGAGCAATATTTCGCATGCCTCGCCCATTTTACGGTCGCCATAATCGTCCTTCCAAGAGAACTATTCAAAACGTGGTGAATAAATTCGAGTTAACCAGTTCAGAGAACAATCCGCCAACACCCGTCGACAACAAAACCGAAAATAAATTAGCACAGCAACATCAAAATATCATTCCCACACGATACATGACACCTCAACATGAAAATATCTTGTTAAGGGCCTTTCGTCACCTTAGCGAATTTTGCGTTACACCCAGTCTCCACGAGACATTATTTTAGTCAAGACTCAAGTCGTGACATTAATTTGTCTCGTGTAGACCGCACTTTTACGGAGTTGACTTGCAGTCGGACATCTAAGACAGCCTTTTTGTCTTGTCTTCTCTGTGGACATCAACCCTGACTGAAATTTGACATTTGAAGTTTGGCAGTCGTTTTTTATAAGAAAAAACATTTGTTGTTATTTATTAGTGCTTTTCGGACGTGCAAAGATGGCAGATTTTTGATTTTCACAAACAGAAACAATAAGTTTGTTGATTTTTTTAAAGCAATTGAGCTTGCTTTGCTGCTGACGGCATGTTGAAGAATAAAAAGTCATAACAAAATTCGCCCGTGCAATGATAATAAAAGTCTGGTGGACTAGAAGTCTGACTGAAAAGTCTGCCATTTTTCAGACTCGTGGAGAAGCAGTGTTATAATTTGGTCCTTTACCCATATAAAATCAACAGAGCACAAAGTTGATGACCATAGAACCAACTTCGACTGTTCTGTTCTAATGTATTGTCCGTATCATAGACAATACTAATATGTATAGACGGTCGTATTTACTTTCCCCTGCCGAAAATTTTGTAAACAGTAAGAATACAGAATCCTATCTAACCTAACCTAAGAATAAATAAGGTAAAGAAATTTCTTATCTTTTCCTGTTTTTATTTGTAATGACCAGATGGTACGGAGAAAACTAAAAAGTAAAAAATGAGGAGAAGAAAAGTTTTGACGCATGCAAATAAAATCGAAAAGCAGTGTCAAAGTCAATCCTCTTTCGATTCGATTCTAACTTGATCCCTCAATCCGGTTGCAGCGAAAACATGGATTGAAACTCAATACTTTTTCAATCGGATATCTCAATCCCGTCATATAAACGTAGTAAATTTTACTGTCATGACTGGAACCTGTCTATTGCATTCGCAACAGTTGGGTTTCCTTTAAGGTTAGTATTTTATGTTTGAGCAGCATGAACCTACATCTTGCACTTTGAAAATACGTAGTTACTGTTTAAGCGATCTTTTTGAAATTCTCTGAGGCTAATCTCAGTGAAAAATGAGACTTAGACTTATGTATGTTCCTCCAAAGTTCAGTGGTTTTTGTATTTATATTTTAAAACTTAGTAGAACTAATTAATAGCAGACCACTTGAACTCTAACACTTTGAATGCTTTGAAGAGTGTTAAGTTCAGAGTGCAAATCCATTTTGCTAAATAGGTCTTATATACTTCATAGATACTGATACAGACTTAAGAGCCATTGAAATTAAAAAAATACGTATAATAAAACCTTGAGGTGTACGATTTAGAGACATGTGACGCAAAAGACCTTTTAATTTCTTTTGAACCGCTGTTTCATTGATGATTTCAATTATAATTTAGGTCTTCTTTTTTTCGCACGACATACAAATGTACTTTACTTTTTAGCATTGCAAAAAATAGTGTGCTCATTGACCACTAATGTGTCATACTTTGCACCATGATCTATGAGATCTTCAAGTCTATCATTGCTCCATAAGGCCAATGCATTCGACCTTATAAGTAAGCATGAAATATGCATAAATGTAATATAGATAATAGATACGATATATTATTGTATTCCGTACTACAATTTAGTTCGTCTATGACAACTTTATTTGTCCTTCCTGGAAAGGGTACTTCGTGATTTGTTGTAATTTTGTCATTGCTCTAATACATACATAAATGAAAATCATTCAAAAACGGGAACAAAGAATGCAATACTGCGTTCTCACCGAAGCGAAATCTCGAGATTTCGATGAACTTTTGCCGAAATCTCGTAAACCGTTCCGCACCAAGTTGAAATAATTTCGAAACCAACAACTGTTTGTTGACTGTCGTTATCAGTGTTGGGACTTGAAAGTCGCCAAATTGGGAAAACAAAAAGTGATCGAGTTTTGAAACATACCATAAATGCAATATACAAATTAAACAATGCATACCATTTGAATGTATGTAAGTAATGCATAATATGTAAGCTAAATAAAAAATATGAGAAATAAAAAATATAATTGGTAGAAGTCCCAACACTAGCTACTAGCTACTAGCTACTACTGTTTTCCCATATAATATTTTGACGTCTAAAAATTAATACGAAAATAAACTGGAATTCTCGAGAACTCAACGAGATTTCGAGGAGGGTTTGGCTAAAGCACGTGATTTCAATTCATAGAAAATTCATGCGAACCTTGGAGATTTGGAGAGATTTGGGTAAATCGAGGTGAGCACGCGGTATAATGTCAATGCAACTTATTACAAAACGCAGTGTGATCAGACCCCGTAAACAAAAGTGCCTAAATAGAGCAGTGGCAAATGTTATGATGCAAAATTATCACTTACTACGTTTATAGGACTGTATTGAGAGGTCGGATTGATTAAGTTTCAATCCACGTTTTCCCTGTAACCGGATTGAGGGATCGAGTTTGAGTCGAATTGAAAGCGGATTGAGTTTGAAACTGCTTTTCCATTTTAATTGCATGCGTCAGAATATTTCTACAAATCATTATTTAATTTTTACTTTACTCCGTACAATATCTGGTCACTACAAACAGAAAGCACTGATAAGAAATTTCTTTAGCTTCTTTATCATTTTGTTCTCTAACTTTCAAACTCAATCTTTCGATCCGCGTTTATATGGAAAAACTCAACTGCTTAGTTTGCAGAAAATTTTGGAATCGGATCGAGGTAACCATATTTCAATCCAATCTGCGTTTATATGAAAATCAACCCGAATTGAATCCATTTTCAATCCGCCATATTATAAAAGAGTTTGCAGTATAAAGGGCAGTTATTTCACGATTAGAAATCTTTTCAAAGTCCGTGTTTGGTGTGGAGCTTCTTGCTGCCGCAGACTGATCAATTGGTCTTCTGAACTCATGTAACTCCAGCACGACTCTGCATCCGTACGAAGCATTCAAATGAATGCAAAATATTTCAAATAATTCAATGTAAATGAATGTAAAGGTTTGGGAATAATTGAAGGTGATTTCAAATAAATGTGAAATGATTTAAAATTAATGCGATTGCCTGCTAATGAATGCAAATTCATACTCTTGAATTCAATCGCAATAACAAAGAAATCTTCTGATTCAATTCTTTTGAATATTAAAATTGATTACTGAGTCAATGACTGCAAAATTAATGAACTTGGAACTGCACCACAAAAGCTAAAAATAGAGTCAATCAATGAATTCATTTTCGGGAAAATGTTAAGAAATATAGCTCTGTTGCATGTATTACATCATCTGTGTTAAGACTGGCCCAAGCTATGACGCAAAACTCGAAAAGTTGTGCGCTGCGAAAGGCTGAATTCTTGTACGCAGCCGGCGCTGAATTGACTGCCTCGGAATCGGAATCTCCTGCACATTCTCACGGAGGGCGGCAAATTCAGCATTTCGTTGACGTACGGATATTGGTGGATTGGTAGTAGACTCGAATTTGCTCACTACGTTTGTTAGTTCTCTAGGAAGGACGATTATAGCGAACGTAAAATAAAAGAAGCACGCGAAATGTAATCAATCACTCTTTATTTTGATTTGGCAGACATAAATGACAGCTAATTAGACAGTTGTAGCTTCATCAATGTGGCCGCAATCACCTGTCAAAATTTACAAATCTCTATTTGTAAGCCCTTTTACATTTACCTTCTTCTTTCTATAAAATATTATGGGTTTCGTTGACTATATTATAAAGCTAGTGGACTGATAGTTACCTGGTCAAGTTCAATTAATCGTATTGATCTTTGGTTGACACTAAAAGACGCACACACTATCCCCCCCCCCCCTGTTTGGCATTTAAATGAGGCATTTCACATTTTACTTGCTTTTAATTGAAATCAATGAAATCATATTAAAAACAAACAAAAATCTAATCGCATTGTACATGCATTTCCCATTGCATATATGGAATAATTATGCAACAATTAATTCACTATTTTATCGGTTAAATGCAGTGTACTCGTTATATTAAATTTAAAGTTAAAAAACCCGATTTAAAATAAAACAATTGTGCATAATCAATTGTACGAATACGGCTGTGTGTTTAATGCTAGAGGTGGCAATTTATTTACCAACAGACGTTAGTATTTACAAAAAAAAATTTAAATTTTAATTAAAGTCGCACCACTCTAGTTGTCTTATTCTATATGTACTATGCAGACGTCAATGCTTAAGCTTCAACGCTTTGGAGTGTCGATCGATTACGTTAAGTAAAGGTAGACAGAATTTTTGGAAATTTAGTTGAGTATAGATACTTTACGGAAAAGGTTGTGCAGTGGACTTAAATACTGTTACAAGTTTTGTGTGGCTTAGTGTTTGAATCCCTAAAACTGGACAAAGGATATTGTAAACGATCAACAAGTTTAATAAAACAAATAGTCATTTAAATAAATTAAATTTTAATTTTAACGAAGAGATAAAAAAGTGCTTGTGATGGAAAGTAATAATCGTGAAGTGTCTGACCAAGGATATGGTCAAAGCAGTAAGGATTTTTTTCTTCTTATATCTTTCCAATTAACTATTTAGTTTTTTTTTTTTGTACAAATCATCTTTTATGGATTTTATGAAGTTCGTGGTTTTGTACGTTCGTATGCTAAAGAGGACCTTTAAGACGTGAACGAAGTTTCTGAAGAGAAATTTATTCCTGCGACATATTTCATTGACTAATAATTATTTTTCCTTGGATTTTTCTTAAGGTTTCCTGGCCTTCCTTATTGACTTCTTGATCCTAGCGTTGTTAACAGTGTGTCATAGCTTCTATTTACCTCTCTTACGCTTTAGTCCTTGTAAATAATATGCAGATAAATACACGCATATCAACATAATGTCAGTGCTAGCTGTCCGTCCAATTCGACTAACAACACAAACCTGAAATGCAATTACTGCTTCTCTCTTTGCTTTTACATATGTATATTTTACATAATACATACACATGGCGAATTAGGTTTTGTTTTGTTCAACGTTTAACGTATCACAATCACTTTTTGAAAAGTATTAGTGAATACAGGACAGTGATTTCTCAATCGCAGTGACTAAATCACAGTTCGTTTATTTTTGTGTTGTGCTCGGTCTATTTGCTGTCAAAGTTGCTGTTGGCTCTTACTGTGTCAATGTGTCTCTACTTTAATGCTAGGAAGCCCGCGCTACTCGTTGAATATTAGACAATCGACAGGGTTTTAAGGTGAGCGAGGATAAGAACTACACGCTGTTAGGAAACAATAAAAACATCTATCCAAAATCTTGGACAGTGCGCACTGTTGGATATGTATAAATCCAAACAAATATAAACATTACAACAATTTCACCCTTGTAACCATACAGCAAAGGAAAATATTGCAAACAGCTGCTACTTTGGTTTGGCAAAAAAACTAGGTTTAAGACTACTAGTTCGACGGATCAAATCTGTGTTCTTTAAACCGGTCATCCTATCGGTTCTGATATAAGGCGCCTAGTGTCACTGAGCCACGGCACCCACTGAGGACTATAACGCACATTAAAGTGTTTTTCAAAAGCCATATGATCGGTGAACGAACGACGAACTAAACTAGACAGTCGGGTCGTCCGACAGCTCACAAGCTCCAGTTCAGATTCCAGTGGCTGGGATGACAGTACTAGGTCGAGTTGACTGCCTTATTTACATAGACAGTCTATGCTTAACGGTTTAAACAGTGAATACATCTGAGTCTGAATCTTGCAGTGCTGTCAAAACTTTGCCGGGTGTTTTGCTACTACAGTAAATAGAATGGGCACGTTCCGAACTCTAGGCCTACTTTTTGAAGTAATGCCTAACAAATGCAACGGCAAACAAATTTTTGACAGTTTGCACATCCTTTCCAGTCCACTACCTCAAAAAGAAATGCCTTACTTTATAAGCAAAACTGAATCTCTCGACCAATCAGAAACGTTTGACTACGTAGTGCCTAGAATGCGGAACGTGCCCAATGAAAGAGACAAACAAATTTGCATCTCCTCCTCCTTCACTTCTCAGATATTTCTATTGTATGACGATACTTTTATATTTTACTTAAAAGTTTGTAAGTTTTGTCTAATGAATAAACAAAAAGAAGTTGCATTCATAAAGTGTGTCCTGCACATGTGTTACAAAGCAATAATTATACGCAAATGGAAACAAGATTTACATTTATTTTGAAAATTATTTAATATCCTAAACTCTTAAGATATATCAGATGCAGTTGCACATTCTGTTTGGTTCTTAAATGTCAGGAAAGGGCTCGTAAGAATAGGAATTGTTTATTAAATCGCAGACGTAATTTTTATCCTCTAGAGATTGATTTGAGCCATGCCATAATGGTTTCTTATGTCTTTTATTTCTAAGAAATAACTCTTAATGGGTAACAATAAACTCAACAAAATTCCGGTAAATCGAGTTTCGACTGTATTTGCACATATGAGCTTAAAGATAACAATCAAATTCTCAAAAAAGTTAACACCAGTACACTACATTTTTTTTTAAGTTAAACTCAATTTTAATTGAACCGTAGCTAGCAATTTTTTGTTAACTTGTAATCAGATAATTAAACAAGTAAACATAGTAATTAAATAATTTGTAAAGATTTTGTTGGCAACTGCGATAACCAAGGCGGTCAAGTCACATGATCTTCATGTCATCATGAATGCATTCAGTTAATGATAATTATTAAGTCCGTTCAGGTACTTTTTGCACTAAATTTCTTGGATTATTAAATTGCGAAGAGTCGGGGTTAAATTCTCTTAGGGAGAGCTAAAACAACGAAAAAGCAAACGAACGGGTTTAACAACAAAAAATTGAAAATACACTGGTTTGACAGCTTTGACAGTTTTCAAAAACCAGCCCACAGAAATTTCTTAGCATGGGGAAATTTCTTACTCTCTCTCGTGAGCGCTACGAAATAACTACGAAAATTCTTCGTATGCGAACAGTTTTTCGTAAAAATTCGTAAATTTTCATAAAAATTCGTTATTTAAGGAGGGTACGTGAACGGACCTATTATATTTACCTACATATATGCATAGTTGAAATAAAGTTCAGTGATACAACTTACTTGTTGTGTTTCTGTGTGTGTGCTACACATACAGGGGTGTGAATTGGTTTGTTTTATGGCGATGTACTATTTGTCAGTTCAAATATGTTTAGACTTTTCAATCTTTTAATTTGACTGTACAGAGATATTTAGATCGACATCTCAACTGTACCCCAAATCGATCTCTCGACTCTGTATAAGTATGTAAATGTAGGTACATAGACTAACTAATAAAGACGGTCGTCTTCGGTCAATTTGACGTTTGCCTCCCTTAAGCTAAAAACTGACAATTGGAGGACACGCACACATTTTTAATCGGTGGGAGTTTTTACAGTCTCAGTCATTTTGTAGAATCGTTGTGTATATTCTGGTGTTGTTAAATGAATGACAGTCTGCTGAAAATGGGTACGTTCCATTTCTCTTTCTCAGGCATTACCTCAAAAAGTAGGCCTAGAATTCGGAACGTGCCCAATGTGGTGTGCAAAGGAAAGAATGGAACAAGAACGGAACAGGTTGTTCCACTTTTGTTCACATTTTTTCGCATTATTTAGGCTCTGCCTAGTTTGTCTATGTGTAGGTAGAAACGTAGTAAGTGACATCGCAGTGACAGAGTGAATGTTTTTGAATTTACCAGATGTTCCTAATCATAAATTTAAAATAGAGGACCTATCCGAATGACAGATTTCCACAGGTTTTTGACATTTCAGGGATATAATAGCAGTGATAACAAATGAAATGAGTCAAAATTATTCATGCACTTCAAAACAGCTCTACGAGTTGCCTGTGGATTAATTTTAACCCTTCGGTTTAACTCGAAGTTAAATCAGCAGCGTGGTCACCCCCATCAGGAACACATTGACTCAGCAATATCCAATAGCTACATATTTACTTCAATAGCAGAGGAAAATAGATCGACGCTATGATGTTACGAGTAAACACATTAGCAAAGCAACAGCATACAATGTGTCTTTCAATGGAACAGAACAGATTGAGCACAATAACAGCAACAGCAACTTAGAATTTAACAGGGACTTACGAGTACGTCTAACGTTGACATTGCTGCTCTTGAATGGTGGAATAACACATATATATATATATAATAGATACACATTTGCTTCAGTATGTTTATTCGACTTTCTTGTAAAATTAGTGAAAAAAAGCTTTTTTGCGAAAAGTGGGCGTGTAAGTTGGCTAATTTAAAAAAATTGTATTTGTGCTGTCCTATATTTCAAAGTCTTCATTCTTGTATACAATAGGAAAATAGCAATATTTCATGGAGTTTTCGGGGGACCTGGAGGCTAGTAAAAATCAGGAAAATTCAGAATATTCGCTGAATATTTAGACGTTGTTGTTACTACAAAATTGTTCGACTGCTTAAGGAGGGCTCGTAAGGCAGATACAATTTCATACATACGCATATTTTTTAAAAATCTCCTGATATGCCGGTAAATAAATTTGAGTTGATTATGGAATTAAGTTGAATAATTTTTTCCATTTTGTGTCAACAGTTTAGAAAGATGAATATTCATACGTTAAATAATTGTTTTTATAAGTAAATTTTATTTCAATTTGCATATTTTCCAAGTGCTTTGAGCCACACATAATTATAAATGTGTTTTTTTCTAAGTGCTTATCGGAAAGACGAAGTTATACATATCCAAATGTCTCAGAGAATAGTAAAGTGAAGTAATTCTGCACTGTGCGATAATTTGGGCCCAATTTCTTTAGTTGTATTTACAAATTTCCATGCACCAATCACACAAGTTTCCGTACGATAAGTACGATTTTCGAGCTGGAAGTGCTATCTATGTACATATGTACATACATGCATAAGTCGTCCGAATTTATATGTCAATTGACACGTTCCGAGCTCTAGACCTACTTTTTGAGGTAATGCCTAACATATGGAACAGCAAACGAATTTTTGACAGTTGCACATTGACTTAAAAGGTAGGGAGAATCTTCTTAACTTCAAATCCAGTCGACTACCTCAAAAAGAAATGCTCTACTTTGTAAGAAAAACTGAATCGCTTGACCAATCAGTAGCGTTTGACTACCTAGTGCCTAGAATGGGGGACGTTCCTAATGGCTTAGTTCATGACGCACCGAGTAGTCAAATGTCAACAATTGTTGAGTCAGTAGGACTTTATAAGCATGCCAATGTACATCATTCGTTAAAATTCCTTGCACATTTGTTCTTGAAAGGTCGAATTCATTTTTTGTCTTTTCGGATTTTGAGGTTGGGAAGCATCTACTACAGTGATCGGGATTCTGAAGTTAAATCGCTGACTGCTCCATCATTCGTCCTCGATTCATCTGCTTAGGATGGATTGAGCTAACATCCACATGCAATCGAATCTGAGTTGTTTTAAAATAACAAGCCTTGGCGATGACAGCTGTGACTCTTTTGTTTGTCATACCGATTGACAGTTTTGAAAAGTAACGAATTTTAAATTACCAATGACCAATAGGACGGCAAAATCAATTGCCAATTGACAAGCTGGAACCTCTTATAATTTTATGGCGGGGTTATGTACTAACTAATGACCAAAAACCCGTTGAATGTAGTACGTACGAGATAGTACGTACGAGTATGTACCCTGTTTGTCATTAGAAAAAAAAAGTAAAGCACTTTATACTATTACCATGTCACCTGGTTATTCATAGAATTCAATAATCGAATAGAAAAACACCCCTGGAATAATTAGATTCCATTTGATAAAGTCTATATTTACATAGTTTTAGGGCGTTGATCATAACCTTTTTAGTCTCACCGGTCATTGTACTTTAAAACGATACACAATTAGAATTCAATTTCACCGAATAGTGCATGCAGTAACTTGGCGTAATTTGAATTCCAAATTAAATTTTTGAAATAAATTGTTTTATAAGGTTAAATGTGGTTATTTATGTCTAGTCTGGCAATCATGACGGCTATAGAAATGACGTGCAATTACATAGCATAATAACTATTCGGTAATAAATGAGGTCACTTTGTGTCATGGGAATTAGAATATCAAACAGTTTTATGCTATTATTCTCATTTATGTCTCTTTGCAAAAGGGTTATAAGACCATTATGGCCTTATGTCACTTTCAAGCTATTTTACTTTTCTGATCAGTCCACCTTTAGAGCCCTAAATAATCAAAGTGATCAAGGAAAGACTTTACATTTTGTGTTTTTATACAATGTTTCATAAATAAAACAAGAGAGTGACATGAGGTTTTAAGCATCAACTTCATCCTATTCAGAGTATGGGTCATAAAACCCCTTGTGGGGTTCCCAGCTAATAAATCTACGAATCGACGCAACGCAATGATCAGTGTTGGCGATTCTGCATTTGATTTTTCAACACCTTAAACCATGTGCCGACTCTCATTGCTACAGTCTCCCTCCATATCCAAAAAGGTTCTCAAGAAGAATTCTTTGATTTGACACTTTATTTCAGAGATCCAGTAGCAGATTTATGATTCTCTCATACACTTCTTTTATTTCAGCTTCTCGACGGCTACCAGACATTCACGATCCTATTTTTCTTGAGACCTACAACCAATCGATTGAAAATCCCGAAGAATTTTGGGGTGAACTAGGTGAATCCGTGGACTGGGTTCGCAAATGGGACAAAGTAATGGATAACAGTAATCCACCATTCACCAAATGGTATGCTGGTGGTTATTTGAATGCATGCTACAATGCCGTCGATCGGCATTTGGCCGCAGGACGAGGAAATCAAGTTGCACTGATTCATGATAGCCCAATGACAAATTCCATAAGACACGTCACCTATCAGGAATTGTATGATGAGGTGAGTTATAGATTAATTTGTCAACCATAATTGAATTAAGCCTCTAGACGCTGCCGTACGTAGTCATGCGAATACCGTAATAACTTTTCGCTCAGTTTCGTTGAGTTTTCGTTTACTTTTGCTTTTGCATATTTCGATGAAGGTGGCTAAGGCTAGGCGCGCACATGCGATTTCATCGCGCGATTTCTTAGTCGCGCAAAATGAAACACACTCTTTGCAATATAAATGCGCGCACAGAGCTCATAATTATTGCAGCGATTATTATGCCGCGATTTGTCACATTTTTTCAGCGACGCGATAGTCGCCAAAACAAACGAATCATATGAATTTAAAGGAGTTAGCGCGCACATGCGATTTTCTGCCACAGTGATTAAAAAATCGTAGTCGAAGTCGAGGCGCGCACATGCGATTTTCTGCCGCAGTGATTAAAAAATCGTAGTCGCTGTAGGAAATGGCAGTCCGCGCACCAGCGACAGAAAACGCTACGATTGTTTAATCGCAAAATATAGGTCAAATAGTTTATAATACGAGTGCGCGCACTTGCGATTAAAGAGTCGCCGCGACTGTAAATCGCCAAGAAATATGTGACATGATGCATTTTTCTAGTTCCTGCGATTATTTAGTCGCAAGTGCGCGCGTTCGTTTTAGACGCCATGTGTTCCATTTTGCGCGACTGAACAGTAGAGCGATAAAAAATCGCCAGTGCGCGCACTGTTTTATATTATTGCGACTACTATTATTTGATCGCGGCGACTTAAATCGCCAGTGCGTGCTAACTCCTTTAAATTCATATGACTCATATGTTTTGGCGACTATCGCGTCGCTGAAAAAATGTAACAAATCGCGGCATAATAATCGCTGCAATAACCATAAGCTCTGTGCGCGCATTCATATTGCAAAGAGTGTGTTTCATTTTGTGCGACTAAGAAGTCGCGCGATGAAATCGCATGTGCGCGCCTAGCCTAAATCGTGTGAGCGCTGGGCAAAAACGATATGACATGTGTTCACGTTAACTTCCGCTCCGTTTTGACATCTGAATTTTCGTTCAATTACGACATTAGCTATCGCACGCTTAGTGCAATTATTGTTGGGACGTTAAACAGCTTGACGTCAATGCCAATCACTTTTAATTTTTAGGTCACTCTTTTGGCTGGAGGTATGAGTAAGTTGGGCGTAACTAAGGGTGACAGGATTGTCATCTATATGCCCTTGATTCCGGAGGCTATTATTGCGATGTTGGCCACTGCTAGACTTGGTGCTGTTCATTCAGTGGTCTTTGGAGGTTAGTTGATCTTTCAAAAGACACAAATTTATTTCTGATACAAATCTATCTAACTAGGTTTTGCTGCCAGTGAGCTGTGTTCCCGTATCGAACATGCGACACCCAAGTTGGTTATCACTTCCAATTGTGGTGTGGAACCAGGAAAGGTCATCCCTTACTTGGATATTCTACATAATGCTATCGAATTGTCAACCTGGAAGCCATTGTGTAACATTGTCTATCAAAGGGAAAACGTAATGTATACCGTTATTGATAATAAAACCGATATCCCCTGGACGACAGTTCAAAACTTGGGCGATCCAATAGACTGTGTTCCAGTGGAAGCCAATGATCCTCTATACATCTTGTATACTTCCGGGACAATGGACAAACCCAAGGGTATTGTGCGCCCAGTTGGCGGACATTTAGTGAACCTAATGTACACTATGAAGGTTGTGTATGGCCTCCAAGCTGGTGATGTATGCTGGTCGGCATCCGATCTTGGCTGGGTTGTCGGACATTCGTACATTTGTTATGGGCCTCTATGCGCGGGAGTGAAAACTGTTATGTATGAGGGAAAGCCCGATCGTACACCAGATCCTGGTCAATATTTCCGAATAATTGATCAGCATAAGGTGAATGCTTTATTGTCGGTGCCAACAGCGTTTCGTGTTATTCGTCGAACTGATCCGGAAATCAAACATGGTCGTAAGTACAGTTTGAAGTCGTTGCGAGCAATATTCAGTGCTGGTGAGCATTGTGATCTCGAGACAAAGAATTGGATGGAGAAGATCTTTAAGGTCCCAATTTTAAACAATTGGTGGCAAACAGAGACAGGATCGGTAATATCGACAACTTGCCTCGGATTCGCGCATAATCTAAGTCCGCCGAGATATACGACGGGACTTCCATTCTTTGGCTATGACAGTAAGTTTGGTTGTTCAATTTTTTTGAATACAGAGTTTTGATTTGTATTAATTTCAGTTCGAGTGTTGCAAGCCGATGGAACAGAGTGTGAGCCACTAAAATTGGGAAGAATTGTGATGAAACTGCCACTTCCTCCGGGAAATATGTCAACACTTTACAAGAATGACGAGCTGTTTAAGAAGGTGTACTTTAACAAGTTTCCGGTAAGTTTTAATTTGTTTTTGTGATGTAGTCTTCCTTCCTATGCGGTTCTGAGCGCAGTGCTTCCAGGAGTAAAGACCAAATTTTCTAGCAACCGCGACAACTTATTCAATACTGGGTTTTCATTAACTGGAGGCGGGTTCTCATCTTGTTCTATCACTCTCTATATTTATTGCCCGTTAAGCAACTGCTGGAAGTGTTGCTTAAACACATCCCTGTCTGTCGGTGACTAGGTTGCCTTCGCTATTTCAAAGAGCCTGTGTTCTGTGTTTGAAGCCAGCTGTCAGCTGCTTGGATTTCACATAGTTCTAGATGTTGTTACGCTCGCTCCTTGATATCCTTGAGGTGGGAAACTTCGTGGTCCCTTTTCTTTTTACGCAGGTCCCTCTTCGGTACTCCTTTTTCGCTGCTCCTTGTTTGTCTTCCTGTGTGCATCTTCTGTCACCCTTTTCCGCTGAACGCACTCATCATCATACAAGGGCCTTCTCTTTAATGGTGGTTGGAAGCCAAGGGTGTTCACGGCTACCTCTCTGCCGTTCTGGGTCCTTCTGACGTGCTAGGTTGTCCAACGTTGAGCTTGTTCTTCTGGATGGCTCGCAACTTCTTCTCGTCAGGAAGTTAGGCTCTGAACTCAGCTGCAACAAAATAGTGGTCAGAGTTTACGGTTGCCCCTCGTATGTACATCCACATACACAGTACACCCTCATTTTGATTTCAACTACAATTTTCATTTCCAATACGCAAATACATCCAGCTAACATGGTCTAACTTTCTTTAATATATGTTCATATATTCCACTTAATATAAAAAATTTAAATCTAAAACAAAAGAAAATAATTCCCATGCTTTACGAGTATGCACGTGCCAATAGATCAGTACTACTTTCCATTACGAAAAAAAACCCCTCGTGTTCTATATATTCGTCTGCAATGCAAATGGACCTTATGCGATATTAATCTCTATCCACATAACTCAGAGTTGATAAAGGACAAAACAAAGTTCAATGCCAGACACAGTTCAGGTGTGACACTTGCGATTTTCATGCATTTTAAAAAAGTGATAGTTCATCAGAAATGAATGAATTTTATTTCATGTGGGTATCTACTATCAATTTATTGTAATCAATAATTCTACTACTTTCTGGTTTCTATTAAAAATTAGACAAGAATTATTCTTATATACCAATACTGCCACCTTCAGTGAAATAATCATCTCTAGGCATTTTATATATGACCTTTTGAACACAGTGGTTCTTTGTTTTGATAAGTCAGTTAAGGTTCAATTACGGCTCAGCGAACTGCGAACACGAATATTCGCCAGTTTTGACGTTTCACAGCAACTTTTTATCCAATCGCTGGAATCGACGAATTTCACTTTTCATGTGCCAAAGGAAAGTAAGTTTTTGCGGTTAAACTCTCGCGAATGTTTTGGTCGAGCGAATGTGGATTGCGTTTGACATCTGTGGAATGTGAATAAAATAAATGACAGTTCGCAAAAAGCATTTGTTTATTCGCGGTAGAATTAGCAAATTGTTGATTTATTCGCAGAAATTGATTACAATTTAACTTTTTTCTATAAAACGGTAGATCTTCTCTTTGGGAAAATAGTAATAATGTCTAATGTTTGCAAAAAATGGTTTGTTCGTGGATCGGCTATTCGCTGGTCGCTGAGCTCTGAATGCACATACCTTTATAGCAATCATTGAAAAATTGATATCAGTGGGAGGCTCTGTCAGTGAAATTTTGCAACAACAAAGCTTAGCTTTTGAGGTTAGAGTTAATCATTGAAAGCAAAATTGACAGATGACATCAGTGAAACGATTTTGTTCCAAATTATAGAAACGAAAATCCAGCTGTACACTGAAAACAATTTCAATGAGTGAAATAATAAAATTGGCTTTAAAGAAAAGTTTTTATCAGAATTAAGTATTTTTGTTTGTAAAAAAAAAAATTAAATTCTACTAGTGATTAGCTTTATTTTGATACCAATTAAAGGCAATATTGTTTGCTTAATCGTTTTAAAGTCTCTTATTCTGTGATAGAGTAGGCATACATCGTAGGTGTAATCGTGTAATCCATTTCGTCTAGACGAAGCAGCATATCATATCACATCGCTAGTTAATAATAAAAGAATTGGTGAAAACACGCAGCCTTGGTGAGCCCCACTTTGAACTTTACATTTCTGAGATAGCATTTCTTTATGGAGCAGAAAATAATTGGTATATGTTTATCCGATGTATCCTTTATCTAATTAATTCAAAGGCACTATCAAAGGCTTTTTCAAAATTGATAAACAGTAGGTGAAATGGTGACCGATATTCAACGCACAGGGAGATGTTGTGGTAGATACAGGATGATCCAAAGCGAAAACATGCTTGTTCAGCATCAATCGCCTTTGTAAGGTATTCTTGGAATATCTAGAAGTCAAAGCAGCCATCACTGCATCAGGTCACATTTTTTAAAAAGCTTGATGATCATTCCCTTCTTTCATACATCCGGAAAACTCAATGCCTTACAGGCTTTCCCTTATAAATAACAAACATTCTTTCATAACCCCATCCTTTGCGAGGGTTTGACAAACATCCTGCGTTTCATGTAAGCATATGAATAACAGAATTTGGCATGTTTCTAGCAAGCTAACTCTAAATTGTTCCTGTTTTTGGTCAAATATTTGCTAAAGTTCCTCCTCAATATTGACAAAATCATATATCCAATTTTATATATTCCCGGGAGAACCGTCAACCTTAAACGGTCAACCATGATCCTAGTCCTTAAAAATGACTTCTGCCATTTTAGGGTTTCTACGACACCATGGATGCTGGTTACATCGATGAGAATGGCTATGTCTATGTGACTGCACGTGATGATGATGTTATAAATGTGGCTGGCCATAGGATCTCTACATCTAGTCTAGAAGATGCTGTTCTACGTCATCCCGATGTAGCTGATGCAGCTGTTTTTGGAGTTCCAGAATCGACCAAGGGGCAGGTACCCCTCTGCTTGTACATCACAAAGGATGGTAGGCACTTTTAAAAAGGACTTGCAAAATATAACTTAAAAATTACTTGTTTTTCTTTTTAAAAAGGAACTACAAAGTCTCGTGCTAAGATATGTGGTGAGATAATAAAAATTATTCGGGACGTAATCGGACCAATTGCATCATTTCGGCTTGTAGCACCGGTGAATGCCTTACCAAGGACACGTTCCGGTAAGTTCGCTTCATTAAAATCTATTTGAAATATACAAGTGTGTCTTTTTTGTCTTAGGAAAAACAATGCGAAAGGCAATGGCTGATTTTGCTAAAAATCAGTTGGTTACTCTACCGGCCACAATTGAAGATCCAACAGTGTTTGTGGACATTCGTCGTGCCTTACAGGAGCTGGGCTATGCCATGAACACACCGGATCCTGTGGTGTCTGTTAATAACTAGATTAGAGTTTGCAGTTTGTCTTTTATGCATACATAATCTGTCAATGCTATATATTTAAATGTTATAAAAAAAAATTATTTAATTAATAATGTGAAATAAGAAAGAGAATATATGTATTTCTTTTCATAAAAAAAGGTTTCAAAGTTTTTATTAAGACTTTAGCATCAATACAAGCAGATCTGATTTCGAAGAAACAGAGACTGGTTCTCATACAAAAAAGTAATGAATCCTCCGTAGAATCGCTTATCGGTAAGAGCTCTATACATGTTAGATACTAAAAGGAAACTACTGGACCACGTCATATATGATGGACTTGAGAATACAATAACTCAAACCCAAGTCTGGTTTCTGTAAAACATGTTCCACGATCGTACACCTTGATCAGTGATGCGCAACCGCGCAGCCTTTATCATCGCAAACTCGAAGAACATTCTGCTATCACTTGAAAGAATATCAGACTAAACAACATAATTCTATATTTTTTTTCTGATGCCACCGTTGTACTGACCAAGCACCTGCAAAAGTTAAGAGCACTGGCTAGTAAACAAGTGCCAACATAGGCACTTAAGGACGAGAAGAGACAGCTCTTTGATGACGCTCTTCGGCTCCCAAATATAGACTAGTACCATAAAAATGAAGTCATACAGAAGGACAATGAAAGCAGCTTGTAGAATTAACACCTTGCGCTAATTAAGCACACCTTCTAAAGATGCCAATAGACTTTCTTGTTAAAGAATCCAAATGAGAATATCGTACCACCAGGACAAGTCCAAGTAATAAGGTAGTGCCGGCAAAGATAAGTCTCGAAGAATGGTATAAGAGAGATTGATCCACTCTTACAAAGGCATATGGACAGCTGAATTTATACCTAGTCTAGATGGATGCTCTCTATACAGGTTTGAACCCGACGACAACTACTTTTGCCCAACATAACAGAAGCAGTAGATAATGTAGCGCACAACACGTTTTATTTCAGCTAATATTATTATGAAGAATTTAACCTGCTGCTGCGAAAAAATGGTCGAGAATTTAACTTCAGCCTTTTGGATTCCTTACCTGCGGTGGCACTGCTTTTGCAGCTTGTATGCCAGAACACCGACATCAAAAGGGCGGCGTGAATTGAGTCATGGGATTAATGAGAACAAAATCGACGCGATTATGGCAATGGAGATCATTCAGTTTCATTCCGCTCAACATTTACTGACACCCAAAATAAGACTGCGGAATTTTGGTCATCGAACCCTTACGGCAACACCTCTATTCTTTCCCTATGGGAGGATACCAAGTGGATCGACGGAAAGTGATCTCATAAGTCCGAAGTTAAGATTCGAAAGGAGATTTGATACAAGAATTTCTAACAGAATTTACTGGAAGAAATGGGGAACCAAGAAAAAAGGAGTTGGACGATGTACCGACGATGAACTTTGGTACAGGAACCAGAGTTTATTGTGAAGCCCTAGCATAAAGAGACCATCAACTCTGGTAAAACTTAATAGATAGTTCATATCATCCTACACCTCTCAACCCACAATCTACATTCCACACAACTTATAGGAAATAGTCCAATAAGGAAACTGAAAAACAATGGTGTCCAATCTTAAACGTCCAGTCTATGAGAAAAAAAGATTTGCCGATCTAGGAGCAGTTGAGGGTGCCTTGGTATGGAACTGCATGATTCGCATTTGCGAATCATAACGACTTCTGTAGAGGCTGTTGGAAAATAAAAAGGACGAAGAGGAATGAAATCCATTTACCATAATCAGTGTGATTGTAACTCTAGAAAGCTATTTCTTTTCGGAGCTCAACGATGTAGGATACATTCCGCTAAACAAACCCCTCAGATTTGTACACAATTTTAAGTGGTACACATATTTCATGGTTATTTGCAGGGTACTAAATTTATTGGGCACAATGGACATTCTCTGTCAGCAAAGGCATCCCTTTACTGATCTTACTCAACAAACACAACGTCACCAGGGAAATGCTTTGAGTAGTAAGCCACATTGTGGCAGCCATCATGAACGAACATTGTAGGCAGTTGCGACAACAAAGCCCAGCTAGCTGCGAAAAGGCACGTAGGTACGACTAGGGGCAAGAGATACGTTTTGTGGGACTAAGGGTGGACGATGGGCTTAGTGGGTGTTAAATCCCACACTCTTACAACCTGCGGTCACAATTTCCTTTTAAAAAGACATCCACTTACCGACGCAATACCGAAAAAAGCACCCTCTAGATGTGACTTATATTTACTTTGTGGGCGCTATGATAAAGGATCATCATATTATATACCAATTGTACCCTTAGATTCGATGTAAGTACCTAATCTAATCTAATCTATGTGCTAACAATGAAATATTGAGTAAATAAACTCTGTTGACAGACAGACTACAAGCTAATAATATGACTAATTTGACTAAACCCAAATATTGATCATCTCTACCGAAAATGTGAGCGACAATTAACTTTCTAATTAATGTTCTCTTATATGGTTATTAAATTTAATGAAAACGGAATATAGCTAGATTGCGTAATAATAATCAATAAATCTTTATCAGCTAATAGATATCGAATAGCGATTCTAGTAAACAATAGACTATTTAAGAAGTTCGAGACTGATTGGGCTGGTTGTATCAGTATTAATAACTCTATTCCAGAGGATACATTGTAAATAACGTGAGTGGATTATTCATAGAAAATAAATACTTAAAAGTGAACCCTATAGTGGATGTGTAAATACAATTATCTGTAGTGAAATATTGCACCGACACGCGGTCTTCAATTTTTTCTTTAAGAAAGAAGAAGTGAAGAAAGAAATCCTTTTACACCTTCAGGAAGCTTCACGTGAAAAGAATGCTTGCACGATAACTTGTCTCGAGTTCTGGATTTTGACTGCCTCTAACTCAATTCCAAAGAGCTCCTCAATTGTTGTGCATCACCTTTGTTAAGGGCTTTCTGTTATTCTAATGTGTGATTTATTTGAAGTTACTTTTTTCAAAAGTAAAGAAAATTAAGTAGTTCAAAATCTATTAGGGTAAATTTACGATCAAATAAAAGAAATGTTCTTGACATTTATTTTTTGAGGATTATTTTGTTCAAACAAATGTCTTGGCCGTAACTGCGGTTAGCATGTTATGAGGTTCCAATTGGTCATTGGCGAATATCGAGTGTAATATTGACCTAAAATTTCTCAATCATACCCACTTTTTTTTACGTAGAGCGATATTAACTGTTTACCGAATAGTGTCGTCTTGTTGGTACCAAATGATCCTGGGCTTCAATTCGTGGCAGAAAATTGTCCGTTATCATTTAGTGATAATGGGCGCCATTGACAGTTACGATCTTGACTGATGTTTTGTCTTTTATCGCTTCAGGTTATGTTTTAGTTCAAATACCGTGATTTTTATTAAAAAATAGTCAAAACATGGTTCTTTTACATTGGTTCGGCTCCGGTTAGTACCTGCACCAAAGCCACAGTCGATCCTTCAAGCTTAATTTTTATATTTTCAACTCATCCTTCTAACGAGTTCCATTAGAAGATTCTGTTTGTCAACCTGGGACTTGTGAGTAGGCATACTCATACTTGAGTAGCCATTAAAGGTGCGACTCCTGATCAAAAGATCTTCCACCCATCCGAAAAGTCCTCTCTGCTTCGTTGAACAGATGAAAACTTTGTATATATAGTCGACTGTAAAGAGCTTCCCCAACAAGCTCAAAGTCTTTCCCGTTGAGCGAAGAGTCATTCCACCTGTCTATCCTAAGTCTAAACTGTTGTCGAAGTTTAAAGAATCTATTTATGCTCGGTAATAAGAAGCTATCCAAATGCTTCATGATCCTGCCATTGGGCTTATTTATTAATGTCGTTTTCCATTGGTTTCACTCAAGAATTCTCTTCTTCTGGATTCCAATTGAACATGCAGTTTGTCTTCCGTTCCACTGTTTATGTGTTGGTGAGCCGCCTTATTCCTTGTTTTTGTTTTTACAATGAAAAGTCGCTGGACCATATGGCATTGACAAGTAGTCCACTGAAAGAATTGATTCGTGTTAGTGTATTCTGGGTGTCTTCCCAAATGAAATCGGAAAGCGAAACGTGATTGGTGTCGTTTTTTCTCATCGGAGGATAAAAGGAAAACTTCGTTTTGGCCAATGGAATGTGTTCATAAACTCAATGAGGGTTTAAGGTCCATTCATAGCTCATAATCATATTCGCAAATTTTGACATTTCATTCACAGCTACTTCTATAACTAGTCGCTGTAATCTGCGAATTTCAATTGTCGTTTACCAAAGAAAAATCAAATTTAAAGTTGAATTCGCGCGAATATTTTCGTCGTGCTAATGTGCGTTCCACATCTGTGGAATGGGAATAAAATTTGACAGTTCGCAAGAAGCATTCGTTTATTCAATTCAATTCTCTGCCTTTAAATGTGCTAAAAATGGTTTGTTCGTGGTTGCCCACTCGCTGGTCGCCGACTTGTGAATGTACCTTTATCTGGAAATGAGATGTCGCTGTTCTGTTTGAGAAGAGACTTAGGCAATGTTAAAACAAGGGTCCCTGGCAAAATAAGGGTCAACCTTGGAGTTCTCTAGTCCGGAACCATATGTTGCAATTAACAGATGAGTGGAAAAGCAGATGATTTCCGACTGCGGCGGAACATCAGAGAAGGTGGTCACCGGGATGGCGGCACATACATATCCTGGCATTAGCTAGCAGAAGAATGGAGGTCTTGGGGAGTCACTATTTAGAGACCCAGAAGATGAAGGTAGCGTTGACACAAAGAATAAAATTCAGAAAGGAAATGTATTGAAATCCAGAGAGTCACTCGGGTTAAGATGGGTCTTAGATGAGAGTCGAAAAATGACTCAACACTATGGTTGTTTTAGAATCTCTTAAAGTAATAAATACAATTCTAATCTACAGTATCTACTTTAAGTTAAATTGAGGAATAAAATCGTTTAAAGCCAATTTTATCTCACTATATATTTCCACCAGTATTTCTAGATAAATCCATAGAGCAACACATATTCATTACTTTATAACATCGCCATATTTTGCATAGAATCCCAAGGTAAACTGAGTTACCAAATACCCCCATTCGTCCATATATTTCATTTAAATCCATTGAATACTTAATCCTCTTAAATGATTAATCTTAAATTCGCCTTTGCGTAACGTAACACCTATCAATTTGGGGGACACCGCTAATTTGAAAAATATCCCCATTAGACCTTTGACATTGTGATTTCCTCCTTTAGGTACACAAAAAACAAGTAAAATTTCAATTTTATCGCCAGGATTAAGTGTGAAAACACAATCGAATATTCGCTATACGTGAGATGAATGCGAACCGTGAAGGAACTGATTTAAAAAGCGCATAACTGTTGAAAAGAACAAAAGAAAAACCTTGCAATTTGTTATATAATTCTCAAAGGATCTCTAATTTCCCAAGACACAATTCACTTCTATTTTTTTTTGTTTGTTTTTTAAAGGAGGAGAGAAAGAAAAGGTTTCTAATTAATATACCCTCCTTGCAAGAACAAAAACCAAAACAAAGCTACTGCTACGAAGAGTTGCAGTGTTTCTGCCCACAAAAAGGAAACAAAATCATCCTTAATCAAATTTGGAAAACGACATTAGTAGTGAGAGATGAAAGCCCACATGTATAAAAGCAAAGGGCACTTAGGCATCACCTCGACACGGGGGATGATGATGACATGATGACAGCAAGAATTATGATGGCATTACCGTCATTATTACGCGAACAATGTCAAGCATTAAAATCATACTTTTAATTGGACAGTGTTTTATGTCTCATCTTCAAACAGTTTTACTACTGCCAGGATGATGATGTCCTTCCTATATCAAATAATTAAAAAAAAATGTAATTAATGGAATGACATGTCTCGAGGCCTGAATTTAATTTCATATGCAGCAAAACTGACGCCTTTTAGCACACTCATGTACATATGCAGTTTCTTGGTCTACAATAAATACTCGTACAGCCTACGTTCTCGTTACGTATTCATTGAAGTTTATTGATAGTTTTTCGATTTGATTGTATGCAAATTTATTGGCGAAATGCTTGGTGGTGAGTTGATGTGGCGAATATTTGACGTGACATCAAATTTAAATGAAATTTTGCGACGCGTTACATGCATACATTGTAAACAGTTATAGTGGCTGGCTGTTTGGCATTTAATGAGCCGTCATTTTATCATATTTGGCAGAGGTCAGTGACAGTGCTTTAATCTCCAGATTGTTTACACTAGGAAATGACAAGGTGCATGGAGAAAAAAAGTAAATGAGTTAGAAGATAGGTCTGTTCCCGTAATTCTGCACTTAAATTCGCGGCTTGTCAAATTTGTAAGTGTGGGGGTAAACTTCTCTCAGAGAAAGACAAATCCCTCACTTAAAAGACGTCACTTAGTTTTTTCAAAATTATTTTGCCATCCAAGAACAACACAACCATTTGACAGAAGTCATATTATTTGCCCAAAAAAATTTCTTGCACTAAAATTCTCAGAAATTTCTTACTTTCTCGTGAGCTCTCTTTTCTGGGAAAAACTATGAAACTTTGACGTAAGGGAACAGCAATTCATTATTTTTTATGAATTTTCGTAGATTTTCACAGTTTTAGTCAGTACATGAACAGGTCTTAAGTTCTACGGCGTTGACACGGAGATTGTCCCATAAGGCAACTTGTATATTTGGACATAGAGTTCCAGGTTCGCATCTGGGAAAATACCATACATTTTTTTTTACGGTCAAACATCGAAGAGTTTTACTGTGAAAGGACTAGACGATTCTCTTTTTATTTCGAATGACAACTCAACAAAAACTCAAGACATGGAGGAATAGATTAATAAAAGTTTTCAAGGCCACATACCATGTGTTAATGTTACATTTTGCACAGTCAGTAGTCTGAAGAATTTGAGGTTTTAAGTGGCGTACGACAGGATTGTATTCTGTTGCCTATTCTTTTTCTATTTATAATCAGTATCATGCTTCATGCACCTCTGTCGTAGAGGACTTCTAACTTAAATACCTGAACTACGCTGACGATGTATGCTTGCTTTCCAATAGAATTGTGGACCTTCACAAAGTGACAGCAGATTTCGAGTTGGATGCAGTCGGCTGAAAATTAATACGGTCAAGACAGAAACGATCAGCCTTGGAACAAACTCATTAACTCAACTTTGTATTGCAGGGCAAGCAGTAGAGAGAATAGAAAGGTTTCGCTATCTAGGGAGAATTATCAAGCGCGGAATCCAGCTGGATATACCCAGTCTAGCTAAGGCAAAGTCTGTGCTTGGAATGCAGTATCACATGAATGCATTTAGCCTAAGCACCAAGCTCAGACTGTTCAAATCCATCGTTGACTCTATATTTTTATATAGAAGCAAACCTTCGTTAACAGGCCTGTGGTTGTTTTGGCTATGACACTTTCGGAGTTGTTCCATGCTCTCTAGTTCTTTGACTGGGTGTTTTAACTCCCTTTATGATTGGATTGTGGTCAGAATGACTGCATATGAATCAGTTGCATTTCTAAGGGAACGCTAACACTAAGGTCTACTCTTGAGCACCAGGTTTGAGTCTCTCTCACTCTCAGTCCTCTGGATGGTATCAAAGAGTGTACACCATAAATTGATATAATATACAAACCCCGATAGATCATCGTTTTATGAAAAGCTACTTCACATATTTTGATGGCTTAATGTTTCTTGAGATTCATATACAATTTGCAGCACCAACCTTGATTACCCCTCTATTGGTCTTAATCAGAAATCTGCTTCATCGTCTGGGCTTGTATACACTGACTCCCCAGGACCTCAATTTTTATGGTAGCTAATGGTGATCATTGGTACATATTCCATGAATCTAATCACCGATTAATTATCCAGTGCTATAGTTATACAACGACCTGACATTCTTTCAGGTCCTCAAATGCATGTGCCAAAGCAATCAACTCGGCTTGATAGACTAAAGAGAGATGTGGATGTATACAGAAAAGCCAAGATACGCCGACTAAATCGAAACGTTATAGAGTCAACAATGCTCTAATCAAGATGATCTTCGAATCACAGCCTTCAAGTTCGAGAAGGCGAAGAAGATCGAGTTTCCGGTACAAAACCAAGTTGTTGCGGATGTCAAAGGACTTGGTCTTCACAAGCAGCGTAGAGAAAATTTTGCCGCGTCTTAGGGAGCATCTCTTAGGCAGTTTCTCTATTGGCCTCTATTGGTTATAGAATCATACTTTTGACACCTTATTGTAGTCCAAAATTTTAGACTTGCTAGAGCGTGAATATTTTTGGGTGAAATATTTTCACCAGGCGTTCAATTGTTCGAATTCCTAGACGACTGTCGTGGTCGAAAATTTAATTCTAAATACAGACGAGTATAAATGTCCAGACGAGTATAAACCACAGCTATCTTCACGCCTAGCCAAAAGACTGCAATCGAAAGTGTTCCTCCCAATCGAAAAAAGAAACCATTAAAATGAGCAGAAATCGTAACCGCTATTATGATTCGTAGACTTTAAAGCATCCTTCTTACATTCCTGTCCTACATTACACAGGTGTCGACATAATCATTTTATGAATTCTATCAGGGTTAGTTTGTTGCTACCTAGTTCCTATCTCAGACCTTAGAACTTACATCATCAATGGATAATTGCCCAAGTTCTAATATGAACAGTCAACAAGATAACCTATTCTTCTACAAATCCATTCATGAAAGGCTTAAAGCTCAAGTCTCAAAACTCAAACACTCATTATACCTTCTTGTTTCATCCACAAGAGATAATCCTTGCCAAAACATATGGCCATAAGACTTCTTTATCACCCCAGCAGCAACTCCTACGATAATATAGAAAAAAAATGAACAAAAATATCAAGGAAATCTCTTCTACGTCAAAATGTTAAATAACAAAAGAAAGACAAAAAAAATAATAAAATTCCTATATTTACGCATAGTAAGTGAAAATTTAACATTTTACCAATCCTCCCTCAGCCGTGTCCCTGCCCAGAAGCATGCGTTAGACATTCCATCAGGATTTGTACTCTGTCTAACCAATCACATGCCTGCACAACACAATCCATAGACGAGAAGCTTTCATCGCATATAAAAGCAGGTCCTTGCCAATGCTAAGGCACACAACAAGTTCACAACTCGTCGAGTGCAATTCTATCTGCTAACCGAAACAATAAGTTATCCTTGTAAAAAGTCTCTAAAATATACTTTTAAGTGTTAAACAATATAAAAATATCCTTATACAAGGTGAGTAAAAAAATTTGCTGGAGTGTTCTAAGTGTGTAGTTTGGTGATAAGAAATAGCAAAAGGATCCCTCTACAGGTGGTTGAAATTTGAATGGATTCAACAAGTTTTAGATCCAGTTCAAAGCGAAAGGCATTTGGATTCTCTTAAAGAATAATATCCGTTCGTCTGTCTGTCTGTTTTTAATTTAAACTGTGCTTCTAAAGAGTTATTTAAACTACTTTAGTCCATAAATAAGAGAATTAATGTACGAAATTTGTCTAAAAGTTTGGATGTGAATTCGCATTTTATTTGAAATGTTTTCGAGCACCTTTTGCAAGTTACATTGCAAGATTTCCTTCAGTATTGAATTGTTTACCATAAAAATAATAAAAATATTTGATTTCGTAGTTTTTTAACAATACGTCGGTAATTTTCGAATAACAAGAGTGCTTATGTGCTTATGTATCTATTGAACTGACTGAACCAAATACTGAACTATATAGTTCAATTTGGTAAACTAAACTCTCAATGACTAATCCAAGACGGTTGACTTGTGGTGAACGTTTTCCTTAAATATCCTTTCTAATGTTTGAGGTCGTATACACCGATTTTGAAAATTCTATTTGGAGCTTCTTCCGTTCAAATGGTGTGCACATAAATCACTTATTTGAATTTGAGATCAATCTAGGGACTTATTAGTCTGTAATGGGCTGCTGCTGATCAAATGATCTTTAACTTGTTTTCTGAGAACAACATTTCAATTTTTACTGGCAGCGCTAGTATCAATAAGAAACTTGGTCGTAATTGTGTTCTTTAAGTCCTAGAGAATAGTTTTGAGTAATTTGTGGAATTTTATTTTTATATCTTTTTACGAAGACCTAGATTTAATAAAACGCCTGCTGCTTTCGGCGAGACTTAATCAAACCGCAAGATCAGGTACCTACTCCGTGATAGAGTTTGAGAATTGGTGTACGGATTACACCAAAGGCCGTAGATACCCTTCTACTTTAAGAAGTTTGGTATTTTTGTTGCCATGCTGGTCATACCATTACGTCCAGAAGGCTAATAATTTCCCAGAATTTTTACAAACAAATTGGAATTAGTTTCTGGGAAGAAATTAACAAATTGCCGTTTTTTTGTATGAATAAGCGAATGTTTCTTACGAACTGTGAAATTTTATTCACATTCCACAAATTTGGAACGCAATCCAGATTCGTTTAACCTCACTTTTTTTGTTTTGGTTAAACACAAGTGAGATTTGCAGACTGCTGCGAATCAAATGTCAAATTTGCGAATATAAGCTCGTTCGTATTCGCAGGTCGCTGAGCTGTAAATGAACGCAAAAATCTGTAACTTGACTCAGCACATGCCAAAACGGAAATAAATCCTTCAATACAAGGCTTAGCTGTTAGTTAATTCGGAAGAGAGATGAAGGTATAGGAAAGAATTGGTGTAGTGGTACTAGATTTTTAATATATACATAATCTCACTCATTAAGAGTGGTGTCCAAATCAACTAGCGAGAGTTGTATGTGATTTAGGAATTCGGTCATAGTTCACAGTATTTTTTTTTTCCAAATTCGAATGGATTTGGTTAGGAATTGAGCACTGAATTATTGAATGATACTGTCGCTACACGCAACATGGCAACCCAAATACTCAGCCGCGTTCTCTCATTTCTCAAATAATTATCTGAAAAATCCTCAAACTTTTTCAAATGAATGTGCATTCTATATCTCCTCTTAAATTATCCCCTATTTTTAAACCATATTTTTGGACCAAAATTTGATCATCTTGGTTTTTTCTTCGTTCCAAAATGTGTGCCCTAGTGGGGTTATTATTCTTTTGGAAACTGACCTCATCTTGGAAAAGAGTTTCCTCTCCTCACGAGGTTTCTTGTAAAAAATTATTATTCTCTTCCTCTTGTCGGCTCAATTTCTGATGCTTCACTTGGATTTTTATCTTCCACCCTTTTATGGGCGAGAAACTAAGGAATGTACACCTTTTTGCATGAAAGACAAAACTACTCGAATTTAATCAATTTATTTTCAACTCAACCCACATCCTTTTCAATGGGTTCTTATTGCACGCATCCCACCACTTCATAGTCTCATTAAAGTCAATCCGATTAATTGCCAAAAAAGGTTATTGTGAATGATTATCCCTACGACCTTCGAACTTCAATGTTCCGGTATCCTTCAGTGTTTACCTCCAAATAGGCGAATAATCAAACAAACAAATCACAAGTACCTGTTGCAAATACGTACCCGAACCCCAAAAATCTCCGATTCAATAAATTTCCTTTCACACGCCGGCAAATCCTCTTACTAATTACAACATCACGAGTGTGGTAATTTACTGGCAGCGCTTCGCATGTCCTTTCAACACTCACACAGTTGTATTGCATCACTGGTTAACATACATTGAGTTGAGCCTATTTGCATGTGCTATTTACACTTCCTGATCTCTGTCTTTCGCTTTGTCTCTGTCTTACCTGCATTATTATCCAACCATTCGTCTAGATATCCATTTGCAGTTGTTACCTTTGTTAACGTGTTATAGTGAAAATTAATATTGATGTCCTGAGTAAATTTACACTCGCTGCAATCATCTATCATTAGGGGAGGCAAATCTTCACCACCTCCGTGCCGCCACAAGGACATATGCCTGTGTGTGTGTGTTTGGGTGTAGGACGACGCACCTTCTCCATCTTCATCTTTCTCTCATCCATGGAAAGGAAAATGAAAGAAGGTATCAAGGCTATAGAAATACAGAGGAAAAAAGAAGCCATGACCAGGTACAAGGAAGTATCCTTGATGCTTGGTCTTACAAAAGAGATACATGAATCCTGCGTGTCAGTGATGATGGCAACCTGCACTATTGGTAATGGATAAAAATTGCTATAGAACGAAGAGTTAAATCTCACCATATTGTCGCAGAGAGTGTTTACCCCTGCATTATCCTTTAGATTACTCTTATGCAATCTACGAGTAAATTTGCCTTTCATCCTTTATATGCCTGTTGGGGAAAAAATTGTTTTAATCAAATTTGTATCCTTTTTTTTGTCTGGTGCAAGTAGGTAGGTGTTTATGGCTCTCTATAAGCTCGTTGACTTGTTAACGATATCGTTAAGTATGACTTATAAAGGAGTACTTCCTGCAGGCTATCGGTGACATCCTGTGTGGATGATAGCTGGCATGGATTGAATTTGCAGCAAAACGGGATATAAATCCGGTTTTACCTCATAATTGCTTTGTAGGATGATAGAGGATCAGATTTATCGTTCCAGGATAAAGGAGTTTTCTTTTCTTTTTTGTGATGGTATGCTATATCCTTTCGGTGGCTTCCTGTGATATTCAATACTTCGTCCTCTCTAGCGCATTGATGTGAGATTTCTCAACGGATTGTAAAGTTCATAAATAATAGCGAAGGCGAACGAAGAAGGTTATTGCAAGTTCACGACGCATCCTTTGGGGAGGACTCTTTCACTTTAAAGCAGTTTCTGTTTTATTTTCATTTTGTGTGTTCGTCTTGAAGGGTGTTGAATAGTGAAAGTACATTTCTCAGTTGAGGGGAACTCAAAGAAACTCATTCCTTTGCTGCCTTAAAGTTTCATGACTTATTAAACTAATTAAACAAATTATTGTCCTTCTCACTAGATGTCATCACACATTGTTGCCACACTCATCATTGCGTCAGTTCTTTTGGCCATTTTCGGAATGGGACAAACTGCATCTGTTGCTGTTGCTCCACTTTGTGAACCCGGTATCCTTGAGGAGATGCCACCACACATCAAAAAGGTTTGCATTGCTTTGGAAAATTCCGATCAATTGTCGAGTGCGTTGAGGGCTTACATTAAAAATGAAGCTGCTGGTAAGTAAACAATATATTTTTTTGTTTTTCAAATAATTACCGTTATAGAATTTGAAATTTTATTTAAAAGCTTTAATGTCTAAAACAGACGAACTCATCCCAATGAACTATGGCAAGCGAACCGATGTGGATCATGTGTTTTTGCGTTTCGGCAAGAGGCGTTAAGCCAATTATGGAGCAACAACAATAACAACAATCCCATCAGCATCTTTAAAAAAAAACCAAAGTGTATTTCCTCTAAAGCCAGATAAATAAATTAAAAAAATTAAAACATTTTTCCTTCTAATAATCGAAAAATGTTTAAAAAAAAAAGCAACACACGTTAAATGATTGATCTCTTTCTTTTTTTTTTGTCAAAATGTCTGTTTAAAAAAAATTATTTTCGTTGGACTATAAGTAAATTATTTGTAAATGTAAACTTTGTAATATATTAAATGAAATAATTAAAAGAAAATCCTCTAAGTTGGTTGCAGTAAAATTTATTAGTTTTGATTATAAAAACAATTTGGTTAGCTTCTTACTGTGACCATCGCTCTTCATCACAATCATTATCTAGTCAGTTCAACTGAAATTGAACGATATCGTTGGTAGTTTAGTTCACATAATGCAGTCATTTCCAAGGTTTATATGTAGAGTCGATGGATATAGTTGAGATTAAGTTAAGATTTCGATTTAACGGCTCAACCATAATGAACTGCAGTGGGATTAACCTTATGTCAAAACCGAACGAAAACCCCACTCAATTTCTTCCAAGTGCTCTACTTGCCCATAATGAACTCAAATAAACTTCATAACCCATCAAAAATGGGAAAATAAACTAAAAATATTTCATCTCACAATGGATGAGATAAATATCCATTGGGGATGGGAGTCAGGAACGCCATACTTCTTGCATAATAAATCAGCAAATTCAAGTTCTCACCACCTCTATCTAAAAGGGAACCACTGGACCATCTTTTTGTGAACCATTCGAAATATTCACTGCTCTTTAAGTATTCACACAGATTCGTATTCATTCACAAAAAATATTCACTGAGCTCACATCTTTTGGCTCTCATAAAATGAATCATGAATCATACGTCATTACGTTGCCCTGAATTTTGAAAAAGGCAATGTTAGTTACGAGCATATATTTGCAGAGCGCTTTGTCTTTGCTTCTTTTCTGTCTTTTGATTTCTTTTGTTTCTACTTTTAGTGTTTTGGGGTTTTTTACCCGCTTTTTTACAAAACCATTCGAAGACTCGTGAATCATTTGTACATTTCACTGGTTTTGTGAATACTCTGATTGAATGAATACTTTGAATGTGAGCCTACTACGCACTCAAGCATTCTCGAATACCAACGCCACGATGATTCGTGGAGGCAAAAGATTGGGAGAATATACCTTTTCACACTCCCGGTTTCGCTCTAGATTTTTCAGAGTAAAAGCAGTTATTATTGAATAGGAGCAGAGGGAGGATGTAGTCAGCCAAGTTTTATTGAGAATGGAGGAATAAACTGTTCAAAGATTAGTCCGCAAGGGATTCTCCTTGTGACTGTCTTCTTTTCCACCCATTTGCTTGCAGAAGATAACTAGCGGTAACAAATGGAACATACTGTCAATGGTCGCTGTAGAAGTGGCCAGAACTTCACTAAAACAGACGCATACTTGTTCGGAGGGCATTTATGCACACATAGTATGACAGAGCAAATCTCCATCAACTCGCCTTCATGTGGTTCTAGAGATTTTCTGGACTTGGCAGGTTTCCTCTTCAAAACGTCTGCAGTACAACACTACATGCTGCGCATCTTCCCCCTCATTTGGACATTTTGGGCACTGGGGCGCCATGCCCGAACAAGAACTGTGTAAGATGGTAGTTATAGTTTCCCCTCGCTCTCTTTGTCCATGTGTCTAAGGTGGGAATGAGCTGGTGGGTCCACCCGCGTTTAGTAGAGTTATCATGGTTATGGTTTTTCTAAGCGCATGCCGTTCTTTAGATGCGACAACAAAATTGGTTGTAGTACATAGGTGACTTTGTCTAGCACAGATACATAGAGCCAATGAATTATCTGAGGCTGAAGTCCCCATCCACATTTGCAGCAGTTTAGAGTCGTCTTGGTGGCTTTCTTTCTCTTCTTGGCTTTCGCTCAAGGATGCTGGGTTTCCAACTAAGATTCTTGCCTTAGATGAAATCGTGATACTTGTTGATAGTAGAGGGGTGCCATTTGGAGGATCACCAAAGAACACAAAAGGAACATCCTCTCTTGCATTAAAGAATAAAAACAATTTCTTTATTGTAAAATTAATTTATTTATTCTTAACATATGTATGTCTTCAACATCAACCAGTTTTTTTGGTTTATATTTACAATTTGATTTAAATATTTCATAATTTCATAATTTCTGTTTTCATTTAATATTTTTTTATTTAACAAAACATTTAAGAATAATTATTTAAATTTAATTTTGTTATTATCATGTTTGCCCTAAAATTAAAATTCATTTAGTTATTGGTCATGTGAACTTCCATTGCCTCGTATACATGTCACATAAAATTGCTTGCTTTCTATTTATTTATATAATTGCATGCAAGGTAATTAATAATTACAACAGTGTTACATTGGCTAGACATTAATTTAAGAAAAGAAGAAATATTTCTAAAATAATTGCATCGTCCGCTCAGTGATTTCATTTAAAAAATATTTAACTATTCTTGTATTTTTAAATTAAGTTACAAAAGCCACTAGTTATAGTAAAATATGAACATTGCATCTTTAAGTAGAGGGGTTTTCCTTTTGTTTATAGGTTTTCAAGTTAAAGAGGGTCATAGACAAGGGAGTGAAAACTTTAGTAGATAACACTTTTGGGCCTTGTTAGATAAAATAAACGCTAGATCCCTCTTAGCTTTGAATATCAGTCGTCTACATGATAGGATACGTATACCACATCACCGCCAATGCTTACTAGACATTGAGCCTTAAATGAAAAGAGAAAATAACCTTAATAAGGATGTTTGAGAAGTTTAAGTGAGAGCGCTTTACCTGATTCTTATGTTGGTTATCAACCAGTATTAATTCTGTCATGTAAAACGCAACCATAGCGTTGCCGCCTAATGATGTGATGTGTGCTCGAACTACAGCCAGTAGCTAAAAGAAAAAAGAAATGTAAAAACCATTTATATCAAGCAGGGAGTTTTGTAAAGTTGTTCTGACCTCTGTGATGAAACTGTGAACGAAGCCACTTATGCCACCAATCTCGCGAATTGATGTACTCTCTCGAATGAAGAAGAAGTTTAGATTTCCGAGATACTTTTCGATTTTACCTCCAGGAACATAAGTGAGTGGTGTGATGTCGACGCCAAATCTGTCTCTGATTGGGAACTGGAAAGAGATTTTAAAAATTATTTTACAAGTGCAGATTTCAGATAATGTATGGAAACTTGCTAACCAAACTAACTACTGATAGCGATATTGGTTTGATAGCTAAGAAAAATGAGTCTAAGTTATCTTAACTGACATGGCTGGGCACTTAGCCAACTGGAATTCATCCACTGGACCTTCTACCGAGTGTTTGCAGTTTTTAAAAATAATTCAGTCGAGAACGGTGTATCTAGAACCTGAGGAAGCTAAATGCCAAGAGCTATGAGAAATCATCGGAAATCCCCAGCTCGATTCGCAAAATAAAAGAACCCTGGCATCGGAGTTCAGCAACAGCCTACGAATAAGGTCACATTCTCGACCACACGCCAATCAAAAGAAAAGCCTGATAAAGTCAAGGAGCAAAAACCTAAAGGCAGTTGCTCTTCGGCTTCCAATCGAAGGCTAGGCGGACGCCAGTTTTTGTAGCTATACATGCCAAATTCAAACCGGACAGCCGGACCTATCATCGACATATGGAAAGAACTCTTTAAAAGGATTATGTGATAACCAATAGATCCGTAGGATGTGACAGCTTAGCTGCCATACTCTTAAGAGGAGAGGTGATGCTTGATAAGGAGTTTGCGCCAACTCATCTGGTTGGACGAAAGTATGGTTAAAGTATGAATAGAACGCTGGGACAGTATTATATTCTATTAAAGGAGCACACCCTTAATTCCCATTTGGAACGCTCCATTACGAGTGATTTTATGATTTGCATCAAGTTAGGCTCCATTTTTCTTACAGAAACATAATTCAATCGAGTTGTAGACATTAGAACATATCCAATACTTACATGTCTCATTCCGCGCGAACCTGAGCTCATTTTCGATCCCGATGGTGACCCCTTCCTCAGTTTTAAGGAGTGATTACCATACAATGACGATGATGTTGAACCTGGCGTAGACACCGGTGCATTTGTGTCTATGACTTGGTCTTCATCAAGAGGAAAAATGAATTCATCATCTTGTGTCTTTTTAGTTGCTCCGTTTAAATTTATTGCCGCATCATTGTTTATTGTCTTTCGACGATTTTTGAATTTATTCACCTCACCCAGACCGAGTGCCATACCGGTTACAAGTAATTGGATTTCGTCCTAAAAAAAGAGCAAATGAAAACATGTCCTCCGTCTCTATAGATATATTTACTTACACTCTCCGGAAGGTCTAATGAAAATCTAAGATCACATATAGCACAAGGCATCATGCTCCGCAGCTTGAAGAATATTGTCTGACAGAGTCTACAAATAAAAGAAGGGATATCAAAAAAATGTCTCACTACTTATGGTGACTCTAAGAACCTTTGAAAGTGATTAGCCAGTCCGTTGACACTCTGATTGACGCCCAACTTCGCCCGCCATACTTGGGTGAAGAATTGCAAGTTCCTTACGATCTCCATATCGTGCAGACCAGGCACCGTTTGTGTGTTTACCACATGGAAACCTTTCGGTGGCGAAGGCTCCATTAAAAGTGATATAATTTCTAAATCTTCAATGTCATCGACTTCCAAGACACATGTGTCTTTGTTGCCGGTATTCAAATCCATCTCGAGAACCTCATCATCCGACTCATCTGTATCCGATTGACACTTGCCATTCGGTTCATAGTCTGGGTCCATAGTTTTGAGCTGATAGATTTCTCGATTCCGCTCGTAGGTATCCTGCAAATTCTTTTGCATTTCGTTGAGCTTCGCTTTGTCTGTCCATGAGTTCCCAGCGACGATTTTCGGAACCGATGGCGGGGGCAAAGCTGTCAAGAAAATTGCTGTTCCTGTGGCAATCAATGCAATCATGCGCTCTCCAATTGATACCTGAGCCTTTAGGCCGAATATTGCATTCATGCCCTTAGCCTTTAGCTTGTTTATAAGAATACGATGGAGTTCATACTCCAAGAAGGGCAGTCCATCGGAAATCTCCTTTGCATTCGACTCAGAACGAAGATCTTTCTTCGCACGAATCACTTGGGCCTGCATAAAGCAGCCTCTACCGGTTACATGCAGAGAATCGGGAATCTCTATTGTTGCCATTATAACATCGGGTACCTTACCCTTTCGGCAGACGGCGCATTTTTTCATTTTCACATTAAACGGCACCGATGTCTGACTGTAGGGAATATGGCACATAGAACAGGCAAGTTTGGGACTAGTTAGCTGGCTTAAAAGTGAATTCTTTTGGGTAACTCCATAAGACGTAGATATTATCTCTCGGGAAGCTGCTGAAGGATCAATAAGATGCTTAACTTCTTTTAAAATATCGCGTTCTTCAAGTGATGTAGACATTGTAGCGGGTTTGTTACCGGTTAGTTCGACTTGTGATGCTGTGCGATTGTACATCATATTGATTACAGCTGCGGTGCCGGTTGCTGAGAGAACACAAACGTCATCGCTGAAATGAACATCAAATGGATGAACATTAATGAATAAGGATAAATGTTTTTGACTTACGATATTGTAGTTGCTTCCGAGTAACCAAGGACGACATTGCAGCCTAGGGATCTAGCGTGGGAGCGAATTTCCATTCTCAGTTCTGTCCACCATGAGTCGCGGGTTTCGGGTTCATCAGGATTGGGTACTCTTTCGAGAAGTTTTACAGATCGGGCCGCTACGGTTGCACCTGAAAGGATATTTCCGTGAGATTTGTGTGAAACATTATAAAAATGAAACGAAGGTCAGAATTATGACTTTTTGGAGAATAAGTGAGTCGCAACTTTAGATTGGATGTTATGTTAAGTTGCCACTGGGTTGTTGGCGTAGACCCATACTCTTAATTCGAAATATGATTTTTACAAATCGCCTATTTGTTATAAAACAAAATGCCTGAATTCGCCAAAGACTGTACTTGACATCTGTCATCTGTCATTTCAGTAAATTACATAAATAATAGCCACTGCTCTCTTCTGTACCAAGCCCCAATTCAGGAAAAGATCCGACATTTCAACACCTCGACAAAACTTCAGAATCAATAACTAATATTTTATTCTGCTATCCCAAAACTGAAATAGTTGTTACGGGTAATTTCAATGTGTATAAAACTGGTTGGCTTCGCCACTTTGAATCAACAACACCTGAAGGTTGTTATACAGAAATCTTCGCGGAGTTAAGCCATCTTACTCAGCTTGTGGACAAAGTCACGTATTTTGCTGATGTGGACAGTCAAAGTCAACACATTCTAGACCTGTTTTCAAGGTCTCTTCGCTCTCCTGGGTAAATCGGATACTTGTCTGCAGTCAGCTAAAAGCTCGTACAACACTCAGTTACCAGTATAGGTAGATACCATAGGAGAACAATTTGGGAGTACGAGAACGCCGATTGGAGCAAAAAGTGGGACCAAAAATCCTGCAATATCCTAAACCCAACTTTAAACTAAACTTTTTGGTCTTTAGTCAAGAGAATAAGAGCTCTGCCTCATCGTCTATCCCAGTTCTTGTCCACAATGATCAAAGTATTACTGATTCCGAAGAGAAAGTCAGTCTACTAGCAACTATGCACGCAACAAATTCCACTTTGCCAGATACTTCTCTTGTACAACCATTACTGAATTGGGTTCAATGCCTTACCACCGGATTCACAGTTTTAACATCAGTGATCTCTAACAGAGATACGTCAACAATGCACCATATGTGGCCTTATGGTGTAAGAGAAACGGTACCAAAGTATTTACCATCATGGTGGAAGAATAGTTGCCCTTCATATGTCCAAAACTTGCGACAGTGTGGCACAGTGCTGGTCGGATGAAATCTATAGTTCTTTCCCGCCAGTTTAATGGTACTTCACGAGTGGCCTCTTTTGCACACCCTTATCTCTTAAAACCTATTTTCGGTCTCAGAGATAAGCTCATTTTTTAACCCCTCAACAAGTATGTGGAAAGACTTGCCCTTCTCAATATTTCCCACAGACTGTGATTGCAAAAGACTTAAGGCCAACGCACACCGTCATCTAGCTCTCTTTTCTTTTCCTACCAACTTCTAATTTCCCTTTCCTTTCAATTCCATTACTGGGTTTATAAATTTAAAGGACTTTCGTCATAATTTGAAAAAGATTATTAAAGAAAAGTGCAGGAGCTTTCTATATATTTTTCTATAATATTTTGCTTTGCGGCTTTTATCCCCAAAAAGTTTAAGACTAAAAGAAAAATGATCCATGCATTTCAATTAAATAAACAACTACTTACCTAAATGTAAAATAAACCCTGTTGGATACTTCGTCAACGTTAGAAACGGATACTCAAGCATGTCCATATTCTCTGGATTAGATTTAATATTAGCACCAGCATTGAGTCGCATAGACGCTGTCGCTGCAATAAGTCTCTCACTTGCCACACAAATTGAGTTCCCTAGATTACACACCAAAAAACCGTTATACAGAATTTATATTTATACATATTTCAACAGGAAAGAAAAAACACACACAAATATTTACAAAGATTTATTTATTTATTTTATTCATGTAAACAATGATTTTACATTTTTTCGTAAAACAAAGAACATGAAACATTGCGAGAGAGACCATTTAAATTAAGAAAAAATATAAACATAATCATACTACATTGAGATGCCAAAAATACATAAACATAAATATTCGATCGGCAGAAAGTAGTTAGATATGAGAGATCTGTCTGAAGTGATATGCATGAAGAGGTAAGGGGAAGATTCATTACACTTTTTCTTTTGGTTTTTAAATTAATATTTAGCCGACTTTTTTCAGTGACAAATCTACCCAGAACCAGTTATGTTAGTGACGGATGACTGATGGATGACTTGACGATACTACTTACGGCATGAGTTATGAATTTGAACAAGGAAATAAATAGGAAGCAGTAGGGTATAATCTGACTCATTGAGACACTCAAAGGATACACTAAAGATACGTTGAAAGGATTTGAAACAAAATTAGTTGATCGATCCGAGAAGGATGATACATTGGTATCAACTTCGTAATTATGGTTCTTATGTCTTAAATTGTTTTCAATGAATTCGCTTAAATGGCGCCCAACGACAAGACCAATATTGCTTCCAAACTTAAAATTTTCCTAGCACAATTGTACTTTTTAAGTATAAAAACGAATATACATCTTACCCTTTACGAAGTTGATACTTTTTTTTTGAAAAAAAAGCCTCCTACTTACAGCACATTGATGAAAAGAGAGTCTATAGTTTCATAAACATGCTTATATCATTTTACACGACACAATCATCAATCCTAATCCCCTTTACTCTTTCATGCAATCCTGACATGCTTTATCGTTTTTGTATTACTTTTTAAAGAAAGACAGATCTTAAGAAAGTTCACGTTAACATTTATTAAAGTATAATCCTGACATATAACATAATCTAAATACAGACTTTTAAGAAAATATATCGTTTGCACTGACACTTATACAAAGAAAAAGTTAAATAAAAAGAAAAATAAACAGTAGGTAAAGTTTTCTTGTCGCAGACCCTGACATTACTCTTGACACGTTATTGTACTCACTTTTTCGACCGAAAACTGTAAAATAAACAATAACAGACAGAGTAAAAGTTAGCGCTTTAAGAAAGTCATTAATTGTACATTTTGAGAATAATGCTATGTTTCCACTGGACGACACAGAACCGAGATGAAACAAAATTACCCTACTTCTTCTCTCTGGTCTTGTAGTTTTAGGAGATTTGCAGTGAGTTTTGTGAACACACCCACAACTCGAGACGTCAAAAAGAAAAATAAGCCAGACGCCATAGGCCATAGGCGAACTAAACTAGACAGTCTACTTCGGGCTTAAATTCGCCGAGATTTGTAATGGCATTCTGACGTTGAAGCAAAGTCAAATGGGAGCTTACAAAGCTCACACATACAAGTGAAGATCTCGCCAGCTGGCTTGACAGCTATGGGCGCAGCCATTTTATACAAACAATTTGTTGTTGTTAAAGTTAAACCGAATGAAAGGGATAACTCGACAAATTTATAGTTAGGTCTTGATCACACGCTACTTCACTTTTATTCACAAACAAGGCAATTTATGCTCTGTCTGTTTTTAGCAATAAGGAGGCAGGGAAAGTTCGAGTGGACCGTCTAGTTTAGTTCGTCTATGTCAGACTCCTTTGATTATAATTAGGTCCGTTCGTGTACTCTCCCAGAAAAGCGAATTTTAACAAAAAGCCTTTCGTGTACGGGGAATTTTTGTAGTTTATCACAGAAGATAGCGCTTACGAAAAAGTATGAAATTTGCTCATGCTGCGAAATTTAGTCGGCTGATTTTTGAAAGCTGACAAATCAGTGTATATTCAGTGTTTACTTTGTCGTAATTTTGGATTTATTTCCGAGAATTTTGCCTCCACTCTTCGAAAACTGATAATCTACGAATTTTAGTACAAAAAGTACGCGAACGAAGCTATTTCTTTTGAGATCCGTTGAAACGTCAAATTAATATCAACTTTTTTCGGTGAAAACTCTTTGCTTGATTTTTAATATTTTTGCATAAGTTTATTTTATCTTTCGGTATAAACATAAAATAAGACCTTAATCTGATACTGTCCGGAATATGGGTAGATTAGTTCGTATAAGTTTAATACAATTTAATTTCGCCTATCAGAAATTATATGATCTTCTCAATAAAAACGCTTTGAAATAAATTTATATATACATACATATATCTACCTAAAATAATATCATTTGAACGCTTTTATTGATATTGCAATCGATGGACAAAGGTAAAAAAATACCTGATTTGACTACTTTAATTCACTCAATGATTGAAGTCAATAAATGCAGTTTACTTTAATGACTTCTCATTTTGCCTAATATGTTTTAAATCGAATATCTCAAATTTGAATTTTGTCAATCATATGACAAATAAATCGGTCGTTGAATATTCGTTTATCTATTCCATATGAAGGATACACTGGAAAAACGTCAATTTTTTGGCCGAACTGAGCTGGTTATGCCATCTTATGGTACTTTCCTAATACTTTCTGATGCAAAATATTTACTTTTGAAAAATAGCGAACAAACTCAAACTTTTGCTTTAGTTTTTCTCGAAATCAGTAAAAGTGGACTTAGGCAGTTTCTCCAGTTGACCCTTCATACTATTATGTCAAAAGACAATTAGTTATTTGGCGTATTGACGTGGGAACCCTGTTCGAAATTCCAATCAAAATGACAGCTTTCGCAAGGCTTTTGAGTTTTAATTTTACCTGTCTTCATATATTTATCTACTCTTACATGTGTGGCTGTATATATTTAGGTATGGACGGGACAAGTGGCATTTAGCCAATGCATACCAATGCTTAGACCCAAAGAGAGGGACGAGACCTCAAGATCTTAATCAACTCGCAATTGGTGGCTCTTCTGATTCGCTTGTTTTGTGTCCTGCTTAAGCAACATTGCAGTTGGTATTTTTCTCTAATTTTAAGGTCCCGCAAGAGTTTGGCATCCTTTTAAAATAGCGCTGCAGTTTGCAAAAATTTCTGTTACCACCAGTAAGTGTTTGATGATATAATTCTTCTAAACGGCCGGCAATCGGAGATGAGGGATTGAACCACGCCTGTTGTTTTGGCTCGACACTTTTTTTTCTGTTTTCCTTGAAATACACGATGGTTGCTACTTAATTTTGAGATATGGCAACACCGGTGTGAATATGTCAAATTTGACATTGTTATCGTATCGATGCTGTGCGTGAACTGATGTTGAAAGATCGTCATGTGGCGACATACGGTGAGAGTTCCACTCGCATATATTCTACATTTTATGAAAATTTTGCCGTCAAAAATATTTGGTCGCGTTGGATACCCCATTCCCGAATACTCTCCCTGAACTGTCAAAATTTGTTCACATTCTCCAGATGTGGAACGCAATCCACAAAAATTTCTTAAGTAAATGGGCACGTTCCGCATTCTAGGCACTAGGTAGTCAAACGTTTCTGATTGATCGATTGATTCAGTTTTGACAACAAAGTAAGACTTTTTTTTTGAGGTAGTGGAAAATACTCTTTACCTTTTCAATGTGCAAACTGTCAAAAATTCGTTTGCCAACAGTAGGTCTAGAGTTCGGAACGTGCACAATGACAAGTGAACTCCGCAGATTGCTGTGACTAGAAAAACAAGTTATTGTGAACGAAATGTCAAAATTTGCGAATGTTTGCTCGTTCGTATTTGCAGGTCGCTGAGCTATGATTGAACCCTAGGAGTGTTCATGTATTAGCTAATTCACATCTCGCTTACTAACTCTAACCCTCGACTTAAAGAATACGTACTAATATATTTGGATGCAGATTTATGATCAAAATTATAATTATTTGTACTAACTTAGAACGGGACAACTAATAAATGATCAAGAAAAAAGAAATCTTATCTGAGATTGTCGACTCATTTGTGTGTGCTGTGCATGTATGATTATTTTAAAAACGTAAAATTTTAAGAAAATTACCAACTTTTATGGAAATATAAAATATTTTGTTTGTTTTTGAAATCCCTTCCACCACTTACTTACCTTTTGGTGTTACACTCAAATCAGAATCAGATGATCGGCGGCAAATTTCAATATCTTTTCCCGCCGACACTGGAATGTTATTCGTGTTTTGTGCTGATGCCAGGGCGGCGGCAGTCATTCCAGCGGCTTTTGATGGACTTGGAGACATTTTCGATGCGGCCGAGTCATTGCGTGAATGTCCTCCTCCTGAATTGACCATTGCTCTACTTACAGGACTCGCCCGATGATCTGTTGTTGTCGATGTTGTCCCAACTGTTGCGGCAGGAGCAACAGCCGTTGTAGAGTTAGTCGCACTCGTGTTGGATGATGAAACTAGCTCCGTTGATGATCTATGATGTTTAATGAACAATGGAGTAGATGGTGCAAGCAATGATGAACTGTTAGTATGGTTACTCAAAGTCACAAGGGATTGTGAGGGATTGATAGTTTTATTGCTAAGGGACCACTCAGAATTGCAATTCTCTAGGGTGTTTACAGATAGATAGCTTGAGGACGGCGGAGCATTTGAGCAAGGATACAGCTTTTGGTAGGAGAAACAATTATCCTCAGGTGATAACTGAGATGTTTCGGATTCAGTGGGCGTAGGTGTGGATGGAGAAATCTGTAAGATAGGTGAACTAAATGTGACAGAGTTTTTAATGGGACTAGCCATTGGTCTATTAGATGGCCTTTTTGGCTGCTTGCTCGGGGAGAAATTAGTTAGCGAAACAAAGGACAAGTCAAGGGGTAAAGCGCGAAGCGAATTATCATCCTGCATAATCTCCGGTTGAGAGGAGTAAAATGCTGTCTTTTTATTATTGCGATTAGTTTTAGGTTTGAGGTTTGTTTGATTGAGTGCTGGCACGTCTAGGCTGCGAAAGTCTCTCTCATCCATGGGTACATTCGGTAGAGATGTACTCGAGTGTGGTTGTGCTTTGTGGTCCATTTTGTGTGAAAAATTAGCGATTGTTGAGGGTATGTTTGGCTTGAAACTTCTATAGTTTGGTTTGAATGTTTTATCGTCTACACATTCAACTATTATATTGATATCTTGATGTTTGATTGGTGATTGCTCATTTGTTGAGTCATCGTCGGCGGCTTGGTCGAAGGATTTTGATTGTTCCTTTAGCTTTTGCTTGTCTGGCGATTTTGTCGATCGGTGCATACAGTCCTAAAGGTAACCCAGAACTTAATATAGTTTGTTTGTATAGTTTGTAAATAATTTTCAAAATAAAAACCATTTAACTAGTCGGTTGCGGTTCTAGTTTGGTTGCGTTTAATAGAAAATTAATCAGGAGGCTAAACATTAGGCGACATTCTATGTAATCGTAGACAGAGAGGTAGATTAAGACGTGAAAAACACTGGACTATGAGTATGACAATGAAATTGTGTTTACACTGCAACCAGTGATTTAAATGCCCAAATGATGAAAGCTTATGCCTGGCCATAGGACAAGTTTCGTAACAGCTGATGTGAGCGACAATTTCTATGCAATCGACGGAGTATTTAGTGATGAGAGGCTTACAGTAACAGCATTCACCACATCAGCACCTATGTAACATCTGAAGCGTAAAATTGGGACAATCACAGAGGAAGAGTTGAGCACCATTATCAGCCTCTGCAGAAGCGTAAAAGACTGAGGATTCACATAGGCAAAGTGCCCAATAAGTTGCATCCAGGCTTTTTCATCAGATTCTTCCGGATACACATATGGCGTTTTTCGTCCCTTCGTTCAGAGCACACCACTGTTCAGAGATCAAGCCGTTAAGCATGATCTAGAACTTTGAAAACAACGTGCTCAGATCGCTAGCCGTTTCGAGGCCTGGGTAATACTATTTTGAACACAGTTGTCATTCTCCAGCCATGAATCTGAAAACTAATTTCAATTTACGATCATATTTGGAAGTGATGAATGGGTTGAGCAAAGCCTTAAGCGTAATTTACCTGTCATCAGCCCTAGATTCTTGATAAGTTTTGGGTTTATACTCCTATACTACACTCTTCTATTCCTGACTCAGATTTTGATCGAAGCTACATAATTCTAAAAAGTGAATTGCATTAAGCGAGCGATAGCTAATGTCATAATCGAACGAAAATTCACCTGTCAAAATTCAAGCGCACCCATAATTGCATTAAGGAAACCTGATCGTATGTCATAACTTTTTACACGATCGGATCGATATCTCTGTACAGACGGAAGCAAAAGTGAACAAACTCGACGAAACTGCGCGGAATGTCATTATGAATGTAGTATAGATGTATATTCTCATGACTGCGCACGGCAGCGTCCAGAGCCTTAATTCAATTATGGTTGGCTCTTAAGAACGTCGACCTTATACTTGCACAACATCAGACGTCATAGGCTTAGAGTAATTGGAAAGTTATCGAAGCTGCAGCGTAGTTCATAAAGCAAACTGCCACAGGGAATGATGGCTGCAATCTGCTTCTGATTTTGAATGTATTCTGACGTTCAAGGAAAATTAAATAGGAGCTCACATACACATTCTTAATCACTAGTAGATTGCTTGGACACAACCATTTTGTAGGTTTTGTTGTAGAAAATGAAAGCATTAAGCTCTTGATCGGATTTAGAGAATCCCGAACGTCAGGTAGATGCAGTACATTAGAACATTTCATGTAACATGTTATTCACCTTTTCAACGCGTTAAACCGTGCTAATATAGCTAATGTAACTGAACGCTTGTGTGCTGTCAGAATCTGTAGCCATTTTTTTAAAGCACCGAAGGAGACATGATTCATGTCACATGAATACCCTTATTCTGATTTTTTGGAGCACGAATGTTTGCGCATCGTAACTCAGCGGTGCTCAGAGGAGGAATCGGTGCATGTTGGCTTTAAATGTTTGAAGGTAGTTATGATGCGCAAATACAGAGGATGGGAGAGGCTTATAAACTAATCCCTGTATTTGACAGTGCTCCCGAAATTGGGGTTAAGGGTGATTGCCATCGAAGCGTGACCCGTGAAGCGGTTGAAAGTTTGAATGGGAGGGATGCTATTTCTCTGGAGCATTTTTGGTAAAAAAAAAAAAACGTAGAATTAGGAAAACCACGAGACCTTTCTGTGACTATTAAACTGTAAGTTTAATCGTACGGTTTTGATCCCTACCTAGAACGTGCTGATCAGTCTTGGGTGTACAAGACTATCTGTAGGCGTTATATTCCAGCTTCGACCGGATGATTGTTTTATAAATTGAGGTAAAGTTTTGCTTGCAACGTTTAATGAGTCTTAGAAAATTTTGTAGCTTTTTTGGCGACCTAGAACATGATCGTTCCATTGAAGATAATTATTGATACACTTGCTTTCGGTTGTCGCAATGCAAATACCATTCATGAATAATGGTCTTGGGATCTTGGTTTCACTTGAGAGATAGAGAGAGAGCATTGTTTTGTGGATCCATTAATTTTCCACTCTGTTGGTTGAACCCCATTCGATTATGATGTTCGGAATTTTACGTTGCCGTTCCTCTTCTAAGGGCGAAGAACAGGGATGTGATTGAGGGAGTAAATATGAAAAACTAAGAGTACTGTTATCAGCCAAGGATTGGATTGGATAAGAAGTTGTAAATAATAGATGATTTAGAGACAAAACTGAGGAACCCCATTTAGTTGATTAATATCAAACTTGAAGCATCCATTCAAGACAATTTGTGTTGAGCGCCCTGGAAGGTAATTTCTAATCCATTCAAAAAGAAATTCATATGCACGCATTTCCGACACAACAGCCCGATACCAAATTTATTTCAAATGCCTTTGAAATAACAGGCGCATCTTTTCTTTTTTTTCAGCGAACTGATAGAGAGAATGATTCCATTTGGTGATTGGACGGGAAGGTTTAGACACCCAAACAGTCCCTCAAATAGAAGTCCTCCTATCTCTCGTTCTTTTACTACTTTCTGCCTTCATTTTTTGAGGAATACTCAACCCAAAACCAAACCCAGACTACCCCTCTGTCTACGATTGTGTGTGCAATAAAAATCAAAGCAAAGTGGTTACAACAAATACTACTTAGTAGGTACTCCGTCTAACCTGGATTTGTTGATACTTAATAACGATATTATCTTTTAAATCTTGCAGCAATGAACCACGTCTTACGTCCATTACACACTCCATTTCGTCCACAGTTGTTCCTGGTTGCATCCAGTTAATGGCATCTGATTCCTCGTCATCCGAGTCAACGTCATCATCATCGTCATCTTCGTCATCTTCATCATCCGAAGACGAAGAAGAAGCATTCAAATCAACGTCATCCTTATTAACCTCATTTAAAGCGAGACTTTTTAGGATTCTTTCCAAATCTTTATTATCCACAATAGCGCTACGCTTCTCTTCTTCCTTTTCATCTTTAAAATGATTCGATTCACTCACTGATGACACCTCAGCGCTCTCTTCAGTTATGGCTGTGATCGAATCCAATTGCTCGGATGGTTTTGATTCGGAGCAGGGAGACACATCCTTAAATTTCACCTCTCGAGCTGTTATAATACTCGGCGATGATCGTATCGAATCATGCATGTTTGATTCAAAGCTCAGGGGTGGGTTTTCTGTAGCTGAGACGGCCATTCCAGTTGCGTCGCTAATCGAACGTATAATTAGAGGCTTGGGCGACTTTGGTTTATGCAAAACGGCATTACGTAAGTCCAGCAGTGAAGTTCGAAGCGGTTCGATGACGGATAACGTAGAATACGAACTACTAAGCGACTTTGAGTCATTGTCCGATTTATCAGGTTCACTTAATCGCTTCTTCAAGGCGCCACATTTCTTATTGATCATCATACGTGACTGATGCTTAAATCGCTTGACATGATGTGTGAATTTACCTCGTGGTTTCTCGCCACGTTGTTCTTCTTGCCGCAGCAAGGACTTCATATTTGAAGTGTCAGTGATGCTTTCATCCGAAAGACTTCTGGTCTGAGACTTTTTACGATCAGCAAATCGATCGGTGTCGATCATTGTAAAGTAATCATTGTAGGGATCAACATTTGCAGTTAGAAATTCTAAATATTTAAGTGTACGTCTGTGGATTGTGTTTGTTTTGTTTTAGCAAAAAGAGAGGTTAAAGCACACGCACACAATATTCAACAATGATTTAGTTTTTATTTTGTTTATTTAGCAATCGAATGCACGAAGACGAAGTTGATACAGAAGAAGAAAGAAAGAACAAACAAAACAACAAAATTAAGAGCGCGCATTGAGCGAAAAGAAGAAAAAAAAAAAAACAAACGAAATAAAAAAAAGAAGAGGTTATTTTGTTCTTGTCGCTGGATCAGGTTCAAAAAGAAAGAAATTATCATCACACATGCTTCTTTGTTCATAGACGCGAAGGTGAAGCACATTTACCTGTATCTATGAAATTATATTGAGACTTTTAATTGAGTTTACTTACTCCTCGATAAGAGTGTTGTCAACAAGAGTTTGTGTGCTGGGTTCTTGGATCTTGATTAGGGTTACAGCAGTGCCGATACCTCGAGCTACTACACCAACATCACCTTCCAAATCGAAGCATTGTGTATAGCCGATGACCGCATTTGCACCGAGGTTGATTGCTTTTAAACCGATCTTACGTTGGACCTTTAAAGAGAGAAAGGAAAGATTTAAAGACAATTGATCTTGCCCGATTGTAGTTTAAGAAGACCCACCTGTCCCGATAAACGAAGGAAGACAACTTGTCGAGCCTCATTCGAAGCTCTTGGTGTTCGAATTTTATCAATCCACTGGTACTCGGGGTCATCGTTCACCACAAGTTCCTCCACGAAGCCATGTATTATCTGAGCTCGATAGCCGTGTGGAACGCATGGTGCTGAAAGTAATCGGCAACTTAGTCATGAAACATATTTTTTTCTTTTTCTAACTTACAATGGAAGAACTGTATGCCACATGAACTCTGTCGGAATTTATTCACATCAGAGAACAGATCAACTTTAACGATGACATTAACTTCCCCCCGAATGCCATGCATTGTATCGAACACTGGTATCCATCCGGATAGGACGGCACCTTTTCCTTGTGTGGACTGACTTGCTGTCTCCAGGCACAATGGATTCAGACTTATGTTGACTTTGCCAATGGCATCATTCGCTGAGTAAGTGTCATGGTCCATTAGACGGATTTGCAGAGGTTCGTCTTGTAGTTCGGCATCATCGACTTCGAAACGAAACCTAAAAACACAAAACATGGATTAGTTTAGTGATCGACTATGTTGGATGGAGCTTTCTGTTTAGAGGCAGGTGTGTTTCTACTAACGCGTAGTTTTTCTACGCTACGTAGTAATTCTGAGTGGATATAGCTTAAATGAAAAGAAGATAAAACCTGGAAATCAACTCCAAATCTCGGTTAAGACACGATACCTTGCATCCTTGATCGTAAACTTAATTGGAAAGATAATATACTAGAACGTACAAGCAAGCTCGGCTACACTATCTTAGATAAAAACATATTTGTTCAATGCTTTCGCTTCGACAGGAATAGTCCATAATCGCGATAGTTTAGAGAAGCTAACATTTGTGTTAAAAAACAAAATGATTGAGGTTTATTTCTCGAAAGCTAATCAACAGAATAATTAGATAGCAAGTTTATCAACTTTAGTTTAACGTTCACTTTATGCTGATAACGGTGCATGTACTTGTATAAGGCTATATTGCCAATAGAGGAGTTGGCTGCGGACGAAGTAGGTATAACTTTAAAAAGGAAGCCTATTGTCGGCGATTTAGATCTTCAGATAAAAGGAGTGAAGGGATCAGGAACAGTAACAGATGACTTTAGGAATAAGAGATTTAGAGAATCGACCTTCAAGACCCTCCGAAATCCTGTAGAAGCCCATTATAAGTCGCACTAAAACTTACCAATCAGTATTCCACTGTGGATTCAAACTCTTCCGACAGACGTCAGTTTTCTGGGTCACACTGCCCAGCTTAATTTCGACATATGCATCTGTGGTCTCACTGCTCCTGTCCATGATGGGCAAATTGCGCCCAGCCTTGATTTTGACACCAACTTTCCCAGGCATTTTCTTTGAGTCCTTTGTCTCGCAGGTATTAAATTTTTATAGACTATTTCTGTCCGTCTGTCGCGTGCGTTTTCTTGTATTTGTTTGATGGAAAATAACTTCTCTACTCCTCCGAGGTGCAAATGATGACACAAAACATTGTAGTTTCTTGGAAATGCCAATCAAAATCCACGGCGATCAGGTGACCTAATGGAATAGTTTTGGTTTTAATTGATTTAAGAATGCCTCTTGCATATAGTATTCATGAAATTCACCTTGAAAGAACTTTTTTCTCATCAAGAAGTCTTGTCCATACCCAAAATATTTTCGGTTTCGCAAAAGTTAAATGTCAAATTGACGCGTAGAAAGTGGGGAAGTGACAGCCGGCGAAATGATAAAGTAGAATTCGCTTTGAAAAATATAAACATAGAATCAGCGAATTGGAAATGTCTTACAGCGACAGGAGAGTTGCCACTATTATCGCTGAATTGTAATAAAACAAATAATTAAATTAAAGAAAATTTTATAAATACGCTATATTTTTGATTTATTATTTTACATGTAAAAGAACACTGAGTGACATCGAAAATGCAAACAGGCCATGAGCAGAACATTAATAGAGGGTGCTAAAATTATGAAAAGTTGGGGATTGGATTGAAGTTGGGGATGGGATTGAAAATACATTCGTTGGATATTTTTACCAATTCGAAAAAATTTCTTGCACTATTGAAGAAATTCGAATTTCGTTGGGCAATCTTTTACTCTCTTGTGAACTCTCTTTTCTATGAAATACCATGTTCTCCATACGGGAACAGCATTTCGTAAAAATTCGCTGTCTTGGAAGAGTACGCGAACGGATCTAATATTTATTTAGAGAATGGCGTCTAGCCTAGTGGTCTAGTGTGGTAATTTGTAATAAAATAGTCGCCTGTAGTTTACCATTTGACGTCCTTAGGGGTTTAATAACAACTCTCGATCTTAGTTAAAGAAAAGTAGTTATAATGACAACTACGGTTATTTGAGTATAGGCTAGACTCTAGCCAATGTTTGCTTCTGATCCTATCTTTTTTTGAATGTGTATGGCCACAGTAACCATGGCGATAAAGTCAGAAAAGTGAATCATCTTAACCCTCTGTGGTAGCGTTAGTCATAGAACTTCAAATTACTTTGCACCAAAGACCAACTCTTGTGTTTTGCCTTTAGATTTACCCCATCTGCAGCATAAGTTACTACTTTTCACCTACTGCCTTAAGATATCGTCGGCAGCATAAATGGCCGCCTCAACAGCAATCCATTTGACAGCCTCTTCAAAGTGACACATCTTGATTGGTCTGCACGCTAGACGTCTAGTATAAGATGATTTAGCTTTTGCTTTGAACGACCAATATTTTGCTGGAACTTACTGCCCCTCAGCTTCTCCAACCTGCTCTGAAGATGAACATTAATCAATCTTGCCAAAGTCTTAGAAAGGAATGAATAGTTCAACCTGAATGAAAGCAATATTCACCTCTTTCTACTCCTCTGGATTATAAAGTCGATTGACAAAAGTAGAGCTGTGAGGGCAATGAGTTTCCCGTTAATATTTTCTTCTGTGCAAGAAGCACATTTAAGTTCACTATAAAGCCAGAGAGGTAACAGCTCTTATGGCAAACATTATGCACCTTTGAACATAAAAACAAATAAATTAACAAGATCCATTTTAAATTACATCAATATATTGATCCAAAGCCTTTACACCAATAATATTACACTACACTAAATAATTTCTCTTGTTAACTTTAATTTTAAACTATTTATTCATATTTATCATTAATTTGTGCTTTTGAGTTAATATTTATATATAAATGAAACCATTTTTATGTGACCGCTATATACACGGCGAATGGTGATTATTTTAAGTACTTTGCGTTCTTGTTGTGTTGTACAGCAGAGGTATTCCTTTACTTTGAAGGGATTCATCTAAAAAGAAATCGAATTAAAATCAAATTGAATAATTTGTTTGCACTTAAAACCTGGATTAGATCCTGTCCCGGTAGCTGATGCCTCTAGTTTCTTCCTCGAAGTAAATTTCTTCCAACCACGCAGTAAAATCTGTTTCCGATACTTTGGTGTTGTGAATGTATACAAAAGTGGATTAACTGCCGAGTTCAGTGGTAAGATAAAAATAACCAACCACGCATAGGTATCATCTGTTTCAAGTTTGAAAAAAAAAAAAAAAAATTAAAATCTACTAAAATTCGATGGATGTTTCAGTCTATGTCTTTAAAGGAACATCCATCGTACCATGAAATTCCAAACCTGATATGTTATATCGAAAGAATGCCCAAATTTTAAGCACAATAATTGGCGCCCAACACATGACATCCGTCAGAACAATGAAGAAAAATCGTACTGCAAACTCACAATCGAGGAGCGATAAGGGCGTCGCTTTCCTTGTCCTCCAAATGGACACCATCAGGGCAGTGTATAGCAGAATTATCGCTAGCAATAGAAAAAAGTTCAGCCCCAAAAACATAAACGCCGAATACTGCCAACCCAGTGGATATGGTTCTTGTATATGCAATGGAAAACATGTTCCCGAATAGGTACCATAAAACATTGTACTCGAACGCCATAAGACCACCGGCGCAATAGCTACTCCTCCACCCATTAGCCAAATAAAAAGCAGAGAAATGAAAACATTTCTAGGATTCAAACGATGATGACCACGAAATGGATCAGCTATCAATAGAAATCGCTCCAAGGACATAAATGCCAATATCAACATCGATACTTCTGATGAAGTAACAGCCAAGACTCCAACCGCTGCACAGTTCCAAGAACTTATCCAATCCTGAGCTACTTTATGGTATCGACTTCGATAACGATAGTCTTGTATGCCGATAGTGAACAAGTAGAAGCCCATAAGTATGTCGGAAAGGGCGAGATTTCGAATGACCATTGTAACTCCACGATTCTCATCGCGGTAGATGAATCGTCCCCACAGTACCATTAGGTTTCCTATGAAAATGATGCACGCCATAACCCAAGCTGAATATCGAAGAACCGGTTTCGTTAAAAGATCTTCAAATGATGAAACTCCATCCGAGATTGGCTTGCACATACGCACCTTGGGCATCATTGAACAGAAGTAGAACTTTTCAAAAACCACATACTTTAAGTTAGTCATCGTTTCGATAGACTTGAAGTCAATGTGCTCGAATGGGATGCCATTGAGGTTGAGATAGGACACGTTTATAGTCTGCATAAGCTCCATGGTGATCCTGAGTCCAGTTTGACCTAGATAACTAGAGAAAGAGGATTGATTTTAAGCAAACTTAAGGTACATTCACAGCTCAGCGAACAGCGAATTGCACAACCGCTACCTAACCATTTTTAGGACATTTGATAATTGATGATTTGTCTATTCCCAAGGAAGAGGGCTTAATTTACCCAACGATTTATAAGAAAAAAGTTAAATTGTAATAGATTTCGATTAATAAATTAACAATTCGCCGATGGTTCTTACGAGCTGTCAGATTGGACGCAATCCAAATTCGTATGACATTCGCGAGAGTTTAACCTCACTCATTCGTTTTTTCTTTGGCATCTTTGAAATTCGCAAAACGTTGCTGTGAATGAAATGTCGAAATTTGCGAACATTCGCTTCGTATTCGCATGTCGCTGAGCTGTAAATTGACCTGTATCCATTACTTTTGACGTTTACTTACAGTGCATCTAACAGTGCATTCCTGGCAAAAGTCTCACTGGATAAAAACTTCAAAGGATTTCCCAATAAACGGCTTAAAAAAATATAGAAAAGAAATTCAAACTTTAATGACCTTAAACTCAACAAACCATGAAACGATAGATTAAGCAGAAATATTCTATTAGGGTCGGGTTACATTTTACTTTCCATTCAAAGCCATCATCATAAAAAACCCAGACACACAACTCAAAATAGAATCAAAAATAGAAAAAGGAAAAAATACACCCATGATTTAAAGAGAAATAAACAAAATCACTGGAATTATTGACTGTTAACGATGAAAGAATGATAGTTTAATGTTTGTTGTTAGGACAAAAAACTTTGGCCATTGATTTCAAGAGAGTATCCTCTCGTTATTTTGATGCACACGCACGCGAATGAGTGTAAGGTTAAAGCCTTGAAATTAACTTTTGGTTATGTGAAGTCATGTTGAAGTTTATTGGTAATCTTTTGTCGGCTGTTGTGGGATTTAATTTTCAGTTTTTTTTTTTTTTTTTTTTTTTCGTACACACAAAATCGAAATGTAATTTTGTTTGATTTATACAGTTAGTGTAAAAAGTCTGCGTACACAACATAGAAAATTGTTAAATGCAATAAAAAAACATGTTTTAATCAAAGAAAATAATTTCTTTTCATTAGGTTTATTAGAAGAAACTTCAATTTAATGATAGGGTAACAAAAAACAATTGGAATTCATATAGTTTAAACAGAACAATCAATTCAATAAACACATAACAAAAATATGAGCGAAAAAAGTCTGCGTACATTTTAAAAAGTTGTATAAAAATAAGAAATAAAGTGATCCTCAGTACTTTGTTGGGTACCCACGCCTGTATAACACTTCCTTCAACCGCTTTCCCATCGAATCCACCAGAACCTTCGTATCTTCTGGGCGTATCTTGAACCATTCTTCCAGCAACTTCTCTTTTAGCATATTTTTAGACGTTATGCTGTGTTGACGGATACGTCGTTCCAACAGATCCCATAAATGCTCTATGGGGTTAAGGTCAGGTGATTGTGGGGGTGTATGCAACTGTTCCGGGACATTATAGAGGAGCCAAAGCTTAACAATGAGAGCCGTATGCTTGGGATCATTATCTTGCTGGAACATAAAATGATTACCCAAGCCGAGTTTAGCAGCGCTTTCAGGGATATTTTTTTTTATAATATTTAAATACTGAAATTTATCCATAGTGCTTTCAATAAATTCCAAATTCCCGACACCATTTGACGCCATACACCCCCAAACCATTACCCCACCACCGCCGTGCTTTACTGTTGGAAGTAAATTTTCTTTATTCCATTCAGTAGCTGGTTTTCTCCAAACAATACCGCGTCCGTTCATCCCAAAAATGCAAAATTTGCTTTCGTCCGAAAAAAGCACATTGTTCCAAAAACTTTGGGGCTTGTCCACATGGTCTCTGGCAAATGCAATGCGTTTCTTTTTGTTGGTCTTTGAAATGAATGGCTTTTTTCTGCCAGATCGTCCATGATAACCCTCTTTTCTTAGCACATTCCTTACGGTACCGCTACTTATTTCCTTATTAAATTTTTCTCGGACTATCTGAACTATTTTCGGAGCACTTGTACGTGGGTTCGCTTTTACTTCGGATAAAACTGAGCGTTTTTCTCTTTCTGTAAGAACTTGCGGCCTGCCAGATCTATACTTGGAGGAAAAATTTTTCGTTGCAGCGTAGTTTTCCAAAACTCTTTGGACAGAAGAATGTGGTTTATCAACTATCCGTCCGATTGCCCTCAAAGTTTTGCCCTCTGATCGCAGTTTTATGATCAGTTTTCTAATATCTAGTGAAATTTCCTTGTTCATAGTTAATTTTCTCAAAAATCACTTAAATATAATAAAATACGAAAAAAAACCAACACACTCTACGACTTCTTCAAATGAAATAACAAACTTCGCAAAAATAAGTTGTATTCGTAAAAGAAAAACAACGAAAAGCTCGCAAAAAGTAACGGTAATCATCCTGTACGCAGACTTTTTGTGCTTGAATTTCATTGGTGTGTGCAGATAAATGGCGACAGTACATTTCATGGATGTGCAAGATCAGATAAGAGTAGTATATAATGAATAAGAAAAGCTAGACGTCATTCCTATATAAAAATATCACAATACCTATTTAAAATATGAGCGTTTTAAGCTTTTTTCTAAGATGGTATGTAATGTACGCAGACTTTTTACACTGACTGTATTGTTGGTTGGACGAGAAAGTTCGGCGGGGAATGTGTAGATAAAAATGTATGAAAGTGTAATAAACAGAGTAATTATAGAAGCTTTTAGCCACGGTTTTATGTTCATGAAAGTAGAGGATAAATAAATCCGCTTAAGCTCTGAGGGATCTGTGTGACGCTGGATGGATTTTTTCGGATTATGTTTAATTTTGCAATAAATTCTAAATTATTTCACGAATTATTTAGTAAGTTTAAGTTTGAGCATGAAATGGCAATCGAGCAGACATGTCTGGGAAATAAAAAAGTAGACTTTGATGATTGACTGACGCGGGAAAGTCTTTGAGAATCAAATAATTTGCTGAATCTAGCCAGCCATCCTTGATAATAAGGGAGGGAGTATGACTCTTTAGAATAACCAGATAGGAAGGATACTTTTCCAATTGTTATATTTCAGCAGCTGTCCAAGTTACCAATGACGCAAGGTCGTCATGCAGACGATTCGTCGCTACCTTTGGACTTTATGCCACCAACTAGATAGAGATTGGTATGAAATGATACAAGCGATGCAATGCTCGAAGTTGTCTAGGAGGAATTTGGCCGGCGCGATCATGAGAGGCTATTGCCGGACAGAGTCATCACAAATTGGTCCAACCGCTCGAAGCACTGCAGGCGAAGCTCAAACAGTTTCTTGAATGATGCGCTATTTAGCATATAATGGCAGGAGTATAGCTTCCAAACAACGTTAGAATCAGTTTTATATCTCACATTCTTGTTATTTTATTTCAGTTTTTTTTCCTATCAATTTTATCTGGTCGCCCTATATTATATATTTTGATAGAGTATTACTCCTTAACGATTGTTGTAAATCTGGGCCCTGCTCTGATGTTTACTATTCTTCCTCTCGTTTCAATTTGTAGTCTTGCACGTGATTATATACTTCATCGCGTTGTTGGGGCTTAGTGCAGTTGAAGGATTCTCCTTAAGTTTTCACCAGATAAGCCATGAAACTAGCTAAGGGCCTCCGCATGAAATAGTTGGGCAAAGTTGTTATGCATTTCCAGGTTCATACAGACAGTGTGTCAAGAATTCAGGAATTATCTTGCCTTAGATATTTCAATAAATCAGCAGGATAAGCCAGGCGAAGTGAAAAACTAACGGAATGGTCTGAAAAATGTGTTCGCAACTGAAGCACATACCATCGTCGGTAAAAGGTACAAGGCTGTCAGCTGGAGACGGATTGATGATCGTAGTGTAATCGAGGCTCATATTGCTACAGTTTCAGGAGTAAGAAAAACCGACATACAAGCCAATATTACGTGGAAATTAACCTTGTGTATTATTATTTGCCACAACGGCAAAGAAAAAGAAGCGAGAAGTATTTAGTGGTTGGGACTCCAACTAACCTTCTGATTTGGACTGTGAAACTATTCTCACTAAAGAACGTTTTGCTTAAGTCCTAAGGCTGTTAGACTTGGGGGCTATAATCACGTTTCCGGATTATACCTTTCATGTTGGAGCCTGGGGCAAAGGCATCTGAAGTGAGTTCTGTTCGCAATAGCTTCCTCATCACCACAACCTCTTCAGACCTATTCCTCCGTCCTTCGTGGGTTTTCGTATGATACTGCAGAGTGTTTTGCCTTGTCGAAATGGATATCCTGTCTTTCTTAACAAGTCTCTCGGTTTTTGATTTGTTAAACGTGACCATAGATTTCTTCTAACTACGCATGTCTCTATGTTTCTATCTGTACCTCTCTCTCGTAGCTTGGTAGGATAGGTGAGTTTGCTCTGTGGTCGATGCTGAGCCACCTCTTGCTAGTTCGTGATTCTCTCATTTTCCGATTTTATTTCAACGACAGTAATAGCCTTTATAGCAGCCGGCCTGCCAATAAAGAAGGGTATTACTTTTACTGGAGGCTCGCAGGCTGCATTCCTTCTTTTCCAGTTTCATAATTGGCTTACTCTTAGAACACCAATGAAGTGGCTGCCTGTAGCTCAGTGAAGATCTCTGGCGGAATCAGGTTGAGAATAGCCTTAAGAAGGGCAGTTGCCTGTTTATTTTTATTGATGAGTACTCTCAGTTTTCTGAGACATATGTATATACCAAACGTTGTCCTAGCCTATCTCCTTAATCGGGCAGTCACATACTATCTAAGGAAGTCATATCCTTTTCCAAAAATAGCAAATTGAATCTGGTAAGCTGGTAGTCTGGCTACAGTTATCTATAAAAAAAATTTTACTAAAATATTGGCACCTTTTTAAGCCTCAAGCAATTCTGCTAGTCATTAAGGACCCACTAATTTTATTTCAATCCTTCTCATCAAACTAGGTATACAAACTCCCCATGGACACCTCAAGACACGAGTAGAAACCAATTTATTTATAAAGCAAACTCGTAAACTGAAATCGAACGTGGTATTACCCCAACTATATCCTTATTAATCCAATTGTTAGTTAGACTATTCCCCAACTGATTCAAGGTTAAGGTTAAACTCAATTCCTCCACCACTAATCCGACTTTCACGTATTCGAACACATAAAACCTAGAGGCACTAAACTATAAAATCAACTTAAGCTTCCCCTTGAGAGGACATATAAAAAATTTTACACATCAATTCGCCATACTCGTACATCTCACAAACTACACATTCACTAAATTTCCCAACCAAAAAAAAAACACTCCTTTTTTTCCCACCCCCAAAAGGATAAACATCTTTGAAGATGTAAGTCCACTTTCTAAGTGAAAAAAGAAGAACTTGCCTCCGCCATCATCAAAAAAATCCACTTCATGCAAATTACCATCGTGCGTAGAATTTATTACTCGGCTTCTCGCTATACAAATGACATCCTTTTCTTTATTTTTTTTTGGTTCTCTAATACACACAGCCTTGGAAACTGTTACATTTAAAATGTGTTTCAAGGATGATTTCGTGTGGAATTCACCTAATTTCTCGCTGGAGATCCTTTGTCCGTCTAGACAGCGAGAGCGAATACATCGCAACATTGTACGTCAAAATCCATCCCTTCCGTCAAAACAACAAGGACACAGGGACAGAAGAACATAAGGACAGAAGGACACCCAGCGTGGGGTTGTGAATACGAAAGAAAAAAAAAATTCAATTTTAAAAACACACTTCAATTAGGGTAAAACGCATTTGTTATTCATGCCAATTGTCGCCTGAGCTAACACACCAGAACCAGTACCAGCATCATCATCATTATCAACATCACGGCGTGTAGTCCCAGAGCTTAGTGGGTCAAATCCTGTAGGATTATGCGTCGATGTAAACTGGCCAAATGTCACGTTCAGTCAAGCGCGCGGGCGTCGTTTGTTGTCTATTTAGCGTTCGACGCTGGATACCTTCTTAAGCTCATTGTACACATGCGGGCGAATTTTTCGAGTCCAAATTGTCTTGCATTTTTCCATTAATTACATCATAAACAGAAAGGATTTTTGTGCTTTTGTCAGGACCATTGTAGTGTGGGTACACAGCTCTCTTTTGTTTGGTTTTTTGGAACAACAAGTGCACACGAAGTCGTGGTACGTGATTTGCATAGGTTTATGGTTATGACATCATTCAGCCCAAGGAAACATATAGGTCACATGCTGTTATGGGCAAAATATGGATATGAGGTTGTGCATTTTGAAAGGATATCCTTATTCTTTCAATTGGAAGGATTCGAAAGTGTGTAAACCACTTACGAGATTTAATTTGATTGAATGGTCTGGTTCCAAGATTATGTGTAGCTTTTGTTCGAAGGTAATAGCCGCCACTAATAGTTGCAACTTTAAGAAGAGATACTATTTCATCGCACTAGGAAGGACTAAAGTGAAGCACTCAGATACAACTGGTTCATTGTGCTATCAGATGAGCAAAGCCTTCTATTGTAAGAAGATTAGTTATACTTTTGATTCCGCCTGTACCCTCAAAAGTACTTCAACTTTTGACAACTAGAGTACGACTCACTTCACTCGAGTGTCTAGAAAGAAACGACATCCAACTTCAGGCAGCAATTCATAGTGAGACTGCATCTCTTGACGTTCAAAATGCTGACATCCTCCTTCCCTGAGTCTTGAAATCCACAAGGACAATTGGCTTTGATGATGACATAGCAATTGTTGTAGTGATCAAGGTTCTTGAAGGGTTGGAACATGGTTGTAATGAAGGATTTAGTTTTTCACGAAAAGACAAGTAGTACACATTAAGAAATAGACTAGCAAAGAGACTATAAGACTCATTATGGGTGATCACTTTGCACTGCTACAGATGAAAGGCTAATTTTTAAGCAGCAAGGACAGCGGCGTTGATTAAGCCAAATATCTTGGCAAAAATTGCGCCAGCCAAGATGTGCAATGGTTCTCAAATGTGGACTGCTGCCATGAAAACTAAGACGTACAGAAGGAAGATGCCTTGAGAGAACCTAGTGACCACATAAGAACCTGGGGAAGCATTTAGCGAAACGGCTGCCAACAAGAACGAGCTGTATATCTAAGGCCGAGTTTCTCCCCTCAATATAAAAAGTTGTATGGCAGCAACACGAGGACCAGATCTAAGAAAGCCCAGTTCAACACCCCTTATAGGTTGATGCATGGTGATCTTAATAGTTGGGAAGCTGTCCCTTGACAACAAACAGTCTACAGCAAGATCCTTCTAGTTTTAGCCTAAGTCCTGAATGCTGGGAAAATTTACTTGTGCCATTGCATCCAACGGCATGTGTCTGAAGGAGCTATGAATTTTCCAATGAGTGGATTCCATATTGATCAAGTACTCTCTAAGAGTAATGACCAGGTCATTGAAGATATAATTTTTAAGGACCGCTTTTGTAGAATTGCATAGGCCAGGAGATTTGCATAGAAAAAGGTCTGTGTCTTGTTCTCCGACTCTGTCATTGCAATCCTTTTAGAAGTTTTGTTCGTTTAGATAAGGACTTCTTCTTGTCATTGGATGTTAAATACTATTCTGGCTTAAAGAAAGTCTATGAGATGTGGAGCAGAGTTTTGGACAATTGCTCATCTCCAATTTCACTTGGATTCAATTCGATCCTGGAACCCATTGGTCACCTTTTTTGCAACTAGGCATTAGGGTGAGGCTGACTACAGCAGTGAGCTGGACTAGCAGTCTTGCGTTCCTATTTTCTATAACAGCGTTGTTGCTGCTGCTGCTAAACTCGAGTCAGTTTATTAGCCTAGAAAGGACATTTGTCTTCATGCAGGATGTCTTACCCAATACATGTTCACAGTGCTAAATCAGATTGGACAAGGAGGCAAAACTAAGCCCACTTGTCTATCAGCAAGGATACAAGAAGAATGCAATTGTACTGCAAGTACAACCAACAAAGGCGACATTTTTTTATGACAGGAAAGAAAGGCACTGCAAATACATATATATATGTAGGTAGACAGAAGATCTCACGAACCACTCGAAACCCTAATTGTCTATTCCAAATTCAGTACCAGACAACGCCGTGTAAGGGTAGATAATCATTTGAATGTGAATGGGAGCTCGCTTCAAATTCATTATATGTGAAGCAATAAAATGTGAGCCCAGCGATTACTCCTTGTGAATGAATATCAACGTGTGTGAATACATAAAAAGCAGTGAATATTTCGAATGGTTCACAAAACGAACTACTTACTGCAGGTGGCTTGTGGGTATACTGCTATAAGGCGTCTGATGGAAGGCGTTGGGTTACATAGATTGGCCTTCATATGCACATAGAGGTTCACATGCCGATATATGTACATAGATATACAGAGCATATACATTCGTTCTTTCTAAGCAAACTAATTTTTTTTCTGAAACCTCCACCCAGCCTAAAATAGACTGAAGATAATAAAGGAGTTTAAATATGTCTGTTCCTACAGATCTAGAGTGGAAACAGGAGCGAGTGGAGGTCCTAAACATCGTATTGACGATTTAGTTTGTCGTATAAGATGAACAACTAAACAAACAATTCTACCATCGTTCCATAGTTCACACCACAGCAGATCTCCTTGGAACATGACATGCTTTCTTCCAGCCAACAAACACGAACAAGACCAGTTGACAAATTAGCTTACTGTCTTTCTAATCTCCTTATTCAAACAAACAAACCCTCATTTGACCCAAGAAACAAATCAATTGTCCTTAATTGTAAAAACAGCCTCAAACCGCCATCCAAGTGCTACAATTTACACCTCAAAATCCTCCCAAGCAATCTCCATTCACTTGAAACCCAAACACAAATTGAAATCACAATCAAATAGATGACAATCCGAACCATAACCACACAATTCATCGGCTATACTCACAAAAAGGGGTTAATGGACTCCTTGGCTTGAAAAAAAATAAAAAGAAAAGGAAAAGGTATTCGCAGACCAAACTCACACACTGTCCATCCTTGCTGATTTCTCTTCCTCGTAAGAACACTGTTGGATACCAGAGAATATTAAATTACAAACTTCACACAATCGCCTGTCCAGTCCAGCAGCATCTGTATCTTTATCTATATTTTCTCCCCATAAATGTCCAAGTTAGGAAAAATATTATTGTTCTTATGCCATCACAATTAAAACGGAACGAAGATTGAACAGAGAGCGATGAATGAATGAATGAATGGCTGAAGGAATGATTGCTCCTTTGTGTGTGTTTGTATCTCAATTTATGCACCCTTCCTACCGTACCGAGAGGATCCGAACTTACGGTAATTGCACTCACTCTCTCACCACCATTTCTCGCGCGCAGTATCCTTGCTGATGATGATGATGAGCAGGAGATTCGATGTGAAGAAGTTTTCGCTAAAGATAACAACACAGGACAACGTATGGAAAACCCATAAAAACTATTTAGCAAGTAAATAAAGAAACCGTTAGCTGGAAGCTCTCTCTTTGCCCCCAAACAAAAAAAATGACTGATGACAAAGACACACAGAATATAAAGAAAACAACAAAATACTTACATCTCTCGTATGTTCTTTAGTCCCCAAAAGGCCCTCGCATGGATGTGAGTTATCCTGTTGAAATTTAAGCTCCTGCTCTCGACAACGACGCATAAATATGTATATATATTTGGCGGCGAAAAAGTGAAGAGAAAGAGAGGGCAAAAATATAATAAGAATAACAATATATTTGATGCAAGGAGGGAGTGTATTCCTTCTTATTAAGTGTGGCTAAGTGCGAACCAAATGAATGGCCAAAGTGGTAGTGCACCACCATCAACCCATGAAGGACGATTGTGTATGTAGATAGTCTCGGCCTTTAGCCAAATCGATTGGAAGAAACTCCCCGAAAGCAGTAGATTTATCAATCAAACTCTGATAAGTGAATTCCTTGGGCATACCAATATGTAGCCCGTGTGTGGCCTGTGTAGTCTTCAATTAAATAGACTCACTGTGTGGTTCGTGTGGTTCGTGGGGGGTGTCATCGAGATTGGTGCCTCGCTCGCAAATGCAGAAAAAAAAGGAGTGAGTGTCACAAATTATTTGGGTCTGCTTGCGATTTACTATGGCAATTTTAGAAATATCTACTATAAAAAGGACGAAACCAACATAATAATACACTAGAACGAGCTGATGGCATGGGAAGTGTCTCCAGCAAGATTGATGATGATAAGTTCGGAGGATGTATATCTATGCACTTAATCCGACAGGATTTAAAGAAGCGTTAAAATCTATGTAATCGCCTTGTGATCTAATGGTATGTGAGTTGTATGGGGGAAAATATCGTTGACCTCAAGCGATGCCGTCTTTATGGCCGCTGTGACGTTTGTGAGGGGCGAAAAAATACCCCAACATATTTGGGATGGATTAAATCTGTTCTTAATTAATTACTTGCGGTTTCAACTGAGGCATCACGTTCTTGAGTATTTAATAATTCGAGTTGGGAGGTGTAGATACAAACAAACATAAATGCTAATCCATTAGTTTGTGTAGCTAGCGCGGTATGCATTTTTCCACGTAAAGAAGCGAGCTCGAGACTTTTGCTCGTACCCAATCGGCAGAGGATTTTCTCATGGCAGTTATGTTTAAACATATATCCTTGGATGTTTCTTCGATGAGGTGGTGAAAAAACTTTTTGATTCAACTTTGATACCACGCACAGCAGTCCGTAGGCCACGGAAATGTTGTAACACAGTACTTATAAGAAAAAGTTTACAACTAACTTCTAAGCCCAATAAAACGGCGAAGTAAAAGATGCAATACTTACAGCAAATGTAGCATATCCAGCTGCTTGAAGGTTTCATCGTCGATAGTTGTGATGATATTGTGATCTAGGCAACTAAAAAGATAAAAATGAAATAATAGCCTCGACTAATTTGAAAGAAATTTTAACTTTCAAAACACTTCATCTACCCGATATTTTACAAAATGTCAAGACAAATGTTTTTTGTTTAATTCCTTTAAATTTTACGGGCTTCTTTTAGAAACTGGATATAATCTAAAACTGCAATGCTCTCATATAAAAAGGTGTCAACTAGGCAATGGGCGAATAGACGAATGTTTGAATGGTTGAATGGTTGAATGGATGAATGGATGAATGGACGAATGGGCGAAGTGAGAGAAGACGGATAGTTGAATTGAGAGTAAACGGATGAACGGATGGACAGGTGGAGGGTTGGACAGATGGACGGATGCAAAATATTCATAAAACAAGTACATATGCATATACATATATAATTGGTCGGTCAAAAGAGTAATTATAGCAAATGGCGGTAACTGTCAGTTTTGTTTTGACATCTGTCAAGCAAACAGATGGAGAATATACATATGTACGTCCTCAAACTGTAAAATGCTTTACTCCTCAAGATCGGAAAATACTCGTGACTGTATTTTACAAAATAGTTCAGTGATTTTGAAGCAATTTCGTCCCGGATTAGTCAAAAATAGTAAGCCATTTAGCCGTTCGTCTTCAACAGACTTTCCAGTCTCCAGTCACGTGACAGAAGAGGTGTCTGAAGCGGAATGCCTCGTAGTGGTCGTTCCAACCAGAATGTCTAATATCAGCCGCTGTGGCTGAAGATGTCGTAGGTAAGTCTTCAGCATCGTTGCATCGATGGTCTGTCATTTTATTCTGGAGAAATACATCTCAGTCTTTCAACTCGAGTTGATTGCTTTGTTACACTTGTTGTTAGTCAAGTGATTGTTGGATCAGTAATTAGACGCATGGAGCCAATAAATATAAACACATCCCTGGCAATTGAATGTGTTCATAAATTATATAAGTGATCATTTCAAAAGAAGATGACGCTGCTCTGGGTGAGAGGCTCTGGGTAGAAGGACCAAGGGCAATGAAAAGGAGTTCCATTTCCTGCAATTGGTAAAGGCTTTATGGAGTACCTTATTAAGGACTAAGTTGCTGACTGGTTGAAACGCCAAAGAAGGTCAGAAAAGTTCTGAGCCTTTAGCGAGGAACACTGAAATGAATGATAGCGCTATCTACAGAACGTAAAAATAATTTTAACAGATTTTCTAGATTAATTACCAACTATCAAGGAATTTATTCTAAAACCAAAAAGAACCTCTTTGAAACCATTATACTTACATTTCGAGTATATTCTCCAATCTTGGAAATATGTCGTCCTCAAGTGTCAACCAATTCTCTGTAAGGTTTAACCAATTCAGCCTTGGTACGTCCTTCAAGTTTTCCAATGGGAAATTCTTCAAACGATTCGAGTTCAAAAATAACCATTCCAATGATGCTAGACCGCGAAATGTCCCTATTGGCAGTGTTTCGATTTTGTTGTAACCTAACTTGAGTTTTTGGAGACTTGTTTGGCCGGTGAATGTATCCAAAGGAATGGTTGATATGTTGTCGTTGGTGAGAGTGCTAAATTGGAAATTTGGAAATATAATGAAATAAATGTTACACTATATGATGTGGTAGTTTGGCTTACACATATGTTAGATTTAGTCCTTGAAAGGAATGATTTTTGAGCGTAATACTATTGCCAATGGCTAGAAAATGTGTTACCTATCAGAGAAATTAAATAGAAATGAGTTTGAGTAAATGATTCAAGTATACTTAAATTGATGTAAGGATACCATGAATGCTGTAATTTGTTCAATCAAAAAATACCACTCACTGGCAGTAAGCCTCTGATCACAGAGCTACTCATCATATAAGGTATTCCCTAAGGCTCTGTATTAGGACCGCTACTATGGAACCTAATGCATAATGGTGATGTCGTGTTAGATCGTCTAAAAAATCCGCCGTTCTAAACAATCTGAACAATTTCGCCTCGCTAGTAAGTAAGGATCTAAAACTAGCAGAGCTAAAGACATTGGTAGTGCTTATTTGTAGCAGGCAACTTATGGAGACTATAAGGGTAAATCTTTGCAATCACGTTGAGTTGAATACCTAGGCAATAGTATGTGTAGATGGAAGGGTGATGAAAGGCAGGGATAACTACTACTCTGACAAAGATTTATGGAAAAGGACTGGACTGGGCGATAAATACCAAAGCTGATAAAATATTTGGCACTCTGGAGCGGATATTAGGTCCCTTATGCGAAGAGGACGAATCGAGAAGAAGGTACAACAGCGTACTGGGATATGTTTGTAGTCCAAAAATCTAAGATAAGCCTAATACATTGGCTCGGTCACAGCAAACGAATGAATAGCAATGCTCCAGCTAAGAGGATCTTCAAATAACAGCTCTCAGGTTCGAGATGGCTAAGAAGACAAAGACCAAGTGGGTGGATGCCAGGAAACTTTGCAAACTGGAAGCAGTGTGTCCACAAAGGATGAAAGGCAGCCGTGTGTCAGGCAGGGACTCTATAAGAGTCAGGAGCCCTTCAAGTAGCAAAAGCAGTGACATTGATGATGATGGAATGTTACCAATAGACCTTCCTGTTAAAGAAGTTGAACGGAAATATTGTGCCAGGACAATGGTGTGTCAATGAAGTCTCATGTAAGAAACATGCTACCATTGTGAAAAAAGCTGACTCAATAACTCAATAGTAAGCGTGGAGGGCTGACTTAGATTCTTCCGAGCCCAGCTTCACATATTTGCACAAAACGAAAGCTTCTATTGTCCCATATGTGCACAAAAGTGCACAGAAATTGAGTCTGTTCTTCTAGGTAGCCCAGTAGGACTCAGCTCTTTCGATTTTACCTCTGTTATCACGAGAGTGATACGAGTTTTCCCCTTCACAATGGGTGGTCTATTTCTAGGATCTGGGGCCTACGATTAGCTGATTTGATCTAGTTTCAGCTGCGTTCTCGGTGTTATCATTTGGAAGCTACTATCTACCATTACGAAGACCTTACTGTTGACGGTAACGACATTTCAATTTAAAAGACTGAACTTACAGTCGTTACTTGGGAATCCTTTAATATACCAATCCGTTGGTGAACGATTTATACCTCAACCCATCGCCACCAAAAGCTTAATTTGTAGTCCAACTTTTTCAACAACTCTTGGTTCCCATCCAATCGTTTTAGATTCATCCAAACAAACTTTCAAGAAAAAGGATAAAATAAATAAACCAGTTCACAGCAAGAGACCATTTCGTATCCCTTCGCTAAAACTCTCTCTCTCTCTCTGATAAATATTAATAAATTAATCGTTTAATCATTGCTGAGCCTTAAATCCTTAATATACCTCCTTTAGCCTCTTTTACGGCTCTTAAATATGATACTTGAAAAATCCCATCAATTTTACAGGATAATTGGTATTTTCTTCGCCGCGCTGCCTAAAAAATCCTTTATTAAGAATCAACGTTAGTGTCTCATAAAACGAAGAAAAAGAAATATGAATGCAATAGCCTCCAGGATAGATCACTTATTCCAGATGGAAGGCAACGAAAGAATAGAATGACATGGATATCCCTTCAAATTTAGCTCACATTCAATGCAGGGGTATTGGTCCGTTGGTGTCTTAAATTACCAACGAGAAAAGCGAACCAAGGACAATTGAGTTCTGAAAAATAGAAACAAGCCAAACGGAAAGCACCAGAGAAAGTGTAAATGTGGAATTGTTTTGGTCCTTTTTTTGTTTCGCTTTCTTTCGCGCCATCATCATTTGAGGCTCACCATTTAAAAGTCATCGACCGGAAAATTACGGAAGTTAATGTGATTGCGACGTTCAAAACAATTGTCTTCCCAGATGTTATTGTCCTTTTTTTTAACGAGGAGATATATTCTCTCATTTGAATGTGCAGAAACAATGCCTCCTAATGTTCGAAATGTTCGCCGTGGGATTTGGTTGAGTAAAGCGTCGTACGTGGTGAACATTTAATTTCATTTTCACTTGAAGCTTGACTTTTTAATGAGTCTTCAACAGGTAGGTTGGTATCCTTACAGTTGATTTGTGTTACAAGAAAAGGTTACTTACTTCATGGCTCACTTTGGGAATCTCGGTTAACATGGAGTAACGCCCACAGTGTAGAAATGTCCTCTTACAGCTACAACTTTTCGGATATGTTTGTATTTCTAAAAACAAAAGGATAGAAGAAGAAGAAGAAAAAAAAAGGACGAAATGGCAACATCATTATCGTGGCACATTCAATTACCGCAATCTGCAGCCACCGTTGTACCAGCAGGAGCAGCAGCAGCAGCACTGCTATTATCCTCATCCCTTCCATTCTTACGGGCAATTGCAGTTACCACAAGCCTGGCAATTAATTCCTTGCTACCATACAACATGCCACAATTGACTGGATGCTCATCGCTGGCATCCTTGCAGTCGGTACGCTCATCGCATATTTTACGTTGTGGTACGCACAATGTTCCATTGTCACAGGCGAATGTTCCTTGGGGACATGAACCTATTGTGCCCGTTTATTCATCAAGGGAAAAGAAAAGAAAAGAGCAAAATTGAACTTTAATCATATATCGAGTTTAGAAGTTCAAGTTAAGTCAGTAAATATAAATATGTGTGTACGCAGGATCAAAGGGGGGACACGCCGATTACCATTCAGCAAAGATGTTGCTTCTTTGCACTGTATGAGGGTTGTGTTAAGTGTCACACAACAGTCGATTGTTATTGCTAATCAGGTGGGACATAAATAGGTTATAAAACATTTATTGGGACAATGGAGGTGGCTTACCTCCCCTCTTATATGTATATTTGGTTCGGTGTAAGGAGGGCGGTCCAAATTGCTGTCTCTAGGAGAATTTATGATGACAGTCCTTGTGTGTGAAAGATTGCAAATGGATTTTAGATGGACCGTTAAATATCGAGAGCTGGATAAAGAAATCTTGGTTTAGTGATGTGCGTAACTAAATTCAACAAATAATCAAATTCAGAGTTACTTTTATGATACTGAAGGCGAAGTTTAATGGACAGATTTCTTTCGTATGCGTTGCTTTCAATCATCATGATGGGAAGGATCTTAATTTTATGAGATTTTCTTTTTAGTTAACATGTATTTTTATGCTTGAAATATATGTTAGCTTTGAGTTTCTTAAACTGTATAAGTCATATGTTTGCGTTTATTAAGTGTCACGCTTGATTCATTTATGGGTACGTTTTCACAAGTAAAAACAAACTAAACAAATTAAATTCTATCGGGTTATCTTATTTATCAAACAAACAAACAATTTTTGGCATTCATTTTTTGAAAATGTATTTTTTTAAAAGTTAGCCATACGTTGCTCTAAGTGCACTAAACTCATTTTTTGTGGAACGTAGGCTATCCTAATAAAGCTGACAAATTTTGACACCTTGGCGGGCAAACTTTTTCAGTAATAAAATGTCAAATAAAATTATATAAAAGTGTTATGACAGCTTAGCATGGCTGACGCGTAATCTGTCAAAAAGTTCTTAAACAAAGAAATACATTGACGTGAATCACCTATTATGTATGCGCAAGTGATTGAAGTGTGTCCCAACGGCTTATCTTGGATGGTTTGCTGCACATGTGTGGAAAAGCTGCACATGAGGGACTATTACAAAAGTTAGGCCAAATCAATTGAGTACTAAACTAACCCAGAGATGTATAACTATATTTCTAAGATCAGTTCAAAGTACTAGGATTAGAAGAAAATTCCGATTTGGCCTCGAACGGTGACCCTACAGAGCTCTGATATGAAGTTCGAAGTAAATTGGGCCAAATGTCCCATATACATTTAAAGCTTACTTTAAATTTATTTAAAGTGCCAATAAATAAATCAATATTGATTGACGGTGGCGTATACGTAACATATTTTCAATGAATTTCTCATGCCCCTGATAACAAAAATGTTGAAGTATATATGTACTTTAATTTTTGTATTGCTGCAGGTTAAATTAATAATTGGTCTTAAACATACGAAAAGTAAACAACAACAAAGATGTAGAAACAAAAGGAACTTAAAATCTTAAACCCAAGATCTGATTATCTCTGAATGTGAACATCCAGTCAGGTGTTGCTCTTAATAAAATGATAGATATAAAGGTTTAATCCACTTTCACTGATTGAAATCGATTTCAATTAACAGCTGATTTTCGTTTCTATAATTAGGAATACAATCGTGTCCTTGATGTGTGCTATTCTTATCTCTCGCTAGAATACACATCTTCTCAGATTGTCAAGCGGCACTTAGAGCATTACCGTCCATTCTAATGGACTCTAAATCTGTTAAGAGCTGCTTCGATCCTCTACAATGCCTTGCTAAGAACAACAGGGTGAAACCTGCCTGGGTCACTGGACACCAAGGGATTGAGGGCAAGGAATTTGCGGATGAGCTTGAAAGAGCCGACCGGCTTTAAATCTGCGTTCATTGGTCCTGAACCTTACTGTGCCGTAAATTGGACATCAGTCATAACGCTCATTAACGAATAGGAAAAAAAAACTTCGTCTAGACCATTGGGTCAAATCGCCGAAAGTTAATTAAGCCCTATTCCTATAGGATATCTTTAATTTAGACAAGGAAAACATTAGGAAAATAATGAGTTTCATAACTGGCCACTGTGGCCTAAGATCTGAACAAGATGAGCCTGTACGAGACAAAGGAATGATGGTTCTGCCTAGAGGAGGATAAAATATCCGATCACATCTTATGTGAATGTCCAGTACTACATTCGTTAAGAAAACCAAAAAGGAGATACTGACTTAAGTGGAACTAAATGGTTCCACTTCTAAAGAAATATTATCTTTCATTAGGGAAGTAGTATGTCTTCTAGGTAAACTCCAACCCTTCGATACAATAGATCTTTATGGTCACAGTGTCGTTGCCGCGCGGGCATGGGTTGAAAAGAAGAGGAATAAAAAAATCGTTAGTTTGCATATATTCTTCAACCTGCTCTGCATGAAAAACAATTGACCCATTTATCATTCAGTATTTTTAGTTTCAGCACTAATAATTGAAATGAACTCTCTTTCTATCTGACAGAACACAGAATATGTTTAAGTTTTATTGGCACCAATTCATACTTTCAAAATGGAACACATATGGAAAGTTTTACTGTCTTCAAATTTTACTGCCAATTACCAAAAATTGTATGTTTGCAATATATTTGAGAGGAACTCTAAATTCATTATTTCGCATGAACTTAATTCACGAATCCCATTTATTATGGCTGAATATTTTAAATCATCTAAAAAAGTTCTTTGACTCGATAAAACAATTAATCAAACCTTTAGAGTACTAACTTTTTATTCCAATGTCCTTTTGCTCTCTACGCAATTGTTATAGCTGAGCCATTATATTCTGTTGATATAAACTTTTGCCATTCGATTTCAATATCAATTTGAAGCGAATTGTAATTTAAAGTATTTAATGATAATTTGAAACGTGTTCCATTATTTACAACGGTAATTTTTGATTATTGTTGGCAAGGCAGTAAATATTTTATTGGAAACAAATAACTGACTCATTTAGAAGAATCGCATTATATTAAATTTTTTTTTTTTTTTGACAATGCAATGCAGTCATTACTTGACTTTTTGTCGATGTGACGGCCTCAATTTTTCAATCATAAGCGAGCTTCGACATAAGGCAAGCCCATGTAGACATCAGTCGGCTTGACATCCTTCGGCATCCTCCGAGGTGAAAGCTACCGCCGATTTTGAATGCATTCTGACGATTAGTCATATCTGTGACTAGAGCAAGCTGTGGATTTCAGTTGTCATTTATCAAAGAAAAACAGAATTGTAAAGGTACATTTACAGCTCAGCGACCAGCAAAAGGGCGAACCGCGAAAAAATCACTTTTAGCACATTTCAAGGCAAGGCAAATGCAAACAATTGACTATTTTACTATTCTGAAAGACGAAAGCTTAATTTATCTATCGTTTTATAGAAAAAGTTGAATAGTAATTAATTTCTGCAAAGAAATCATCAATTCGCTGATTTTTCCGCGGATAGACGAATGCTTTTTGCGAACTGTCATATTTTATTCACATTCCACTGTTGTAGAACGCAATCCAACCTCCCGAATTTATTTTTCTTTGGGAAATGCCAAACTAGACTAGATAAAAAAGTTGTTGTGAATGAAACGTCAAAACTGGCGAGTATTCGCTCGCTCGTGTTCTCAGTTCGCTGAGCCATGAATTGGCCTTAAGGTTTAACTCTTTTGGTCGTGCTAATGTGGATTGCTTTCCACATTTGTGGAATGTGAATAAAATACGACGTTTACATACGTTTCTTCGTGGAAAAATCTGACAATGTATTTTCTGCAAATATTTGCAGACAAAATTGTAAGTAACTGACAGATCTGACAGATGTGGCAAGCATCTGAACATATCTTGAGTATTTTCATGGTGAAATGGAAAGCCAAATTCACCACAAAACACCTATCAGGTGTCAAGGTAATTGTTTTGCTGGAAAAGAGTTGCCGATTTGAATATGTACACTTGGAACGCCTTGGTGTACAGCACAAGGCCTATTGCAAAAGTTGCAATAAAAAGGAGAAAATGAACCTGTTTACCACTTGCTCTATGCGAGAAATGCATACTTTTTTCACTGCGATTTCTGAATCGCATTCGCAGGTTAACTTTAATTAAGTGCCCTGCTTACGACCTTATATTTAGCTTCACTATAATAAATTCTTCATCAATCTTGTCATACCCGGTTATTAACAGGCTATAAATCATACAAAGTGATTGCAACTCATCAACTCATGTATAATGCACGTTATCATGGTAAAAAGCAAAGAAATTAAAAGTCAAATAGTAAAAAAAAAATACGATAGACATCAACGCATAAAAAATAATAAGATTCAGGATTTATAGGATTTTTTTTTATTTTTATCAGCAGCGCCATCCATGCGAAGTAGCATCACACAGATGCCTGACGTCTACATTAACTAATTATTTTTTATTTGACATTTTTACATCCTTAATCCTCGTCTTTTACATTTTTTAATATTTTCAAGTTCACGCCGTTGTAATTGTTTGTGTCTCCTGCTTCAGGAGCATACATAAAATTCTTAAGGATACTAAAGACAATGGCAGAAGTATCTAATCAGGAATGAAGAAAGTAAAAGTCATTTGCCGACACTGACCAGTGTTAATTGGATTAGAAATTTGCAAGGAGTCAAACGAAAAGGTTCATCTGGTAGAAATCAGCTAAAAATAAATCAAACATTCCCAAGGACAAGAACAACGAAAGTCCTGTACTAACTTTTGATTGAGACACAAATAAAGTGTTTTGTTTTTCTTCTTTTTTACCAGACTCACTTAAGTGACATAAAATTTGACCACGCAGTTGGGAGTTAACCAAATGGATAATCGACAGGAATTTGCATTTTTAATTAAAACTACAAATAGCAAGTGGTAAAGGCTTCAATTGCTCAGTGTGTTGGATCCTTTTTCGGTGCTGCGGATGGGACTAAACGCACTTATTATCTACATCAAGTAACAGAATGGATGGTTGTGAGAAAGGAGTACATACGAGTATGTACATGCAAATTGTCTTTAACTTTAATGCGGTCAGCAATTGGAATTTCCTTGTTGACTATTGTACTTAAAGGCGAACCCACAGGCGGAGGTTATAATCCATATAATCCTGATCATAACCTCAATGAATAACACAGAAGAAGAAGACTGTTTTAGTCACTGGCAGAGGATATGCAAATTAATTTATGTCTTATCTTTGACATAAACTAAGAGACAACAGGTGTCGGGCTTTTTCTACTGACCTGGGAGCTGACACTTACTTTTACGGTAGTGTCCCTGGTTATAGCTTTTTTTGAAGAAATGTGAAAAAAGATGGTTACATGGTAGTGGTACCCAAAGCTTAATACTGGATAATTTTATTAACATCGGCAGTTGGAAGGGTCTAATTTTCTGGCAACCATATTGTTATCGGAAAGTAAAGTAGGACAGAATTCGGACTAATGTATGACGCACTACTATCAGCCAGTGTTAGACCCTAACGAAAAATTTGATGTGAGGGAACAGGAATTTATCATTTTTCGTTAGGATTATGAGTTCATCTTTAAAACACAAGGCACCATAATGGGGCCATCTCGATCCCCTTAGTGAGTATAAAATAGCAGAAAGAAACCTTAAGCCTAAATCAAATCACCCAAGTAGTTGATGGCACTGAAGAAATTGAGAAGGTCCTTCGGTTACAAGATGTGAAAATCTATTTCTAGAAATACGCTCGCATTCACACAATATGTGCGTCATATCCTCTGAGAATTGTAGGTCTTAACAATATCTACAAATATCAGTTCCAGATAGCCCTAATCGACGGGCGTGCCTTCTTAAGAGACAGTGTCCAAAGAGGATGCCAATCATAGTCCTAACTTGTGATCTCCCTAGCTTGATGATTTCCATTGATCTCTTTGTGGTTGATTTCTGCCCACAGAGCTCTGGATACCCTATGCTCATCTAGATTAATCCATCTGCGGTTGGCCAAGCTGTGAATACAGTTGGTGATAGTTCTCTTGGCAACGCACAGTGGTGCCCTGATGCTGTTGGAGATGTTCCCCGATGGGAGTTCAACAGCTTTTTTGAGCAGTCTATCGCCACATTTGTTAACCTCAATTTCACAGTGTCTAGGTACCCAGTATACTTTTAATGATTCTGCTTGCATCTTAAGCATTGCGTGGCAATCCCTGACTAGCTCTGATTTGATGACATAGGACTCTTGCAGCTTGAGCACAGCCTGTCTGTTAATGAAGATGGCGAGGTCTTTAACGGATTGATCCCATCTCAAGTAGTTCCGCAGCTTTGAGCACAGCTAGAACCTGGGCCTAGAAAACAATGCATGGATCCGGAAGTTTTAGAAATATTTAGTTTAGTCAGAGCTATTATTATACAGAACTCAAATAACATACCGGAAAGACTAGGACCCGACTGTATGTAGCAATAGTGCCATTAATAACAGAGAACCGACAAAAGTTTTTCACCCTCGCATCAAAGGAAGGTCTCTCCCTGGTGGTAAAATGAACTTGTTGAGTCTGATTATTTTGGGATTTCCATCTTAAGCCCTAGCAGCTTGTGATGGAGCAATTGGTGCAGTTCTGCCACCTGCCCATGGAGAAACTTACTTGCACGTTCACCAACTCTTTCCTATCCCTTGTCCTCTCTTCTAATTTACCCATTGACTGTGCCCTGTGTATCAGTATGAGCAGATTATTTGCTAATGCCCGGGGCTGGATATAATCGATATCTATATCTAATGCGGGTTTCATGAAGTCCAGACGAAATGTTAAAATTGGTATCTTAAACAGGTTTGTCAATCTTCCTTTTGGTCAATGATTGGGCTAGCAAAATAGATTTTATATGCTCACTGGGCTTCGTTATGTCAAAATATAATACAAAATCATAACCCCATTTGCCCCATTTTGGAAAGGGGAATAGCAAGGATTCTTCTCACGTGTTGTATATATATTGCACATCGTTTAGTTACTCAACAAAAACAAATTAGAAAATATAAAAACACGATTTTTATTGCGATTCAATAAAAAATAGGCAAAATTCCGCAACCACAATTTAAACCTCCTTTAAGAAGAGAACGATCCCCGTGAAGTATCCTAACAAACTCAACTCAACTGACTGCAACAGTTAAAGTCCCATAAAAATACGTGAAGTAAAAGTAAATCTTGAAAAAGCCCCTAAAAGGGTGATAATATCAAGTCTTCATTCTAAATTACTGCACAGGGATAAAACGTGACCGTCACATAAATTCTTCACAAAACTATGCAGCAAGTGAAATTGTCCTTCACAGTCTACAAGTTCGCCAAATTTTATACCCAATACATTCCGTCTCATTTCCCTTTCGATAAATAACCCTTCCAACGAAAAACACTCAACAAGGACTCCCCCAAATCTCATTCAAGAACAACAATAAATCCATCCATTTAAATCTATTAAACATCCAAAAATACTACAATTTCACACTAATGATCCACTAGCTGTTCCATAGCTCAATACATCTGTTTTCAATTAAACACTCGACAGTGTAAAACTTTATGTCCTGACAAATTGCAACGAACCGGGAGTAATCCTTGTAACAAACACTTTCACTTTCACACTTTAACTCCCCCATTTGCATCCTCTTAAGATGTGTCTCAAAATAACTTCATCTTCATTTATCGTTCTTCGGAGAGGCATCACAGAATGCAAATCGTTCTATCCTACGAGTGCATCTATAGGATAACTTACCCAAACTAAAGTAGAACGTTAAACACGAGATGAGAATCACGATAAACAGGATACCGCCGCCGGTCAAAATGCTACGCTTGTAAACCATTCCGAAATGAGCTTTATTAAAGGAACATAATTTTGAAACGTTTAACTTGTCTGATGACCTAAATCACATCCTTGGGGTACTCGTTATCCTTAAATGGACCGAACTCTCGCGGAATTTGTTACTTTATTTTTGAAACACACTACAGACGAATAAAAAGCGTCGCGTATCCTTTGTAGCCCGACAATTTCAGAAACAAATTAACAGCTCGATTTACGCCATGTGCAGACTGTTGGAATTCCTGATATATGCCGGGGATATTTTTTCCTTTAATCCTTGACAGTGCTTAATTTGAAAGCATACACGTAACGTGCGAAGGGAAATTTCAAAAAACCAGACGTCTAGGACGATCTGTGCACTGACACTCTCGACTTGGCGCGAATAAAATAGAACAGTTAGCGCGTCCTTACACAGCAGAGCCCAGCATCCAACTGAATTATTTTGTTTTGCAAATGCTCCATTCAGAAAACATTCTTGTATCCTTTATAGTAATGAATTTGTACAGTACTAGTAGAGTTGCCATCTGCTGTTTGTCGTTTTGGCAGTTGGATTCTTTCTTTTTTGCGTAAAGATGAATGTGAGTGGGGGATGTTAAGAGAAGACAAACTTTGGGAAAGAATTTAAGGAATACATATGAGGAGAAGGAATACTTTTCAGACAAGAGGAATCTTTTAAGCCGTTAAATAAAGGGCGTTTCTCTATAAGTAAGTGGAAGAGGGATTTCTTAACTTTGACAGTTGATGGCGGCCATGTTGTTATAGCTATATCTGTCAAATTGGTTGTCATGTATTTAGTTTGTTGTGTCAAATCAAAATCAGAGTTACAGCGTTCAACAACATATGCAAATGATTAAACTGTTTTATGAAAGTCCTTTATTTCTAGTTGTGGAAACAAAACTTTGTTCCACCTACAATAGCTTTACGGCAGCCACGATAGCATCCTTAAACTCGTTTAAATCCTTAATCCTTTAGACTGATGTTGAACTTTGACCGTCTCGGCAGCATTATGGAATTGGATAGTCCTCATCATAAGACGGTGATCTCGTATCAACCCCGTGTCAGTTTGTCATCTATCACGGTCGTCCCGTAGGTTACCTATTAAAAGGGCAAGTTGGTAGGTATATGGGTGCTTGTGGCAAAAGCGTCACTGCTTACGTAGACCAATAGTTCGGGTGCATTGTGCCCAATTAGACAATTGAGCAATCTACTTAGAAATTGCTCATATGCTTAACAATAAATTAGATTCGGGATAGGCTTATAAGAGCTTATAGCCGTGGGCGCTTCTTTACAAATGGGTCCCAATAGTTGTAGAAGGTGACCTTATCTTTCGATAGTTACCATCTCCTTATTGATTTCAAGGCCGTCTATAACAGCATCTATAGAGACGGCTGTCCAAGATGATGATGGAGAACTCTCGCTGTTCCATCAAGATCGATAATGATCGTACTAAGACATTGGATCTCAAAAAAGGTTTTAGACCGAGTGAAAAGCTGTCTTTCGACTTCCTAAGCATCATACTTGAGTGGATTGTTCAGAACTCATAAACCAACACCAGTGGGACAACTGCTGGCATACGGCGACGATATTTACTTAATTGGAAGACTTCAGCAGGCTTTCCGTTTGCAATCATTAAATGGGCTTAGCGCTGAGCGAGGGCAAAATCAGGTACATGCCGTCAATGAGAAGGGAGAATCTACACCGACAAATTGGACAAAACGTCACAGTGGGCAGTTACAACTTCGAAGTAGTGGGGGTCTACCTCGGTTCTGCTATTAACTCTGAATGATCCAGCCGCCAAGGTCTTCAAAACAAACCTGAAGAGACGACTCATTAGAGGACTTCCTCGCCGCAGTACAAGTTCAAAATGACTTAGACCAACTTCGAGGGGATTAGCTAAAGACCGAGCTTAGTGAAGAGGCTTCTTGGTTGAGTGCCAGTTTCACGAGGCAAGGTTAGCCGATTGCATGACATCACTAGAGCTACAAGAAAGTATCCTTTCCAAATGGATTGTAGCATTTCCATATCTTTCGTTATGCCAATTGGAAGCTAAGCCTGTGTCCTTGATGTTCGCTTCTAAATGTCCAATTTCAAAGGATACTTTCTATTATACGAAGCATAACAAAGTGAAAGGGGCGCCAAATGAATCGCCCATAAAAATGTCAACGCCACTTAAGCCACCTCTGTATAATAACACTCCCCATCATCACTCTTTCACTCCATAGCTCTTGATAAGTAGTTACTGAGCAATATCAAATCAAAGCTCCCCTATTCCCAATTGATAACTGAATTAATAACACCACCAGACTATCCTTGTTGGTGGTATGTGCCGGTCCCACTTACCCAGCATATGGTATACTATAAACAATCAAAGCTTTTATCACTGAATGTCCTTCTCACCGAAGAGAAGAGAAGGAGGACAGTAATAAGTTTGTAGATGGTCACCACCGAAACCAACCAACCAATGGTCAAGATGTCAAAGAGGAATAGTCGCCCATCCAAGTCTACTGTGTCTGTGATTGTGCTTGATTTGAAAATTAAATGGAAATGCATCGAAGGATAATATAAGGGTGATGACAATGATGAGGATTGTGTGCAAGATACCATAGTTCCTTCGGCAGGAAAATTGATGAGGTGTAAGGGATCAGCCAGAGTTTTTCTCTTTTTTTTTCTGTCGCCTTTACTGTAAGTAAGATGAAGTGGCTTAAAATATTTAGGGACATGTTTTCTTTTTTCTCTCTCTATCTATCTTTGCTTCTTATCCTATTTACATATTTGTGTTAAGGTTTGCAACTATTCCACATGATTACACTGTGTTGTAGTCATCGTCCTTGTCGGCGGGAGCGTCCGTCTACGCACGCCAAGACTAGGACCGAATCGAAATACCTCTCAACAAGTGTATCGAAGATGATATATTGAAGATAATACTTGCACTCAGGGACGTTTTGACATGGCCTCAAATGGGAAATCGTTTTTTTTTCCTCTCCTTTTTCTCAAATAGATTCCACAAAAAACCCAATGAATGAGGAATAAATTGAACGGGTTTTTCGGTATTTAGATGAAACCTTAGTCTGCCAGGAGTTGGAGGCGATTGTTGACGCTTAGGGTTGGCTGGCCTGTGAATTAGATTACATTCTTGGAGATGTTAACGAACTTGAAAATTTGTATTTTAAAGAAAAAAATCTATCTATCATCTGTGGTTGACAAGAATTGCAAAGTGAATTCCGACAAAGTTGAGTGTGTAATGATCTAAGTTATTCCATGTGAATGGGTAAAGAGTTGACTAACGCATGAAGGTGTTCCAACGATCCAAGGCTAGGAACGTTGAATCTAAACTGAAAAATTAGACTTGAAATTAAAAACCAAAAACTTATAAATTAAGGGGAAGAGGGAGGAAGATTAGGAAGAGTGGAAGGAGGGTCGGAAAGTGACGTCGTTGGCTTTGCTCAGCATTCTAGACATCAGTTCATGATAACCATAGTTGGTGTGGACAGATTTGAGGAGGAATATGGGTACAGATTTAAGATTGGTATTAAGAGTGCCCGCACTCTGCAGCCTGTCTATCGGCCGATAGTTTGCGGGTTGGACTGCTAGCATGCACACCGGGTCTAGTGCGAACACTAACTGCTTTCAAGGGATATTTGCTTCAACACATCACGCATACGACCATTCAGCGCATTTTTTTTTAGCAAAATGAACTATCGGCCGAATAAAGAATCGATAGTGTCCACCCATCGCTATAGCATCATAGTGATTTAGCAGTTGGCCGATAGTTTAGTTTTAAGCCAATCGGGTAGCCCTTGTAGGCTGATGCATCGCTTGTGGCATCCCAGAAGTTTCTTAGCTTGTTTTAGGCTCGTAGTACTATTTCAGGTTCTTATCCTGTCTTCGTTTTTTCTGTCTTCTTGAATTTTTCTTGTAAAGTGTGATACTCTATTCCACAGAATGGTTCGCTGTCTTGCCAAAGCGTCCGTTTTTTTGTTACCTTCAGTCCCGACAAGTCCAGAGATCAAGTAGAGTGTTAGCTTGTTATTCCTACCAAGTTTGTGTTGGCAATTTCCATACTAGCTTAGATTTAATGACGTAGGAACAAAGTACATACTTTACTGACTGCCAATCCTGACAGTATTGCTATTCAGTTACTATATTGATAAGGATGCACCTCTCCATTGTGCATAATTCATCTTGAAAGATGCTGGTCTGGAGACTGTAAGCAGGCAGATGTTTCATATCCTTATGAACCAATGCATTTATCCCTTCCGGCGCCTTCTTTAACCATCCTCCGGATTTGTGTTGCTCCACTACAAGGTGGAACAGTGTGAGCTCTAGGAGTACTTCCATAGCTGCTGTTGGGCACGTTCGCATGGCCATCGTGATACAGAGACACGCTAATCTTTGCACTTTAGTGAGTTGTGACCGGACTGGCTATCTTTGTACATGCTAGTGCATGCTATTGCGCCATAAGTAATCATTGGCCTCAAAATGACATGCTCATCCATCTTAGTATTTTTCGATTGAGTATTCAATACCCGCTAGGATCCTACATACTATTAGAGCTTGTATTTTTTCCACAGTAGATCACTGTATTAGCACTGCCCTAGATAAGTTTGACTGTCGATTCCGAGTCTTCTCAACAAGACACCACATTAGATGAGATAGTACTCCTCCTTGTGAACATCCTTGTGTCGTGATGACTTTAATAATTCTATTTGATGTTAGAGTTTCTGCTTATCTCGTTCTCAGCAACTTATACACCTATTTGGATACTTTCCGCCGACCTCCTTCCTATCTAAGGCTTGATAGTGTTATTCAATGCTCCTTCGATATTAAAGAAGGCGCTGAGTTCTATATATCTCCTTTGTTTCAAGAGCTCTTTCGGTTGTCACCGTCAATTGGTAAAGACCCATCTCAGTGGATCTGCCCGGTCTGTACGCACGTTGATGGTCGTGGAGTGGCGAAGTATTAAATACATCCTCCTTTAAATAATTATCCACAGTTTTCTCAATTGTTTTGAGTTGAACCGATGTTGGGCTGATTGGTCTTTTGGCATCAACATAGCTTTCTCCACTGTTTGGGTTACGTTTCAGCGCAAGAATACTTTTGAATATCTTTGCTAGGTGCGGCAGTAGTTTATCTTACCCGCTTTGCAGTAGGGCTGGTATGAGACCGTCCACTAGTATTGACTTGAAGGGTGGGAAGGAGCTTATTGGCCAATTGATTGTCCCGCTGGAAGAGATTTCACCTGCTACCTCCCAATCAGTTTTTCTAGGTCCAGTTATTTGCAGGTGTTCAGTGAACTTCTGGGTGTAAGTGAATTTTCAGGAGCAGTAGTTTTCTTTGATCCTCATCTTCCGTGAGCCTGTCATCTGGTTGTTTGACTGATGTAGGCATACTTCCTGCTTTTGCTAGAGCTGCACTAGGAGTGTTAGTTATTTCTTCTTTTGCCTTTCTCAGTTTTCTATTGTAATTTATAAGTGCTACTTTGTAGCATTGCCAATCTATGTTACGCTTCGCCCTATTGAGCAGATTCTTTATGTCAGAGCGCAACTTTATTAGATTGCTGCTCCACCATGACATATCTTTCCCGCCCTTCCGATTACTTACAGGGCAAAAGGATTTAAACGCGGTTGTAATTGTGGTACCCTAACAGTGGCGCAGGAGGTGCGTAGTGCCCTCCTCAGCGATCTTCTGTCTTCGCAAGGTGGGATTCACACAGACGAGTTATTTTATTTTAGTAGGTTCCTTAATCGGTACTTGGTAGCTGGAGTACCCTCCTCTCTCGTGACCTTATGCTGTGCTCCACGAACTTTGAAGTCTTCTCTAGAGCACATCACAAGCTTCAATTAAACTCCTTCTTGTCACCTTCCGTATGAGTTTCCTTCCCCAGACAGGATAGCAGAATCGTCCTAACGTATACAGGCACAGTATTCTTGTTCTCAGTTGTCTAACTTTTGTATTTCCAGGTCTCGTTTGCTGTGCCTTTTTAACTCGAAAAACAACAAAATTGCAGATTATTTTTTAACATTCCCACAAGAAGCATCACTATTTCAGTCCTCTAATCTTAAAACAATAAAAGGTGTTTTTTTTTTGTTTTGCCTCACGTTGAAGTGATGCAACATTTAATTACCGTCTCGAGCGATCAACCAAGTCAATGATATAAATAAATTTAATGCATTGTTACCTAATCTGCAATATATACCTTTGAACTTCCGGTTCCCACTTGACAGATGTCACTTCAATTGATTGCGAATAAGTTGTGGTGTTATAAATATTTTTCTAAGGTGAATTCGCCAATCGATTTGACCTTGTCAGCAGACTAAATTGGCTGATTGCTTTTCTTGTTAATTCCTTTTGCGTCAGTCGAAACTATCACCGATGTCCAATTGTACACAGATCTGGAGAAGGATTATAAATGCTTATCCTTTGCAAGGATGGGGGGTGTTAATGGATGTCTTTCGTGTCAAATAATTTCAATTGATTTCCCATTTCCTTTTATATACCACAACACGAGGCGGTTTTTGGAAAATTACGCAAACTATGACACTGGCGGTTATCGGTTTCAGAACAAACAGAAAACTTTGTGTCCGGCTTGTTATTGCGAATCATTTTCATATTTTAAATAAATACAAAAAAAATCATACTAATAGGACGAAATACGTAAACATACCTAACCTATCCATTGTTTACTTTGGCACCTGTTCTTAGGAAATTATAGTTTCCATTCGCGAACAATGTGCTTCGACTGTAAGGGTAAACTAAAGTCTTGCGTGTTACGTGAGGAAACTTATTAATTAAACAATCATTTAAAAGGTTTGTCTATTTGCTTACGTTGCTCAGTTATTATTTATGAGTCTATTTTGTTAGTACAGTGTCAAATAAAATTGTTTAAATGGACAGGTAGCATTAGCATGGGCGAGGGGTATTTTGAGGAGCACATTTTACTTGTGTTAAAGTAAAGCCCCTCGAACTTAGATATTGATAACCAACAGAAAAAATAAAACACTATTCAAATCTAAACAGGCATACTTCAAAGGAAGATCGACAGGAACAGCTCTTCACGAAGAAGTGCGAACAGTAGAAGAGTCCATCCACCACAAAGAATACACTTTAGCCACCTTCCTAAATGTATAGAGAAGGAGTCATTTATAACGTGCTTATTGAAGTTATTCTGAAATACAGGTGGGAATAGAATGCTATCTTAGTCAATGGACTAATAGAATTATTCAAGCAACACAAGGAAACAGCAGCTTAAAAAAATTTGCCGATAGAGGAACACTCCAAGGCGGTGTTATATCAACTCTCTTATGGCTCATATTGATGAAGATAATCCTTTTAACACTAGACAGAAAAAGAGTTAAAGTAGTTGGGTATGCAGATGATATGGTGATACTTGTGTCTGGAGGATGCTCCTGTGTCCTGTGGAAGGTTAATGCATGGGCCAAAAATGTGGCCTAGGCATAAACCCGAGTAAAACTGAAACCCGAATCACGCTTCCTCGCCAAAACGGTGCTAAGTATCTATGTATGTGTGTGTCATCCTAGAGCTCAAGCTTAACTGGAAACTCAACATAGAGCAGCGAGTAAAGAAGGCATATATAGCCATCTACGAATGCATGTACAGGAACTTTGCGACAGATGCTCTTATGGTCCACCTACATCTCTTACCCATAGATCTATACATGAAAAATATTTCACTACATAGTGCAATCAGATTCAAAGAGTCTAGGTGCTGGACAACCAAACCTAGATTCTCTACAGAGAGAACTCGCTCCTGCCCTTTACAGACTACATCATTCCCAAACTTTTTTAGAGTAATAAGGTACAATTCCCCACAAGACATGCCTCTTGCATAGACTACTCTTAATTGGAGAGAATGCAATCACTGCTACTAATAGCAGATAGTCGAACGGCACCAATCGCTCCATTACTAAGCAAATGTAGCCTAAGCTGGATCTCAAGCACTCCTAATAAAGCTAACCTGGTCTCACATTAGCACTATAGTAGGTGTCATCACAGGGCTTCATTAGGAGGCACGCTACTCAATTGTGCCTCCCTTAAAACGATTTCCGCAGAAGCTGCTTGCGCCAAGAGGAGGAGAAGGCTATATCTTATCTTCTGCGCAGTTGCCATACTCTCTCAAATCTCACCTTGACTCTCAATAATATGATGACCTCTGATCCAACACCGAGGTCTAGATCCTCTAGAAATCAAATACAGAAAGCTTTTCAATAATGGCAAAAGTACTAGAAATGCGTTAGACTGGGGCTTGTAGAAGGCATCCTTAAATATGTATGTATCAAGTTTCCTCATGGAAATCAATTTGTCTTAGACGACTTCCAGCAAAGATTCATTCAATCTCACAGCCTATTCCCAGAAAGTTCCCAGTTGTCTTGAAACAACTTCACTGAAGAACTTCAGAATTTCCCCCGAAAACACTGACTACACCATCCCATGTCTCAACTTTGACAAGAGAATGCATTTGACAAAAAAATGGTTCAAAAACCATGGACGGAGTTGGTGGAGCTGTTTCTCTGCAATTCGAAGTTTTAAGTTCTGCTTCCGTCTACCAAACTATTGTAAATAAATAAAACATGATATCCGTGATAAGCTGCCATCAAGTCTTTGGATTCGATCTCTATAGCTTCCTTAAAAAGTGCAATAAATGTCGAAAACCTCTCTGAATTCAATTGCAAAATTGAACTCTTTACCTTTGGAATAAGTCCTAAGTCATTCTCAGATATCGGGAAACGATATCGCAGATGATATTGCTAAGTAAGGTTCAATTGAGGACTTCTTAGCACCTAAACCTGATTTCTCTCTGTCATTTGTGTCTCTCACTAGTATGTGCTCGGCATGTCTCTTCCGGCTGCAGGCTGACTAAATGGATGTCACTAACACCTGCAACACAGAACCAAAAAACCCTTGGACTCATGTTATACTAGGATCCTGGGAAACGAGATTATTAGACAAGTCTAAAAGCAAAACTAATTGAGTCTCTTTGGGCTTCGAAGGACTGTAGATGTCTCCCTCTCTGCAGTCTGTCTAAACAAAGTCTACGGTAAATCAGAACACTCCTTGTTCTTTGTCAGCAGGAAATACTTTTTGGCGTCTTAGCGGAAGGACTCAATTTACTAAGCGTCTTAGCTTAGAATTAAGAAATCTGTACAGTCTGCTGACACAGTTGAGTACTTCCTTAGCTAATTTCTTTCAACATTGCCGGGGCTCCTCATTACTATGCTTCTCTAAAAAAGCGAGTTTCCTTGAATGAACAGAAATGTCTAATGAAATAAAGTCCACATCCTTGAAAGCACAAAAGGCCACTCACGCCTGAGTGCTTCAGTTAAAAACAAAACTAACCAAAAACCACTGGCTATTGTTCAGATATCAAAAGCAACCACACGATCTCTTGAAAACTATTAGCCTGACATCATTATCTTCATCATCCCACAAAGTGGAGGAAGCAAATAATTATTCCCAGCTAATTAGCCAAACAATCAAATAAATTTGTTTCTCATTTGCAAGAAGAAAAAAAGAAAATTAATTGTCAAAAACTACGACGAAGTCAATAATAATGCCGCGTGCGTGCTCAGTCAAAGGAGCACATTTTCCTTTCTTTTGAGAATGTGCTCCGCCAAACGATAAAAATAATTTAATAAACCAAATTTCGAACTAAAAATTGACAAACAACAAGAACTTGTGTGCTGATGATTCGATTAAGGCAAGGGGACGACTATCAATGAACGGGCCTCCATTCAATGTACCACCCCACCCGGTGTGAGTATCCAAGCCCACTGTCTCCAAGTGGTCACCAAACGGTGTGCCTCCAGTCTCTATGCCTCTCTTCATGACTTTGTATAGTTTCATTTATTATTGTAATAAACTAACAAATTGTTTGAAATTAAGATATGCCTCTCCACGCGATCAAAACTGCTAGCACTTGCTTTGAAGATAGTAGCTGCCTCGCACAGAGTCAAGAACTAGAAGAGAACTAGCTATTAGACGACACAGCTAGTGAGAGTGATTCCAGTTGGATTTGTTTGATTGAGCGGGAGTTGCATGTAAGCGGATTATTTGCCTTCTGTCAGTCTTATCGGGCGGATTCTTAAGTTTTGCGGCAAAAAAAAAAAAAAAAACAACAAATTCGTGTTAAATATTCACAACAAGCGCGTTTGGATTCACAGTTTGTACTTAAACGCGAACCGTGTCGTGTCGGCGCTAATAGATTGAGAGAACTCTTTTGTGTCAAGTTGTGTATATTTTCGCAGCAAAATTGTGAGTTTTTTTTTATAATTTTTTAAAATATTTCCTTTTTTCCTGACGTCGAGATAGGAAATAGTTTATTATTGTGGTGAGATTGTTGTTTAGAATAGAAGCAGTATTTATCGACGGGTGATCGATGTGGGAGTGGAATATTTTGTTGAAGAATACTTTTCTATGAAACTGTTTAATTATTAAGTACTTGAAAACGAATGCCGGCTTCATAAGGTTGTTTTTTGCGGTAAATTTGTTATGAAGGTCGAACGAAGGTCAAAGGGTTTTAGGAGTACAGAGGGACCCCTCTAAAGGGGTCTATACAATAAAATTTGCATTTCGAAGGGTTTTCCATTGAACACTTCTTATCTTTAAATTTAAATAAAACAAACTGTGAGTGAGATTCCATTAAAATCTTGAATAGATTTGAAGGGTCTATTTATGCCATTATGTTGGAAATATAAAATCATTCAAATATCTACCACGGCTTTGTTGAGTGGCGCGTATCCGAAGCGTCCAATATTTCATAGCTCTGGCGCATAAAGCAGGTAAAATTTGACCAATGGCATTGATTATGTTGGCTTTCAGGGTAGTGGTAGTTTGTGGTTTATTGGAATAGACATGTGGCTTAAGAAAATCCCAAAAGAAGGAGTCGAACGGGGTCAAGTCGCATGAACCCAGTGGGCAAATCACCTCTCAGTCGCATCAATTTTAAGCAATATTTATCACGTAGCTAGTAGCATGCTTTAGTTTAGCCTAGTTAGCAATCTTGTTAGGATCTAGGATTTTGATGAAAACCGATTGCAGTCCAGACTGCAGAACAGTATTTAGTACTGCGGTTGTTTTAAGAACTCTACTGGTGCAAGGATAGCCAGTTCTTTGAACATTTCTCAAGAGATAGAGGTTGATAGTTATTGTTGGGTCTGTCTATCATACGGCCACGTTATATAGAAGTCTACGTCTTACAGCTGACGTATATGGCCAGAAACTGTTACAGGGATTTTAGACCCCTATAGGATTTTTACAGGGATATACAGCAGTACTAGCTCTTCTTACGTTCTCCAGAATACATTCCAGTTGAGTTTTCTTTCCAAGATTAGACCCAAAAGGGTGAAATTTCTGGGATTTTATCAGACGCTGTAAGGAACCTCATCCGCGTAAGCAACAGCCTTCCAGCCGGTAACTTCTAGGTCGATCAGCAGTTGGTTTATTCTGATTTTCTAAAGAAAGGTAAATAAATCTACGACTTGACAAGTCTGCGAGCCGAATCTATTTCTGTTGATTAATGGGCTACCTCGATGTCCAAGAAGGTTCTCATAGCAAATTCCTTAAAATTTAGTGTTCAATGCTACGCACTAGGACATGTAAAACACTTTTAATTTTCAGTAGACATGTTGGAATGAAGAACGAAGTCGCTAATCAATGGTATCATGGAGGTGGTTACCTATCAATCAATATCTGGGCTCTTGAAAAGGCACTTTTGAACTAACATGAGGAGAAAAGTCTCTAGGAGTTACGTTGTTCTTTCCTCAGTATGTTTTTGTACGCAGTTAGAGACAACTTATAGGAGACCCAGTCTACGTTCAATATGGAGCATTTAGCTTCATTGTAGAGTTGCTTGCATTATCACCTAAGGCAGTCCAGAATGGCACTCCACCAAGGAGGTTTCTTTTTGTCACCAGGCGGAGCATGCCACGTTCAAGGATCTATTTAGGGGGTTCGATAGCAGTCCCACTTCAAATTGAGAAAAGAAAGCAGGACACGTGGGAGGAGGCTGAATGTACTTTGATTTCTTGTACAAAGACTAGTTTGTTCATTGATGTTAAAGCTGCCCCAAAATTAATGATATGCATTAGCATCCCACAAAACGATAAGGCGCGTGTTTGACGATGTAGTGCCATTGTATGGTTTTTTTTTCTCAGGGGTGGATTTTTGAAATGTTCTTCGCAATACTGTCGCCAACTATGGAGAAAGAATTTTTTCCCATCCGAAAGAAGTTAGCTTTGAGCATTGTTAATCAACTTTGGTGTTGACCATCGGTTTCACAGACTACCACTGCTATATCTCTATCGTTGGTTGTGTAATTTCTACTGTTGAGTACCTGGATATGATTGTTTTTGTTGATCCACTGCTCCATGAGGACGTCGAAAAGGTTTTGCTTAGTAATATAGTTTTTGCCCCCAGAAGTCTGTTTGATGCTACTGCGATACATTGCAGCTTCAGATTTGCGGAACTCTCTGGTTACTACGATAGCGTCGTAGTTCGTAGTATTAACCATATGGGCAAGGATTGAATGAAAAAAGCCATTGATTATAGTGTGATATTAGTTAGCTCTTCCAGGCATTTACTAATGGAACGGTGCTTGCCAAGTGCGAAAGGTATCAATGGTCAACATCAATCATTGAGTAGGGTGGATGAAGTGACAGTGTCAAAGACATGGAACGCGGGCCATTAATGGCTTCCAAGACAATAAATTCTGGCCGTAGTGCATTTGTTTTTGTTTGTGCAAATGGTCCATTGCGGCATGGGCGGTATGGCGCCGTCCTATTGAAACCGTTTGTCGTCGTTGTGTATATTCTGCAAATTCGGGCCAAGAGAAATTGGTTATCGTCGACCGATAGCGGTGGTCGTTCGCGGTGATAGTCTGGCAAAAGTTCTCAAAAAGTGTGAGCCGATGACGCTGCCAGCCCAATAGCCAGACGAAACCGTGACTTTCTCTGGATGTACTGCAATTCGGTGGATCTTATGTGGATTATTATCGTCCCCAATACGATAATATCGCTTGTTGAAGAACCCATTGATCCAGAAACGAAGGAAATGTTGCTCGAACAGAAGTCCCATCTTCATAAAACAATTCAATTGTTTGGTGTTGTTGAACGCTATAACTCCTAATGTAGATTTAGCAAGACAGATGTAACTTCAACAATATGGCCCGCTGTCATGCTTCAAACAAAGAAGTGGCACTAAAGAGTTTGTACGTCCAGCGCTCACATACGGTTCACAATTTTAAAATGTAAATATTATATGTTGGATTTGTTTTTTAAGAAAAGTATTTTGCCGGTAACTTGCCCAAAACGAAATCTGTTACGATCGTCTTTCAAACATTCGTGAGCAAAAGTGCAACTTATGAAATATGTTTTACCCTATCGATAATGCAGAGCATCTCTTCGGCCCCTTCTATAGGTGCAAAAAGTATGTAACAGTATGACAGTATTGTTGTGAGGAGTCAGAGCCTTGTCCTGTTGACCTATTCCATACAGTTTTCATTCCGGACTTCATTCAATTGACTAACTTTGAATTGGATTGGAAATAACTTAACGTCGCATATTCTTTTGATTTGTGTACATATCTGCGAATTGATTAGTGGGTCAGGAGGAAACTCTGATTCTATTTGGTGTGTTGTTTATTTTCATTTTCTTATCAGAATGCAGTAGGTATATATAACACATTGAGTCATTTCGTCGGTTAATAAAGAACACCTATACGCTCGGCAGTGTGACTTAAAACATAAAATTCTAGTCACGTTAGCGAATAAACTTAAAATGACAATAAGATTTAATTTGCACCTTATTTGTTCCAGTTAACTATTTTACGTAAATGTTAGTCAAACAAGGAGAACAATGAAGTTTTGATGAGTTCTAAAGTTACAAGGCTACTTACTTTCACAATAAGCTTAGTGGCGATGCATTCCAAATCGACTTAATGAAGGAGTTGATTTAGGCCAGGCAGGCATTGTGAAGGTTATGTAGATCGTTAAAAAAGGATTTAGGCCTTCGAGAACAGAAGCAAGCGAGTATTACATACATATGTATGTAGGGTAAAAAATAAATTCTTCCAATACTGCTTCTAGAGGGACAAAGCATACTTTTTGAACTGTGATTTAATTGGAAATAACGTTCCCCCTAGGTTGACTTCTAGTCGATGTGGTACTTTATGTAGATCACCTTTAGTCCAAGTGAAATGGTGTTTATTCTTTTATTCATTAGAATCTGCAGTTCCATTCTTTGTCTATATTCAGCTTTCTGAGGTGCTTCCTGAGTATTATTAATCAGTTAACGTGATGCGAGGCCAGTTGCTATAGACAGTGACTATACTCTCTAGTAGATCTAAGCCTTGCTTAGTTCAGTAAGGCATCTCGATACATGTTTTGATCCGGGCCCTGTTTCACCAACCACTTTTCACTTTGTACTTTGCATTTTTTCAAAAAAAAAGAAAAAAAATTCCTGTAAAGTACAAGTGCAATGCAATGCAAAGTGTTGACGACTTTGCATTTTTGCAATTTTTCAGACTTATTTGTAGAGTGAAAAGTGAAAGTGTTTCACCGACTAAAAAGCGAACTTTGCATTTGTAATCGTGTTCTGCAAAGTTGCAAAATGAAACATATGCGCGTATGTATGTATATTTAATTGCACCCATATGTAATATAGGGGATCTGCATGGAACAAACATGAACATGAATTGGACTAGTAGCACAACAGTCAAATTTGTGGTATAGTGCTGGCCTTACCTCCTCTTGGTGGTCCCCGAGCAACTACATGCATAAATCCTTATGCATGTAGGCTGAAATTGCAAGCGCGAACGGTCTAGCGTTTTCTAGTCCAGTATGTTAGCAACCCGCGGTACTGAAAACAATAGAGCTAACGAAAGCGATATTATGCCTCGGATAAGGATTGATTTAATGATGAATTTTTGCCATTGTAACTGGACAAAGATAGGATTCTGGAAAGTGAAGACGCCACATAGTGGCAGATTTCTCCAACTCGAGAGAGAATTCATGGGATATAAGCTAGATATCGTAGGGATTAGCAAATAAAGATGGTTAGTAGCAGGAGAATACAAGTCTCCAACGCGTGCTGCTCTATTCCGAAAGACCAGCCTGTTGCCGACAAGGATACGGTGAAATACGCAGCCAAATGAGAATTTCTTAAAGCCCTTGCATGGTGCACGCTACCTGACCAGCTTGCGTTAACGACATGGAAAGATCGGTCTGACCCACATACCATCATTGCATTCAATGCATGCTTTCCATGTCTATTAATAAACTGCTCTTCATTTTCCGTGGGGGCATCAATGTTGAACATAGTAAGGGAATCCTTCTTAAGCGAAGAATTGGGTAGATATATCCAAAGAATTTTCTGGCCAGCAAATGGTGTTCCCAAGAAATTCCTTGATTAGTGCGCTCGAAACTCGGTGTACCACCCTGCAGATTGTAGCCTTGCTTACTCCGTGCATAGCAGCGACTCCATGGTTGATAAATCATTCCCAATTTAAAAATTTGTCCTTAATTTAACAACTCTTTGTATACTGTTACTATCTCCGTTACTTTTATTTATTTTCACCAACAATCACAACAAAAGCTAGACTGCAAATAAACTTTTTTCTTTGCATATTATTGACAAATTTTTCAAAATTTCAAATGTAAAGTGCAAATTTAATTTGTTTGGTGAAACGAAATGGGAAAATTCTCTTTCTTTGGAATTGACAATACTTTGCATTTTGCAAAAATCCACTTGTCACTTTGCAAATATGTGTTTGGTGAAGCGAATTTTCCAAAGAGGTACAATTTTTCAAAAGAATAATTTCCCTTTTTCAAATTTGCGTTTGGTGAAACAGAATTTGAAAAGATAAATTCAAAAGTTAAAAAGTAAAAAGTGAAAAGTGGTTTGTGAAACAGGGCCCTGATTTACTACAAATTCACTTAACCCCAGGGTCGAATGTTCGTTCTTCTAGTTTATTTAGTTCAGACGTAAAGCAAGTTAATTAAATTTATGAAGCTATTTAATTAGGTGCTATGCGCAGTGCACATGTACCTATAGAAAGCGGAAGGACACAATTTAGTTAAGTTCTCTTCTTTCTGAACTGCATACGTTATAACTGGTCGGGTAAGTTAGTTCCATTGGAAGGTATATTTGAGTTTTTACTCGTGAACTAAATCGAGTTGTTGAACTTAATGAACTAATAGAAATTACCATTGCGAATTAGTTAATTTACTTCATTTGTAAAAGCCTAGCTTCTAGCATTAAAATATGTCTGATGAATCTTTTTGCTTAATCCCCTTCTTTCAGTTATGACAGTTATGACAGCATTCTCTGTTACAAAGTTCAATATATTACTTTACTTTACGCCAACCAGTCTGCTTAGTAGTTCACGATTCACGGTTATAATCCCTAGACATAAGATAAGAATAATAAATCATAATGCCGCTATTAATCCACCCTTTGGTCAAGACTATGTGCTAACTACTAAAAAACCGAAGAAATTTAACTGTCAATTTAAGATCTGTCATAATCTTGCTTAGTCTTCATACACATGACTGTTTTACAGGCTCAACAAAACTTAAGTCCTATTTTTTTTCAATTTACAACATCCATTCAACTTGGGTAAAATAAGTCAAATGATTTGCCCTGAGACAACACTCAAAAGCCTTGACATTGACACATGTCAGTCAAATTGAGATAAAATTTATCGACTGCATATGTGGGGTGAGCTTTTTTTCTTGTTTTTAAACAGAAATGCCGATGTCGATTGAAATCAAATTACTCAATTTATTTTCGATTTGGGGTTTCCCAATTTCGATCGCCAAGGGTGAATGACAGATTTATCAAAAGAACCAGAAATATAACAAATACCGCTGTCGATAAGTGCAGTCGTTATTCATTTGGTCAGTTAAAATGGTCTAATTGTCTAACGTGGTTATCAGTAAGTAAGGGTTATTTATAGATCTTGTTTGATAGATTTGTTTACATGTAAGATTTGGGAACTAAAAACCAATATACTTACAGACGAAAGTTTCTCGATGATAAATTCAATAAAATCGCAACAAAAGTGAAATCGTGGGCACGGAAATTTATGTTCGAGTCCCATCTCTTTCGAGTGCCTGAAAAACATTCAAGAGTATTCATATGAAGTGAAAGCTTTTCAATATACCCACTGCCCTTCGGAAACGCCATAAAATGTGAGTGCCTCTTAAACGTGCAGAAAGGTATATCGCGCAGATCACATAATGCACAATTCGCAATGTCGCGTTCACGAAACATAGTGACATATCGACCTCATCGTCTGAGTAGAGCTACTCTCTACTTTCTCGCGCGTTTGACAGACCTATTTGATTTTAAGGAACATGGGTAGTCATTGGCTCGTGTATTCATTAGCTTCATTGGAGGTTGAGATGATAACACTTTCGACAACTGGTTCAGTCTTACAACTCTTTATCCTCTTTTTCCATATCCTCCGTGGGTGGTGTCCAAAACGACTGAAGAGAGTTGTGTGTGATTTTTGCTTTCGTTTGTAATTCACAGTATGTATACTGATTGTAGTAATGAAAGCTTTGTTTCAAACTTATCAATGGTATAGCGAATCATGCGTTCTGTATGTCGATTACTTACTTACTTAAAAGGCTCCCGACCCTTGTAGAGTCTCTGTCTGAGACGTCGTTGCCTTCCATCCTCTGCGGTCCCGAGCACGCTGCTTCCAGTTGTGAAGACCAAGTTTTCTGGCATCCACGATAGCTTGGTCTTTGTACCGGAGGTTCGGTCTTCTTTGCCGCCTCGAACCTGGGGGCTGGGTTTCGAAGATCCTTTTGGCTGGAGCATTGTAGTCCATTCGCTCGATGTGGCCGAGGCAATGTACTCTGCGTATCTTGGTTTTTTGGACTGTACCAGGATGCCAGGATCTTCCGATGATGTCAATATCGTTTGCGTATCCCAGCAGTTGGACGAATTTGTGAAAGATAGTGAAGATAATAGTATGTCGATTAAGTAGACAATAATTTGTTCTGAGTACTCGAAATACATTCATCGTAAAATGCTGATTTTCGTTTTTTTAGACATTGTGTTAACCCCATACTTTTCATGATAAAATGTCAAACAATATTTAATAAAACTAAACCATCAGTGAAAAATTCGTAGCCAAAAAAGTACCGTTAAATGGAACACCCATTAGTATGTCCGCTGAAGTGACCTCTCTTACTATATTGGGTGGTTGAATATTTAAATTTATTTTAATTGCTTGGGCATACACCAAGAAGAGAAAAACGATTACCGTTAAAAATTCAAATTCAAATAAAGCTGATACAAGCTTTTGCAAGCTTCTCTGTGGTTTCAGTCCAGGCTAAAGCAACTTAAGCTACATACATACCTTCTACTGCTACATGTTGCACATCTTTTCATCTATGTATCCGCACTTATCGAATCTATGTAATTTCCTGTTCTCTTTTCTCTCATTTGATTTTGTTAGCAAAATTCGTTCGCTCACAGATTTGCCCGCAAATTATCCACAGATATACACACACACACCATCAAATCCATCCAACAAGATGTCTACAGGTGGCACTTAAACAGAAGGATTCCTATTCCTTTCGACCATGTGCGCTTTCATGTACCGACACAAGAAGAGAATCAGTGCTAACTGATAGATCCTTTCTTGTGGTAGTGGCTGGCATTTGGCCAGGTTTTTGACTGAGCAGGACCTGTGCAAATTCTCTCTGATTCAGTCGTCAGTTCGTTACTTGTTGGGGCAGGTATCCACCACGTTGGACGTTGGTCGTCAAAAACGCGCCTAATTATAACCGAACAACAACACTTGCGGTGCAAGCTCTTCACTATTATAGCTTTCCCTTTTGGAAACTGTCATTATCCTTGCACTCATAGTATGTCTAGAGATTCAGTGAATTAAGGATTACAAGCGCTATCGGAGGCTACACATGGACCGAATGTCCTGAAAATTCCTCAAATCGGTTCTGTGCGTTTAAAGTGTTCTCCTTGTGTTCATAAGAATCCATTCGTGACTTTCGATTTAGTTAGTTGAATCTAGCAAAAGTTATAAAACAAAAGATACAATTGAAAAGAAGAAAAGGATTTTTTCCAATTTACGATTCTGCGCGCAAATGTCCACTAAAGAGTATAAGAAACGAAAAAATAAGAAATAATACTAGAGACAATTTGTTGTTATTGTGCCAATCGGTGTGTGCATGGTGTGTTTGTGGTGGTGGACGAGAGCTTATTCTATTGCTGGTCCTGGAGAAGCAGCAATTGTTTCTAGTTTTAATTTTTTTTTAAGTGAAACTTTGTGCGAGTGTAGCACTTTTTGTTGCTTGCCTTGGAATAGCAGATCCTTCGGCGGTTCCATATGCAAGCGCTGTTCATCTTAGGTAAAGTAATTGCATTGTCTATGAATGAGCATGTGGTTGCATCTTAAAGTAGTTTTGTAGCTTTTCTTTGACAAGTGTTCGTAGGTGCATTTCAAAATTCACTTTAGGTGTAAGTAGTTTTCTGCGAGGTGCTTAGGGATCTGAAGGACAAGCAATTAATCTGCTAATGTACTATGCACTGAGGTAGGTTTATAGTCGTGTCAAAGCTGAAACTTGGTTCTTTATTGGATTTTAAAGATTTAACTGAGTTTGCAAATGTATCTACATAGTTTGAACTACGAATTTGAGTCAAGATTTTGTATTTGTGTATCTTTGTAAGTCCAATTCATTATAGGCTAGCCAACTAATTTAAGAATTAAGAAGGGCCTAAACATGTCCAAGACACATTGGCTTTCTTTGACTGATTCCCATTTGTCTTCTCATATTTATTGCTCTTCAATGTATTCCTTCTACTCACAAAGTTACTTGGAATGTTAATGTGAGACGCTCATGAGTTTTTTGGTTACAAACTTTGTACTCAATTTCAGGTGGTTCGGCTTCTCAAGTGGGGGCACACTTCAGTGAATACTTCAAACCCTGACAGACTCTGGTTTTTGTGTTGTAGTCCAGTGGTACAGATCATAGTATAGCATAACCCAAGAGTATGATACGGAGTTGGAAGATCTTAATCCTGCCACGCTACTGCATTCCTACTGATCCCTTTTGACCTCAGTAAGTTCCGGCAGGCATCAATTCGTCACTGATATTAAATCAAATCAAACCAAATCAAGTACGGTACTTTACTCGAAAACCATTCTAACGATTTTGATTAAATTTCATATTTGATTTAGACTGATAAATTCCAGTCAAATGACAAATAAAATGTTTTACCAAATTTGTTAACAACAGTATTTTATTTAGAACATTTTTGCAAAAAGCCGATTTGCGCGAAAACGGCTCTAACGATTTCATTCAAATTCCTCACTGAGATTAGTACACACAAATACAAGAAAATGAGATACCACATTTTGGCGAAAATTGGTTAGAACGGTTCTTATAACCAATTTGGCTAAAAGACGTTTTTCTTTAAAACGGATGTAACGATTTCCTTAAACATTTTACATTAGGTTACAAATTTCAAAAACTATAAAATAGCGTTCAAATTATTTGGCCAAAAGTGGATACAACGGTACTTTTCCACGAATTAAGTAGTTTTAACCAATTTTATCGAAAACTGTTCCAAACGATTTTTTTTTATTTCATATTTATACTAGTTTGGTGAAGTGCTATAAAATGGCATACCACTTTTTTCGCCAAAATTGTTAATAATGGTAATGGTACCAGCCAACTTAACAAAATCTTACTCAGAAAATGAACATTGTATATTGATCGTTGGTTTTATGTATCTCAACTGCACATAAAACTTATAGATATAGGTGTAAGTTAGTATGACCCAGTAGTGCACTTTATTATATTTATATTGTCCATTATTATGAACCTTATGTGAGTGCCGAACTTTCCTCTTAGCTTAGAGGCCATTTTCGGTTATCGAAGATAGTAGGATTTTCGCTCCTCATCCTGCACCGTACACTTACAAGATAACTAATAAATAATGGTCTTTGCAGTCCGTCACTTTTGCTTCAATCATCACTTTTATTTCGCACCAAAGATTGAATCAACCAGCGCCACTCTACTTTGCATTGTACACCTCTACACACCTTTACAAGTTAAATATTAGCTGAATAAAAACATAAACTTTATATAGTTAAGTTAATTTTTTTTTTATATTAATTCAGTGTTCATCGACGATCTAAATGGTGTAATTTTCACATTCCTGCTTAATCAACTTGTTTAATAATGGGCGATTCATTTAAAAATACTTTTTTTAAAAGTAAAAAAAAAAGTCAAAAAGTAATTTTATCGGATTATATTTACTATCAAACAAAAGAACCATTCCCAACATTTATTTTTTAAGAATAATTTCTTTCAAATATTTGCCTAATTTTACTATGTTCCTTTTTAAAGTTCCAATTTTTGATGAGGTCTCCTAGTATTTCCAGTGGTACTTGACGAATAACGCGAGTACCGTTTGCTTTCAATCGACAATCATACCCGGCTTATTATTAAGACTTTGGACTTTACATAGGCTCAAAGGAAATAGTCTAGAGCTGTGATATCATACAATCTAGTTAGCTAATTCCCCTATCCAAAATGCGGAACTGAGTGTTCACTGAATTGTTCTCGCTATAAAGCTATGGTTACATGGTCTCTGTGGCAAGTAGCGCTGTCTTATTGGAATCAAATGTTCCCAAGATTATGGGCTTCATTTTTAGGTAATAAATGGTCCAGTATCATGGTGCGATAAAGGGCTTTGTCCTTAAGAAACATGGATCGATGACGCCAGCAGCCCATAAACCACACCAAACCTTTGTTTTGTCTGGATTGAATGGCAACCCTTTAATATCTTCACGTAGCTCTTCAGTTCAAATTCATAAATTTTATTGAGGTAGGTAATCGTTAAGCCACAAATGCGCCTCAGCGTTGAACAAAATTTTTGTGGAAAATAGTGGATTTTCTTCAAGCTTTTCAAGAACCCAGGGTAGGTCAGCCTGCCTCATCGCGGTCATTGCGTACTCTCTCAGTTACCGCGATAATATTTTCTATGTTTTTCTTTTTCAATATTTTTTCAATATCTTTTCTATGTACTGAAAGTGTTGCGATTTAGAACTTTGGGATTATATAGCGAATAGTGAGTTTGAAAGGCCGATTATATAGACCTTAAATTGCTTAACGTGCACGGAACATATTCCTCGCAGGACCCCTAATTTTTGCAATACTGCTTATAGATTCTGTACCGGGCATACAACATAATAAAATGCCAAGCAATACTAAATGTCATTACAGGTTAACATATTTCAAGCATCATCCGTCAAAAAGTCCATAGACAAAAAAGTACCTCTAAATGCATTATCTTTTATTTTTGTTCCATTATAGATTTTGCTATATATCTCCATTTTCAGTCAATACCAAATTTGTATTTCTCTATTCAACAATTCTCATTTCTAACCCAAATTACAATTTCTTGTCTGACAGTTAAATGTATTCCTGTCACTTTAGTATTTTCCGTTTGCCATTAACCCTAAAAGTAATTAGATATTTATATGCGAAAGTGCCCACCATCCTTTTAGTTCATGACATTCATACTTGCAGTCGTTCCTTTACATTTCATTTTACAGATAACATCTCACTTTGTTAATTAATTCAAACCAGTCAATTGAGAGCAGAATGCAATTGCAGTCCCAAATATTAGTAAGAGAAATAGAATTTATGAAATTGAGACTTTTGAAGTGAAATCAATAAAATGCAAAATAGTTTTTGGTACTTTTCTTCTTCATTTGCACAAGTGTGAGTTATGTAAGTATTTTATGTTTTTCTTTTATTTTCAGATCATCGATAGCCCAATAAATAAATTACAATTATAATCATCAACCGTAAGGCAAGATGAATGACGAAGATATTTATGAAATCAAGAAAACATGGGAAATAATTATGGAAGATCCTAGCGGTTCTGGCCAAGCAATTCTAATTGAATTTTTTACCCAATTTCCACATAATCAACAAAAATTCGAGGGATTCAAAGATGTGCCCATAGGAGAACTCAATGTAAGTATCAATTGCAACTATTAAATTGTGTAAAGACATTTGAATTACTTAATCTATCGATGCTTCCGAATAATTATTCGAATTTGAAAACATATCTCGCCCAAGTCGTTTTACACTGTAGCGAAATGTTCTCTCCATCTAACGAGCTAAACCTTATCAGAAATAAGAAGGCTGCCGTCTAGACTCTTCAACGGGTATTATTTGGAGTTCCGACAACCAAAGAGCTTCTTGGTGTTACTATAAACATTCATACTACTTCTTCAGCCCTTGAGGATAGCGTGTCGATGGATTGACGCTTGTCAAATCTCAGACTACGCTGCACTTTTTCTTCTTTGCACAATATTGGATTTCTAGCTCGGTTTTTTCCATTGCTGAGGGGGGCTGCAGTCCGAGCCTTTCTGTACGCTGTACGCTCTTCCATCCGTCTCCAGGCGTTTGCCGAAAGCCATGTGCGATGGTGTTTCTGCCTCTTACCGACATAGGTGCTTACCCAGGTTGCAAAAGGATTTTTCACAGCGATCATCCAGTGATCACCCATGTTCTCCTGGAATGAGCTGTTTAAACTGAACTAAACGGCTTGCGCATTTGGGGAGCCAAATTGAGATCCTCCATCACGATTAAGGTGACTCCGTTTAGTGTCAGGTTGAAGACGTCGCCTAAATGACTATGAATTCGTCATTTTCATTCTAAACCGCGTCATCTTTCGGAGCGTAGCACTGTATGATGATGACCTTGCTTTCACTACTCTCTAACTTGGCCGTCAATATTCGGTCAATGTGAGTCTTCCAGGATATGAAGCTTAGCGCGCTGCTGGAGTTATCTGGAGTTAGACCTCCGTCGACTTCCAACTACCTTACCAGAGTAGAGCATGACATTCCTTTTTGTTATGGAGACGTATTCCCCAGCATTTGGAGGAAACTGGCATTAAAAGGTCCTTCTTGGAGTGAATCGGTTGTCCATTTTCGATAACTAAAGTTTGTCAGCAATTGCTCCGTCTGTATCCGAGGCGTTTGGTTGCTTTTCAGAGCAATTCTAATTTTTTACGGTTGAGGCTCGCTGGGCCCCAAGCCAACCGCCACTAATACTGTTTTGTGGCATAGGAAGACCGCCATTCATCCTTTCCCATTCGCAATTTCCAAAGAAAGAAAAGTTTCTTCGAGTTTTTAATCGTTGAAATAAGAATACAAGACTTGCCTTTGGGTATTTATCAAAGACGATACCCACCTCCCATTTTAGAATTGGTCCACTGGATACTTAAGTCAAGCCTTTCATCGCCAGCCAGCACTTCAGCCTTTAATAAAATGTGATATGTTCTTTAATGATAGTTGCCGCTAAATGCTTCTTCGAGTGAAATGTCATCTCAAATTTCGGTAGTGATTGCCCGAAGGGTCTGCATGGGAACGCTGTAAGTCGGGGTTCTGCCTCCTCTAATATGGCTCCTTGTAGTAAATGAGATTCTGGGAATACTAAAGCCATTTAGCTTTAACAATATGACCTATGCCGTCGATGTCGTTATTTTGGTGTCGAGGTTCAAGTAAAAGGTTCAACTTTATACTACACCTAGTGGATAATTGGGTCAGGAGCAAAAGGCTGGGAACGAACTAGATTTTCTAAAGCCGTACTGGTGATCTGACAGCTAAATATTTTCCACAATCTTTCTTAGTGTACATATCATCAGATAGTTTAGGATATGCACATTGTATGAGAGTCAGACATAAGGGATATGGTCGGGTTTATCTAATGCCATTGTAGTTGGGTCTTTACTATTCAAAAGCACACATAAGGTCTAGTTCCCTTTTTAAGACGATTTACCTTGCCCTTTTTTGACAACAAAGTCGTGAACTCTACGAAGACGATACTATTTCATTTTTTATATATTTTTAGAACAATGCCAAATTCAAGGCTCACGCGGGCCGTATCATCAGACTGTTCGATGACTCCATCAACGCCCTTGGCACAGACTATGCCGATTCAGCGATACAAGAACTCTGGAAGAAGACCGCAGTGTCTCATTTCCGACGGAGCATTTCTAAGCAATCCTTTGATGTAAGTACATATATTCATTACAAAAGCTTATAACGTTTGTGACACTTTTACTGTTCACAGGAGCTAAAAGGTGTTATCCTAAAGATCCTCACAGCTGCATGTAAACTTAACGACAGACAAGTCCAGGGATGGGTTAAACTTATGGACCATACCTACGACATTGTCTTCACCACTATGGACGACTTAGCTGAAAGCGGTCAGTGAAAGGAGGCAGCTAGATGAATTTCTCAATTAAAAAACAAAAAAACAAAAAAAAAAACTAACTTTCGGTATAAAAAAGGATAATGCACGAATTTGCACCTCTCTACACGAAATGTATGTGTGACAACGGAACAAATGTTAGATCTCAGTTTTCAAATTGAATTTCCTTTATTTTTTTCTCACTTTTTTATTCCCCACAGCATCCTTCTGAAGGATGTAACAATTTAGAATTAATTCATTTTGGAATTAATCACTTAAAAATATATCTCATAGGGGTTTCAATGGTGTTCTTTTGCAAAGTATCCTCCTCGTTCGTGTCTTGTATTTCGTTTTTACCTCAGAATGCTTATTAACACAAAAAAGTAACAAAAAAATTAAGAAAAAAATAATGTCACCTAAGAATAAATCGTAAAAAAACAAAATCGTTTATGTAAAATGTGTTATTTTTTATTGAGAGAAATATATATATACAAGTACGTACATGTGTGTGGATTCTTTTTTGTGTGGTTTTTGGAAGGACTTTTAACCAATGTTCGGCTGTCAGGCAAAATGAGCCTTTCAACAGTGACTATGATAGTCACTCGATCTGAATGAATTGAGGATAGCGATATCTAAACCCAAATCCAACAAAACCGACGGCCTTATTACTGAAGTTTTGAAAGCTGGAGGGCATGAGCTGATAGGGAGTATGTACCAGTTTATCTGCAAAAATCTCTGTAAACCTCAGCATCGTTTGCCCGATCCTCAAGAAAGGGTATCTTCTGAACTGCGCTAACTACAGAGCTATAAGTCTTCTCAACATCGCATATACCTTATATCCTGCCTTCCGTATTATGCGATCGTTTAAGAGCGATTTTTCAAAACCTGAGAGGTCCTATTAGTGCGGTTTCAGGCCCGGCATGTTCACACCATGGCAGATTTTGGAAAAAAAACCCTCAAAGAGTCTACGCATCCTTGCCAAGCTTTTCCCACTGTGCAGAATGACAATGGAGAACTGCCTCTGCTCCATCAAAGTCGGTAAGAACAGCGGTTCGATCCAAGGAAAGATCTTAGACATGTGAAAGGGCTATCATGCGATTACTATGTATAAGTACTCGCTTACACTGATGACATTGACGTCAATGGTGTTTTTGCAAGTATTAAGAACAAGGCAGCAAGGTTGGGCTTAGCGGTCAATGAAAGCAAGACAAAATGTAAACTCTTTACAGAAAAGGACACTCAACATCGGCGTGTTGGACAAAATCACACCATCTACTTTCTTTGCCAATTCGCTGGAATCCAGCATTCCAGAAACAAATTCCTCGGCAAATACTTCTTTCACAATCTAAAAAAACTCGCTAGCGTAAACACTAACAAGATGCTGAACTTCGCCAGATTATCAGGGTGCTTTGCATGCTTTGAAAATAAGTAGAATAGGTCTTAGAAATTGTATGGGTTAAGTGGACACGAGAATACCTTTCTTGCCCCTTTGGGTAACCCAATGGATTTGAGTTCGGCGGAAGTCTTTTCCTTCTAGCAACCCAAATACCTAAGATAACCTAACTTATCCAGACAACTACTGTTGTAGAAATGATATTGAAGCTTGTGATGTCTATTTCCCTATTTCCGAAGTACTTAAGGCTTTTATTATACAGCATAAGGTTGGACTCTTTTGGGAATATCAGGAAAAAAGCTGGATGACGAGCTGATAAGAGATGGCTCGGCATCAAGAACAAAATTAATTCAAACTCAACCTTGAAGCACGGTACTACATTCCATAAGGATATTCAATACACTATGCTGCACCATGTGCGCCAAGAACTAACAACATCTTCAAGCTTATCAGAGCGCAGCCAAGTGAACACTCTCCCGATTTTTCTTGATGATATACGAAGATCACCTCTATGCCGGATCTAGAATATTGCCAGGAAGAACACATTCCCAATCTTTGCTCCCCAAAACCATCTTTTTACTAACAATGCTCTGCATCACCCCCAGAACTTTGTCCTGTACCGCCTGTCAAGACTTACTTGCATCTGGGTAATTATGGACGTCATGTCTTCTTCATATATTCTAGGCTTCTTTACTCCTTCGGCTCTTGGTCTCTGATTTTGCTGTCGTAGTTCCTGAATAATGCTTGATTGTAGCTTTTAAGTCCACCGATCGTTTCTTGAGCTAATCCATTGTGCGTCCATTCATTCTGTTTTGGCATTTGCTCTGATGGCCTTTCTCTCTTGATTTTCGTCATTGTGTATCGATGCTGCCACTATTACGTTTATTGCCAAAGCATATCTAGTATATCTATCCGTGCATCACTCTTAACCGCTGATGAATAGCTTGGCTGCATCGGAATTTTTGATATTGTGACAGCAATCCGATATGTTTGCGCACTTGTGTGTGCTACTTACTTACTAAGGTTGAACTTCTGGTCATTGAGTAGGTAGTCTTTAGTATTTTATGTAAGGCTTTGATTTGAAATTGTCCTGCGGTTGCATATTAGAACAGCCCCCGTTTTGTGATCTGCTAGTTCAAGTCCTGATGAGCGAAGCCATATTTAGGTGTCTCTTTTGATGGCGCTCCTTTAGGGTGTTTCCACCATCGCGATGTCATCGGCGTATCAAATTAGGTTCACCTCTTTTGATTTCCACTTGCGTAATACACCATCGTACATAATGTTCCACAGATCTGGTCCCAAACCAGAACCCTATGGGACTCCTCTTGTGATTTTGTGTATTCGTCCCGTGTCGTCTAAAAGTGATCTATTGCGTTAGTTAGTTTGGCACTTTTCCCGGCACCGTCCAAGACCATTGGAGTTTTTTACATACAGTGCAGTTGATAACTCATATCATGGCTATTCCAGGAGCAGAGAGAAGCGAACTGGAGTCCTTATACCGTATGAAAATGTGCGTCGCATAGCATGAGAGAGAAAGCAGAAAAAACCTACACAGAACAGTTTACCGAATTACTGGTTGCACTAACTTTAGCCAACAACCAGTGAAAATCTTTGACGGTTCGCTGCTTAATATGGATGAGGAACAATTCTGGAAAGGAAAGCTGTATTTTACTACGCCCAAGTCGCCCAAGCCAAAGTCGTTGCCGTACCTTTTCCGATCACCACTTCTTCTTCTGTTCATCCATTTTGAAAAGGCGGTCGATTGTTGTGCTTACCTCACGCCACATACTATGAGTGGAAATGCCACGTCCTACACAGAGGAAGCTTGTAAGAGGAATTCAAGATAGAAAGTGGCGTACTATAGAGTTGTATATTGTCATCGATTCTTGTTTTATTGGTGATCAGGTACGTGTTTCAAGCTACTCTGACAACGGAAAGTGGAGGACCTCAACGAACTCTTACATATGTACTCAAACACTTCGAGTACGGTGACAATGTATGCTTGCTCTGGTATAGAAGTACTTCCACCAAATGACAGGAGGTATCGAGAGGAGGAAGATGTCGTTGGATTTAAGATTAAAACGGCAAAAAAAAAAAAAAAATGATCAGCAACGAGCAGTGGAGATGGAAGCAATTCAATGGAGCTGAATTTTAGCACATTGTGAGGAATTGTACACGCTGTACAAAGTTCCTATCCATTCCGGGAGTCATATTCCTTTTATTTGCGTCCTCTTATTTAAGGACTTTTGTAGTTGTGAGATGGTATTTTTCAAGAGAGACGTGTACCAGTATTCCTCACGACAAAACGACCTCGGTTTGATGGTCTGATTTAGGCACACTTTGACCCAATGGAGTCCTTTCGATCTCCGGAGCTACAATTTGAGATAAAAATGGCAATAGGCTAAGCTAAACCTTGCATAGTTTGAAAGATTTCCAACATTACACTTAGTTGCAACTTCTTTATACAGTAGTCATTTATACTACTCCCTTGTTGACCTGATTACATAGTAATTTGTACTTTATCCAATAGATGTGACACTGACGTCATACATTCTGGTTACAAAACCTCAAGGCTGTGTAAGGATAGTCATTAACTTGAACAAACCAAGACATCCCTTTTAAGGCAATTGCAATTGCAACTGCAAATCCATTTCCCTTATCACTTAGTCCAATTCAATCATCATAAACGTCCTTCCATCAGGCAAGTGCATTCAGTGTCACTTTGTCATCAGCACAATTCAACAGGAGCTGTATGCATATGTATTTCGCCATCATGATGGGTGAATGTGAATTTTATCTAGGAGGGTTGGCGATGACGAAGGCGACACCTTCTTCATTATCTTATCGTAGTCGATGGTCGCCGTCGTCGTCGTTGCCGTTGTCGTTGCCGGCGGCGGCGTTGGAGCTGGCCAGCGGTGGTGGCGTCAATTAGGCTTCACTATAATTTCACGCCTCTTCAAGTACACAACACACACACCCTTAGAGATTTCATATGGTTTTTGTGTTTTTCAATTTCTTTTTTGTAAGTCTTCGCATTTTTGTCTGCCTGTGTTCTAGTTCTGGTAGAAAACGGGCGCTTTCATTACCCTTAGCGAGCTTTGTAGTTTTCAGTTAAAAACAGTTGGCCCAACTGTGAGGGTGCGAATAAACTTCTAACGGTTATCTCGGCGAGTGACATATATTTTTTTTCGTTTCGTTTTCCTTTGCTAGTATTCTTAACGCGCCTTAGTTTTATCAGTCGTCGCAAAAAAAGGTGAAAAATTTTGACGTCTTTTGCTAAAAGTAGCGTGTCGCGACGTACGAGTACATATGACGGTATTTTTATTTGAACGTGTAATTAAGTGGCTCCCAAACGGAAAGTGTTTATTGATTGTGTATTTTTCCTGTGAAATGTCGCATCTTTTAGATTGGAAATTATTTTATTTTAGCCGTGAAATCAAAATATAGTATCGCTTACAAGCAATCAAAGCCCAATTGAGTGTATCTTTGTGTGATTGAAAAGATCTAACAAATCAAAGTGTTTTGTTCCTGTGCGGGGAAGTTATCACGTGCCCTATTGTTTTGAATGAAAAAATAAAATAAAAGAAATTACTGCTCTGGAATATACCGGTTAAGATGTTTGACAAAGTATTGAGTATCTGTATAAGATTGCCAGCCAGCAGGCAGTATTTGAATTGAATTGTGTTTCGTTCAAAAAGGTAAACAAATTGAGAGAATTGTTATGATTGTTCTATAGGGTGGGATGACTTAGGTGTGGTTTTTGGCCAGACAAGTTTTGAAGAGAGAAGTTTTGTTCATATTTTAGATAAAGACTAAGCTTGGCACTTCCCATCTGTTGGATGGGGATTGTATACTCTGAGAATGTGCCTTTTGAGAGTGTATGTTGGGAACTATTTGCTAATCTACTTGGGAGCAGTAAATACAACATTAATTTGAGGAGAAATTTCTTCCTTTCTTTCTTACTCAAAGGGCTCTCGATACTTGGAGATTCTCTGCGCGAGAGACGACTGTCTTACATCCTCTGCGCTGTATCTAGTGAAATGAAGACCAAGTTTTCTGGCGTCGGCAACTACTTCGTCTTTGTACCGGAGGTTCGGTCTGCTTCTGCCGTGTCGAACCTGCAGACTGTGATGCGAAGATCCTCTTTCGTAGTCATTGGTGTTCACAAGCTTGATCTGACCGAACCAATATAGTCGACGAATCTTTGCTTTTTGACCTACATGCATATATTTGTACAGCTTATAAAGTACGCCGTTGTATCTTCTCCTTCATTCGTCCTCTTTGCACACGAAGGCACGAAGGTGCCAGCTTTTTGACTTATCTTCCAGTACTCGGTGTCATAAAGCAGAACTGGTAAGATGAGCGTTCTATGCAGCATTAACTTTAGTGACTAAGTAAGCCGAAACCAAAAAGCCTGGGGTCAAAAAGATAAGCCTCACAGGCAGATCAGTAGAAATGCAGTCAAATGGGAGGTTTTTGATCATCCTACTCCAAGTTATAACCACGCATAAAGAGGAAGAACAAGAAGATGGATTAGAAGCAATTGGTTCATTTAAACTCTTCACAGAGGAGGGAAGAGCTGTCCTCCTTACAATGTACATAAATACTACATATTGCTGAGAAGCCGCTGAGCTATTACTCTTGTTAGCTATTAGTTTGTTTGGACACTCATGATTTTCTGTAGTTTTTCTGGCCAAACATATGGATCTTCCATTCCACAGTACCTACACCGAAAATTTGGTAAATATCTCTATCATCATGGCGCACATTGTCTTCTACAAGACTGTCTATTTTGTTTTACCATTTATGTACGAAAAAAGTACACTCCATTGTTTGCTTTGTAATCTTTTATAATATGTTTTGCTACGTCATTTGACATACACCCTGTTTGCTTTAAATTTTTGCTTTTGTTCTTTAGAACGTTGCCTCATAGAATTTATAGAAATATTCACAATTAAAGACATTTATTTAGATCTATTAACGTCACGTGAGTTAAGGTAAATATTCAACTTTTCTTGGCAAACTGTACAAATAAGTTAACATAGCAACAACGTAATGGTTGTACTAAGAGCAATGGGATTGATATGTTTGCTTAGTTTGACTGTAAATGCATGACCCAAATTCAATAAGCTTCACTGTTCAAAAAATATTATAAAAACAAAATAAAAGTTGAAACCACATGGTACAAATCGTATAACTTGTACTTACCCTATGGGTTGCCGTCTTGATCTATTAATCTGATCATGTGGTGGGCCTCTAGTATTAGAGGCTGCTTACACAGCCTACGAGCCATTTAGTTGAAACAGCAAAGCATGACAGACATCACACCACCGAAAGGAATGCGTGCGCCTGAAGTCTTGCTAGAGATAGAAGGACCCTTCAAAATAATATGATGAATACTAGACCAACCTAATGTTGAATCCTCTACTCTCGGACTGGATTAGAGTCATCCAAACACTTACCATCAAAACTGGACAATTGCGCGGGCATTGCCCTCAAAAGTGTGCCTACTCCTCTGTTTGTGAAATCTTAACTTTGTATGAGAATAACCCTCAAAAAGTAGAGGATGCTAATCAGATCCTGATCACCAGCTTAATGTTTTGAACTGATGTGTCCAGTGACCAAAAATCCCTGTATATCGCCAGTTTCCTGGTGGAATTCGGACTTAGAGAACAAGAAACTTCTTCATCTGTCACTTAAGATCTGGAATCTTTTTGATCGAAGAAGATCAAGCTGTGTTAAGAAAAGATTCAAGCACTCGGTGATAAATGTCCCCAAAAAGGGCCTCAAAAATGGCCCCAAAAATTAGATCGGAGTCATAACGCAAATCTAATTACACCTTCAGTGAGACGAAAGTGGAAGCGGAAGAGGAAGCCAGAAAATCAGATATCGACCAGGCTGAGTTTGATCCAAGTCATCAAACTGGGAGGCGTAGGTGGTATATACATTGCATCGATCTTGGTGGGGCATCTTTTGATAATTTAAAGGCGCTTGGTACTTATATATCCAGCTTTGCTGCACGAAGGTATGGACCAACTGCTGCCAATATTAAAAATGCATATTCACTCCTGAAAAGACAAGGCCTATATGCCATTTGTCGTACGGCAAAAAATATACAAAGAGGACTATTGAGACTCATCAGTCTGTCTTCTTTCCTTTCTTGAACTGTTAACATTCAACTGACTTTCGATCAGTAAAAACTAGGAAGTTAATAAATATGGTCTTAAAATTGTGAAGTAGGTCATTATCAAGCGCCTTCTAGCAAAGCTATAGAGAATTTGATTGATATACTTCTAACATCTTAGAGCTCAAGGCTCTCTGGCGCTTGACAAATGGAAAAGCGAGAGACTTGTTAGGAAAGACAGGGAATCCATTGCCACCCTCGTGGATATAGCCACAGAGCACAACACTCTGCAGTATTACATGAAAAAAAAACTACAAAAGATGGAAGAGGAGCTCCGCGGAGCTTGTGGGGATGAAGAAAGGTAAAACCGAAATTTCAATATTCCATACGTTTTCGCAGAAAATCAAAATTTTAAACGCTTTTTTCTCAAAACTGGGAAAATCGACTTAGAGGTCAACATTTTAGAGGGCCAACCTCTTTTAGTACAACAAGTGACAGTTTGGTGTTTTGTTTGGTTTGGCGGTGCTATTGTACCAAATGCTCTCACGGAAAGTGGCGATATATGTATTTGGTAGATCTTGCGTTTCGTTGACGTACGGGTGTTGGTGGATAATTCACTGAATCAGTCGACTTAAATTTATCCACCACGTTGCGAACATTCCTTTCAAAAGGATGATTATGGCCACCGGAAAATGGGCAAAATGCGCGAAAAATTACTCGAACAGAAGGCCCTACTTTCATAAAACAATTTTATCATTTACACTTTGCTGAACGCTATTACTTTTGAAGTTGATTTTGCAAGACAGACTAAATAAATGACAGACAATTTGATAGATGTACCATAAACATTATGGTAGCAATCACTTGTCAAAATTCAAAAAAATACTATTGGGAAAACTGTTAATCCCGAAATTCAGCCACAGTTATGTGAAAATATCAAACTTTATGAAAAAGAATGACATGTTGTAATCAAAGTCCAGGCGGTCATTTGACAGATACATATTGCATTCCATTACTAACCTCATTTACATCAAAAGAAGAATGTAACATTTTTCACATATATATATGTATATATTGCGTTTTTCCATTGACGACACTTCTCGTTGAGTAACTCTGTACATGGTCGCGACGCAAGGCACCAATGGGGTTTTCCCTTGCAAACTTTTCTAGGTTATTTTCGTCACGCAAATACCAAACGACCTTCAAGTGAAGATAACGTCAACACGTATTCATTCAGCTTGAAGCCGCTGTCACTTTTTGAATATTTCACTGCTTGTCAAAAGTATTAGACATTTCCAAAACTGAAGACTGACATTTCTAACGATTACCTATAAATTTCTATAGAAATCAACCACCTAAGCCCCAGGGGTGAGTTCACAAAATCTCTCACTATCTCTACACATCATTCACTGGGATCATTATTCAGCAAAAACAAAAAAAAAACAAAGCCCTTTTGCCAACAAACTTATCTTTGCGATACATGTTTGGGGATATCTTCATGTTTGTATTCCACTTCAAAGAGCATATCGGGAAATTTGCCTTGTTCACACGATAAACATGGCTGCACATGCCTCACATCAAAAACAAAAAAGGCAATTTTATTATTTTTAAACAATTGAAGGATCATAACAACACTTGATGCATTGAGAGTGCCACTAATAGAACCGTCAAGTGCTCATTCTCTTCTGGAGGACAGCAAATATTACACTTTTCAGATAAAACTGACCATTAAGCGTGTAATACTCTATTAATATTGCAAAATTTGTCATTGTTTGAACTGTCATCAGTTGAAAACAAATACAAAGCAATTATTTGAAAGGTACTGGTACACTTGGTATCAATATACGGTTTTCTACTACAAGACGTGGTGAGACTTTGTCTCGTAGTGTATGTCCTACATTGTTGCGAAAACATGCGGAAAAAGTGCAAAGATAAGATTATGAGTGTGCCAAAATATTTGATAATGTCAATATGTTGTTTAATTGTTTGTTCTGCAAGAAGCAGTTAATGGATATGCTGAAATGAAGTTAAAAACAAAATTACTATCGAGGGGTTATTAGTTGAATGGTGTAAACAGTCTGTAATTTGCAATAGTTTTTGTGGAACACACTCAATTGGTGAGCGCCCTCTGTATCTCATTGTAGCTGACTAAGTTAAAGTCCCTGATCATCGTTAAAAACACTTGACGGCGGAGAATGAAGGCGCCTCTAGCAACGACGGAAGTAATTTAAATTGTACCTAATCTGTGTGTTTCTACTAAAATGTTCCCGTTTTATAATATAAATAATGTTTAGTTGCATAATTTGATTGCAATGTGACTGAATCTTAAATTTGTAGATGCGAGCACGGTACTCGAAATTAGAGGTTGGGTTTCAGCAGCTGTCAAAGTTACCGATGACTTTTAGATGTCAAAATATTCAGTAAGGTTTGCCATTTCATCATGCATCGTTTCATGTTTGCCGAATTTGCGGAAATAAAATGGAAATGGAACGTGAATTTCGTTCAAGTAATTCATCGCATCATGGAGAAGTTAGAGCGCGAATACACACTTTTCGACCCTCGGCTACTAATAAGTAGTACAGAAATGGAAATGATACAAACATAGCCACCGTAATGGCCAGTATCGAATACGACCCAAATGTCGATCAGTTCATCTGGTCTGGCATGGGCATCAGTCCAGTCAACCCGTTTTACTTTGCGTTCTTATAAGATTGTGCTGACATAACGCAAGAATTCAAATAGGTCGACAGAGATTCGAATTTTGCCCAAAAAATCAAAGCCCATTTTTGGCTGAGTGGCTATGTCAACAAGCGAAGTTGCCGTTATTGTAGCGAACACAAACCACAAGTAGGTATCCGAACAAGCATCCAAAAAAAGTCACTGTTTGATACTGTTTATGACATGGCGGTCCTTAATTCTTCCGAAATGAGGAAGGAGACACAGTTACCGTCAACTACCGTCAATGGTTTCAGGTATAGAGCGATGTTGACCGACTTCCTGTGGCCAAAGCTTGATAACAACGATATATCCGAGCTGTGGTTCCAACAAGACGCCAAACAATCAACGCAACACTCGAAGTTGTGAAGAAAAAATTTGACGAGTGGGTCATCTCACAGCGAGTGTTCATCAACTGGCCGCGCGATCATACAATTGGACACCACTGACTTTGGATGAGCTCGAGGCCAACATTCGAGATGCTATTGTCGGAATACCGTCGTACATTTTGGATCGAGTCATCAAAAATTAGATCGACTGCTTGAAGCACAGTCAGCGAAGCCAAGGCGGCTATTTTAATGATGTGATTTTCCACACAAATTGGTAAAGGAATTCGATTCCTGACGATAAAGATCTAACTTAACTCACTAATGTATAAGCATTTTGCTTGGCCAAAAATCTGTAATGATGATTCTTTTTCCAGTAGATATGGGGACACTTTTGTCACTCAGCTATTTCTCCAAGCTGGGAAGAGCAGCAGACTTCAAAGTAACCTATGCTAGTGACATCCATGGTTGACCCTTTGCCCTAAGTATTAGTGAGATTAATATTGATAGTGCTCGCCAGTTCCTACTGCATTATTGCCAATGACTGTGCAGTTTGCATGATCATTGTCACAAGTCTAACCAGTAACATTTCCTCAGACTCAGACTCCCTATCCACACAAGTCAGAATAAGCGACGACATCGTAGAGTTCCATTGCTGCCTTGATAGGAAGTGTCATATATACGCTTCTTCCATTTTGGTCCCACAAGTATGTCCAGAATAACTGTCTGTCCTGGAAGAGTCGACATACAAGAATGATGTATCGTCTGGGCGCCAATAGGGGCTGTTGGCGACTAGCATAGTTCCATCACTAGCTATAAAGATTTCTAGTTGGCGTTCACGGAGAAGTCAAGGAATAAATTGAATTGCATTTATCCACCAATACATTTCCATCTCTCTACTCATTGTTCTCTTTCAGTTACCAGCTTCAGATGATCTCAAGCACTCTTTATATGGCGATGCCTTGAAACTGTTGTAAAGAATAGTATATACCCTTGTGTTTGATCTGGAACTAATCTTAGAATGACTTCAAAGGATGTAGGTGTCAATATGTAGATGACAGCTTGTAGGTGGTCCTGTTAGCTCCATTGTAGCTCTATTCCCACTTGCTCCAAACTTGGCTTGATTATATTATCTCGCGGCAATGCTCTCAACTCCGAGATTAAAAGTTCGCTTGTTGTCTTTCAAGCTAAACGACAAAGCATTCCTTGTATAAAACATCTTCCGAAACCTTGATCTCAATATTAACCAATGGAAACCCTTTAATATTGTTGGGATATCCAACCTCGGTCCGCCAATTTCCGACCCTTGCATTGCGCCACAGAGATCACTGTGGTCCTACTTGTTTTCCCTGAAAGTAAGTATAGCGGCCTTCTTTGTCCTCTCATTGATGTGTTCCACTTCTAACACCTGTCGAACTGCGTAGGCTGGACTTCAGTCAATCCAATTGAAAACATCCGTCCCAATCAGTGTGGTTATAAAAATGCTTGACTCAGTCAACTCTGAAACCTTGGCAAGTACGAGTCTATTTTTGTTAGTGAGGTTTTCTATAAATAACTTTTCGCTAACTTCATATCAGTAACGATAACGATAGATACTAAGAAACGAGCTGCGTTGCGTTGCTACAATTCGAAGACTACCTTCCTTTCTGTCTGCTCTAACGAGGAACCAAAAAAACTACAAATGCCTGCCTAGATGTAAAATCTATTTACTTATCAGTAGATACAGACAATCAACAATTTTTAAGTTCAAATAAATTGTCACAAAAGAATGCAACCTTTCTTATCGATTTATTTTGTTTGGGTTGCCATAAACGTACTATCGGTGGCATTTTTTAAAGCCAACAACGCCACTGTTTGGCTTTACTTTCGCCATCCCAAAGTTCAGAGGATCTTCTCAAGAAACAAACCTCTACTTGGGCTTAGAATGAATCCATCCCACGCGCTGGATTCGATTTGGAACACACCTTATGATGGATTAACAAGCTTTGATCGATTCGTTAATTATTTTTATGCCATACATGTTCTTTATTTACTTCATGGCTCATCAGCTTTGGATTTGTACTGCTGACGTTTGCTTTAAAAATAAATCAACACTTTTTTTTTTTATTTGCGACTCGATTCCAAAATGTCAAACTAAAAAGTGAAAAGCTACCTCAAGCGGGTAGAAATTTACCCAAACCATATGATTGATGGGTGGTGCTTTGGTGATTGCTGTTGGAGGGCGCCTAAATAGGAAGCCCCACCAACACAATTGAATCCTAAATTTAGACCAAATATCAGCGAATAATCGAAATTAACTTTTTTTTTTCGTTTCGATAACACACAACCTGGCAAGGTCTTAGCAAATCGAATAACATTTTCAAACACACAATTCTGTGGATAGTTCTTCTTGTATTCGGGCGATAACACTCCCCGAAACGACGGACGGACGGCTTTGATGAATTAAATGACACAAACAAAAGAAACGAAAAAAGTTAATTTGGATTTAATCTGTACTAATGGACGACGGAGTTTAAAATAAAAACAAAAACAAAAAATAAAATCAAAATTCTAATCGGGTTTGGTAGCAGCGTTATTTTTTTTTACACCGTTAGAGTAGATTAGGTAATTAGTGTCTGTTCGCATGTAAAGTATTTCTGGTTGCGGAAAGAACCATTTATGATTAATAATGTGTCAAAATGAACTTTATGGACTTTTGAGTTGAAAGCCAACTGAAGGCTTTGATGTCACCGCCAATGGATCAGTAGCCACCAGTGGGTGGCAACACTTTTCATAAAAAGGTACTATAACCAACTGCAAACATATTCTAGGAGACTTTTAGTATCTAGCTTTTGGAAGCGACGACAGAATAATAAACATATCCAGTCACTGAGTGAAAGGTTCGGTCTAAAAATAGAACTTACTTACTGCGGCTCTAATATTCTGCGCCATGCGTTATAATTTCTCCAATGTGTTGTGCCAATTAACTGTGAACTTGTCACTTTAGAAGAGTGTTTTCCCATTCCACTACTACTTCTGACATCAGCAGTGTTTTATTGAAACCTCCGCAGCCAGCAGCTATGACATTAGCTGTCATGAGAGCAGTAAAAGTAAGAGTTGTAGGTAGTAGGTTTTTGTTTTTGTTTTACGAGTAAAATTTATCGTTTTAAAAAGGCGTAGTAGATATGGTCTCCCATTTTCTTCGCTGTGAATGTAATGTATTTCAGTTGTCCCCAACTTCACCCCAGTTGTCGTGCTTCCTTCTTGACTGTGATGTGTCAAATGGCACCTATTGGTTTAATAATCGTCCCACTAGATGCTGCGTGTTCTATAGTGAATAAACTTGAGTCAAGTATGCCTAAGTCTTCCAGCTCCGTGAAAAAGGAACCCAGAGTCCTCATTACTTTGACAGCACAGGGCAGTTAAACAGTAGGTGATGTACAAATTCAATTTCTTCTTCGGCCCTGGAACTTTTACAATAGTCGTTATGCAGGAGGTCATATCACTCCGAGTGAACCCTTATGAAACCAGAATCTACTCTTAAGTTATAGCGACTAAGTTTTACCAGAGAGTTTGGACTATTTTCCGTAAAGAACTGATTGAGGGTGGTACCCTTTCCTATCAAGTTCGTCAATCCTTTCAGTTCGTTTGATATCCATTAGCTTTGGTACCCAGAAGAGCTCGAGACTATAAATGTTGTCATAAGGGGCTTTAAAGGCGATGATTAGGTAATAATTTTCGACATAACATTCTTTGGTTTTTTCCAGAATTTGTCATAGTCTGAAAATTTGTGTCTATTTTTGAATTAGAAAGACTGTAAGAGCATCTGACGAACGCAACCGCAGGGGCCTGTAATACCTATTCATGCTTCATTTTTTATCAAAGGTTCTGTTGCAGGCATATACGGCTAAACATGCCTTCTTTTATGATAAGTTTCTAGTTAAGCTAAGGATAGGTGGGGAGCTGACAATGGGGGTAAACAGTACTATGCAATCATCACGCTGGATGTTAAGAACGCCTTTACACCGCAAACTGGAGCAAAATTCGTTGAGCCAAGAGAAGATAATAATGGAATGGAAATCAAATACTGCGCTACGACACCGGAAAGTGTCCCCCAGGGTGGGAGGTGTCTCCAGGGTTCTGTGCTTTGAGACTCATAGAAAGAGAAGAGAATACACTTAGCAAGAATTGCGACGTCGATGATGGTCCACAGCTCCTAAATATGGGCTGCGGCAATGACCACGAAATCATACAGTAGAAAGACAGAGGCAGTTTACAGAATCAATGTAATGAAAGCTCCTTCCGAACAATCTCATACGACGTCTCATGCGTAGTGGCTGGAATGATGCCTTCTAGTTAACCGTAGGTACGTGGAACGATAAATGGAATCCTTTCGACAAGAGTAGATGGACGTAGAGATGGAATGTTTCAGAGCACATCTCCATAGATCTGAAAAACATTCCACTGCCCACAATATCATGAAGACCATAACCTGCCCGAAAAGACTGGGTGAGAACTCAATCCCAGAGAACATCATCAGACAGATCCTGGGCACGCAAGAAGCAGTAAGTGAACTTGTGGATGCCATCATGAAAAAAGAATATAGGAAGGGAGATAGGACCGACAGCGAAATGCAGCGCAGAGCATATAATGCTGGAGCTCCTCCTCGCTATGAATTTCTCGACAGTAGTACCGGGAGGATTGAAGAGAGAAAGTGAGTACGGGCTTAGTCGCAACCAAAAAACAAAGAACTGTTCGTCCGAAGAAAGGCCTTAGGCTGCACTGGTGAGTCTTCAGGCATGACAACTACTGTGGATGAGGAGGAATACTGGCTACTCCAATTGAACCACCTGTCAAAAGGATTGATAGACTTTTTCCAAACCTGCAAGTACCTATGACGCAGTCTTGCAATTTCACCTAGTTTTATCTCAAATTGTTTGTAATTAATTTAACTTTTTTTTCTGTGTATAAAACCATCAATTTATTTCTGTAGATACTTACAAACCCCAATGGGTAATTTGGACCTATGGCATAGATACTCACACCATATGCAGCATGTGTATGCAATAAAACACTTTTCCATGCCATTACGCCTAAAATGTTTCGCATAGACATTGATTGATGATGAAAATAAGTACCTACCCAGTAGCTATATGGAATCGGGAATTGGGTTTCCATTGTGATGATAGTAATTAATAAATTTAATGATGACCAAGTCATAGGCGCAACTAAATTGATTGCTTTATGACAGCAGACGGTTTTCTAAGAAGCACTCACTTCCAGGTTCTCATCAAAACGAGAAGCGGAATCGAGTCCGGCTAAAGTATACTTTGGAATATCCGCTCGTAAACATGTGTTTTTAACTCGCTATCTAAACGGATTTTCCTCCTCCAAACTGATAAAGGGTCGACAGCTTTTTAGGTTTGGCATAGAAAACAAAAAACCAGACAATTTAACACGACCCATAAAATGTGTCCTACCGAAAAGAATAAACTGATTCGTCGGCCAACACCTACAATCTGGGGTACCTACATATATGCAAAGCAAAGTATCTACAGCTCCTTTTGATATATGAACACCTTTTGTTATTATGTTCGCGCGTTAAGCCAATTCGAAAAGAATAATATTTACATTGCTGCCATAAAATGATAGCAGCAGGATATTTTTTTTTATCTGCGAATTATAATTTATTGCCTTGTAATAGATACAAGTGAGTGTACCTCAACTTTGACGTCACGGATGATAAAAAATTGAATTTTTTTTTCCCTCCTGAGATAAGTAAAAGGTTACAAGGTAGGCTGCACGAGTTCCAACCAATCACTGATTAGACTAGCCTAATCTTTATGTCTGAGAATTAGTCACAGTGCACAGTGTAGGAGTGCAGGAGAGTTAAATTGCGGGGAATATTGCTTATTTCGTAGAAATACTCTAGGACATTTGACATTTGGCAAATTAGTTAATCAGTTTATACAGGATGGTTGCATTGTAAATTATACAAAATTGGGGAGCAATAAATTTACTAATCGATTTCACATTTATTGCTTATCAAGGTTCCATGCTAACCCGGAGGCTTGTCATCGGTCAGGTGCTTCTAATCAATGGTAGGGTTAATCATTGATCTACAATTGATTGATACAATTCAGTCAATGAAGTCAATGATGATTCACAATGTTTGGTATTGCTCACTGCGGGGACTTGTGGCACCCGAGAGACCACAGTGAGAGCCATTGGCACAAGAGCAAACTAACTGGTGGTCGTTATCGACATTGAAAACCCAGAGAAGAACTCTACTCTCTACTCTACTCTAAGGCTAAGAGCCAGGTAAATTTAAGTTTAACAACAGGAGGTTGCATGGCTTTCCCTTTTTGGCTCAGAGGCGAACACGGCATCCAATACCAACTTTCAAGACTCCCACGATGTCGACGAAGAGTTTTGCAACAAATAAGCTATTGTCATATAGAAAAGCCTGGGTAGTCCGTGTTCTTAACCATAAGAAACACTACGCCTTAAAGGCTCATGTGTTATATGTCGCTTCATGGGAATTTGACCACCCCGCTCAACTTTATAAGCTTAATTCAGCTTATCAATTTCAAAGCGGAACAAACTTTAGTAATTTTATCTTCCAAAGGTCACCGGCCCACTGAACACAACATCAACATGGGCTACAAATACTTAATACCCAATGAATGGACACAATAGGATGTCCTACAGCATGAATTCTAGAGAATTTCCAAAGCCGAGGAAGGAGTCGGTGTTGGAATATTTTCAGAAGACATGGACATCCACCCCTCCTTTAGCCTTGCTGCAGCGGTTTTGAAGCCGAAATCACTGCCATTCGTCAAAAAGCTGACTGACTGTAGGTTAATGCAGTATCAGTATTAGATTTTGTCATAAAAATCGACAGCCAGGAGGCCATCAAATCCCTTGGATCCAGCACAACGAGATCCAAGGCAGGGAAAGAAAGCCGCGTATCTCTGATCGAGATAGTTGGGCAGTACCACCTCAGCCTCTGCTGGGTGCCGTGTCACAGTAAAATACCAGAGAATTGTGAAGCTGATAAGTTGGCTCGTCGAGGCTCTTCCGGTCAAAACAGCATATGCGTTACCGACATCCCCCAACGTCTTATGCCAAATACCTTATCGATGCCGATGTGGTGAGGGAAGCCAACCATCGATGGCAACAGCTTGACCAGTGTAACACTGCAAGGTTGCTCTGGGCCGCTAAATAAAATCTGGTCCATCGGACTTCTGAAACACAAGAGGGAAACCCTCAGTGGACACTATGCTATAGGAAGATATACCCAATGACTGGGCCTTCCCTACAATGATTTCTGCAGAAGTTGTAGAGATGAAGAAGAAGAGGAGACCATCAGTCACCTCCTATGCACGTGCCCTGCACTCGCCGCCAATAGAAAGGTCACATTAGGTGAACGATCTAAATGATCACGACAACGCATGTACGGTTAAGATTAGCTCCTTCATACTCAGGAGTAAATGGTTCACAAAATAAATAGAAGGTGACCCACCCACCTTACACATCGGCAGCACAATGGACCACCTATTCTTGGTCAAATTGCATCCTCACCGAGGGCCGGTTTCAACCAACCAACTTAGTTTATGCCATACCTTTAACGAAAGCGCAGAAGACCTATCATCTTGTCATCTATTCACCGCTTTACCATTGCTTTGACATGATGAAAAAACAGACCATTCTTGAGACCTGGAGTACTTCGGGCTACTTACTTGCTCAATGGTGAAACTATCGCTTAGTAAAGGGTTTTTGAATAGAGATTCCAAACTTTGACAGAGGAATGTGGCCATATTCTTGAAGCTACATCTGATCACAATCAAGAGCTAAGGCAAACAAAATGGGTCTTAAACTAAACCCTCAGGACTTCTAACACCCGAGGCTAACTCAATATTGGCATACGGGAAGTGGAGAACTTGAGTTGACAACTCTTTATATCAAGACAGTGTGGTCATGTAACCAGGGTTGGACCCAATTGGATGTTCGCAGCAGAATAAGAAGGTCAAAATCTTGGGCAGATATGTTTTCAAGCGGCGACTGTTCCACTTCAACGTAGAATCAGTACTCTTTTATGGATGCTTCCCCAGGATTTAAAGGATCCAATCAAGCTCGGAGATTCTGCCAACACCACGCGTATAGAACTTGCATCACCAGTCGTGATTTTTTCATCGCCTATCTATCCTCTGAGGATGTCATGCTACATTTCTAGACTTGTAAGATGCCTTCATAGACATCAAGTCAACACAAAATGTGTCGCACATAGCAATCCGAGAGTGCTTGTGCGATCTGTCCAACTGCACATGTATTGCCAGTCTAGTAGACATCGATAGTTATACAGTGAGCGGCGCGTGAAAGCGATACCTCGATTTTCATTCAATCAATCAAATTTATTTATTTCGCCTCCCTGGGCATCTACAAGGGCTTATACAGGTAGTAACCAGTTTTATTTTTACATCCACAGAATCCAAATGAACTATGCCGACTATAAGCCAGTATCAGCGGATATTATATTTGCAAAAACAAAAAAAAATTCTTCAAATCTTAATTTCCACTGCAGTCAATCAATTTCCACATCTCCGGCATAACAGAGTAACCTTTTCCATGATTTATGAGCACGAAATCGCAAGAGCACGTGAGGGATGCTCTCGAAATCAATTTCTCCCCCGTGAGGTAGGACGGGGACAAAGTTTCGCTTCGCATCTACTATTACGATTCCCACAAGACCACGAGATGATGCGCGGTCTGGTGGATGTGTGTTTCCTCTGTGAGATTACCTAATTTTAGTATTTTCCCCTGGTAGCTGTCTGTTTGTATACCTAGAGTATGGATAATATAATTCAATCTAGGACGAAGGATGTTTTTTTTTTGGTTCAAGGTTCTCTTACGGAAATTGATTTTCCGTTCATAGCCCCTCTTCGGTCGTTTGAAACTTTATGCAGCCGTTAAAAAGTTTCCTGATGAAAAAGTTTTTTGAGAAAATGTATGCAGGTAACAAGGATAATGACTCTGCCGGCGCCAGTGGCTGCTTCTCATATCCTGTTGGGTAATTTATCTTTTAACTGGGACAGGCTTTACTCCTTTGTAGTTGATTGACATGTTGACATTAACGTTTTACTTTGCTGTCAAGGATTATAATGACCATGGTGGGGGGCTAAACAAAAAAAAAAAAAAATACAAGTCATTAAGGAAGTTGTTAGAGAGGAAGGTCATGACCTGACATTGAATTGTGTCATGTGAGGCAATCAATCAAGCCTTCTTGGTCTTCTATAATTTTAAAGAGTAGGTCCAACTTTAAGGAAGCATGTGAAACTTGTGCATTTGGGCAAAACACCACTTAGACTCTGACAAAAGTAATAGATACATTGCACAAATGGGCGTAGCAGGTGTAATGTTACAACGGAACTTGTTAGGCATTAGTCTAATCAAATTAAAACATAGACTCATTAAGCCATTGGACGAAAGTTTTCTTTTACAAGGTGTGGAGCACATAAACTCAAGCGCTTTCTAGTTTAACCTTTCTGGGGAGCAAGCTGGAAATGTAAACATCTTTCTAAATCTATTAACGATGCCAGCTTCGAGTAGAGCACAGTTGCGGAGGTAAACCTGAAAATCTAGAAAAAATCTTGAGAAAGAAACTCTTCGAAGGAAGATACCTACTTTCTTATCTATGTATCCCCTTGTGAGACCTAGGGCCTCTACAACGCCTACGCACAATCGTGTGTGGTTTCGTAAATGTGCTTAAGCTGTTCCCAACTTTTTCTCAGTTGCAGTGCTACCTTCTCGACTGTTCCATGTTTCATGTACTCCTGAGTAAGAGGCCTTCATTGCACAGCGTGGTTAGCTATGGACTTGTCACCACTTCTGAGAATGAGACCAATCAAATGCCTAAGCACCTATTGACAAACTTTTGCAGCTTCCTCTTGATAGTTGGGGTTACTCTCTAGGTAGCACAGATTTTGCCTTGCCTTTTTGGTGAGTAGGCACTTGGTACAGGCCCATTTCCATCCAACATGTAAAGCACTGGCTAAATTTTCTCGAACATATTCGTTAACCCATAAATAGCTTAGCATGCAATTTGCTCTTAGACAGTGCTACCAGTAGGAGAAGAATGATGCGTGGCTATAGTCCACATGGAATAGTGTAATTTGCTACTCACGCTTTTCCATAAGGGGAAGATCAGGACCAATTGTTAGTAAAGGACAAGGTAACCCTAGAAAGCACTGCTACATAGTTTGTGCTGTCTAGCTGAATTCTAGTTCATTAATCAAACTAAAGACAGTTTGAGCTGACGCAGAGGAGACATCAGAGGGTGAAGCCTTTGTTAAAGTACTTAAATCTCAGCCAAGCAGTGTCTTCAAGACAAAAGTGACATGTGTTCGACTGCTGACGGTCAATTTTCTACAGAGGATAATTGAGAGAGCGATGTCCAGAAAGGAAGCCAGAGATTTGATTGACTTTGCATTTGCTTATGGAAAGCATGTCTTTTGTTTTCTTTGTTGAGAAGTTGATGTTTTTTTGTGGTATGTGAGAGGAGTACAGTGAAGGAGTATTTCTTGGCGTTCCCATCTATTGAGCTCAGCAGCTTCGTTGCCAAAGTTATCCTAGTGACCCGTGACCTAATTAAGCGTGATTTTATTGTATGCAGCAAGTTGCAAGAGAGACTGGAGACATTACCAGACTTGAAAGATTCCATCTCCACGGCCTTTGTATGGAGATGGCCCACCTATTGGAACTAGCAGAGAACATTCTTTTGGCTGATCACCTTGTACACCTATTGGGAGGGTGTTGCATACTCAGTTCTGTGTCTGTGAAGAGAGTTTGCAGAAGTATACCCAATGTTTTCGTGTAATCCAGAGTAAAACTGCCATCACATTTCGGTAGAAGAACAATTCCATTGCTGTGATTTTTGGCCAGAACTTATTGAGTCCTAACAGCTAATGGGAAATCGCTAATACAGAAGGTTCTCCATATTTGGCGTTTTGATCTCTTAACAGCGAAGTTGAAGTTCGTAAGGGCTATTCGCTCAAAGAGTTTGTCACTTAGTTCGATTAAATAGCTTCATGATCTTGCTTTATAGTATTTCTAGTTCATCAGTCCATAAGCGCACATTCCGAGCATTAGCCTTACTTTTGGCTCCACAACTGCCTTCATATGCCTAGTTGATGATGGAGCTTAGTTTTTGGGGCTCTTCGTCAAGAGTGTTGGAAGAATTGGTAGTTAAACAGAAGGGTTGCATTTGCTCAAAAGGATTTCAGCATAGACATTCCAGTTGGTGCGTTTGGTTTTTTTGTGATTGGGTCCTGAGAAATATCGAGGTCGAATCTAATGTGTTTGTGATCCGACGTCGAGAGTTCGCTTGAGACATGGCAATTTATGATTTGATCAGCTTGAGATGAACTAGATATGGTGAGATCAAGCTCCTCTTATCCGATTGAGTTTGCAAAGTAGGTTCAAAGTAGACGTCTTCCAACGAGTTCTTACTCTTTATTTACTCAAACTTGCGCTCCATACAAGATGATTGATTTGGACGTTGCAAGAAATGCTCTATATTTTGCACTGTCACTTATATTTCTGTCAACTATGCATGTTTTCTATGTAGCGTTTATTCTCGCTCTCGATTCTGCTTGTTTAGTTTCTTGTGTAAATTATTATAGCTTAGGTTATGCTGGGTAAAGTCGCTATCCAGGCAAAAGTCATGATACACTTAGGCCAATGGCAGGACCATTGTAATACTACAGGTAGATGAAGAGGAGGAGTCAGCGGTTTCTCGGGAACCTATCCCAGGAGGGGTTATGTAGGCTGACTGATTCTAACGAACTCTTCATACCCTTCATACTTAGGTTGACTTTGCGGGTAATGGGGTGCATAAGAGTGGTAGAGTTTACTGACTCAATCAATCTGTGCTATATGTATACAAAGGTAATATTATTTTTTTACTTTTGCCAGTGTAGCACGTTTTCAGAAGGTCACCTCCTGCAATTGGCTGGTACAGTACTTACCTTCTGTGGGTAGGTGTTGACTCATACTATGGGAATACTTAGATCTTCTTGTTGGCTTTTTTCAAAGCTTTGATCGCAGACTGACTGCCTATGTAGAAGATGATAATCTCGGGTACAAAAAAACTTCTTCAGCTTTAAATAGATACTTTAATGATACATAGGTCGGAGAGCTTAGGACTGCTTTGGAAGCTACCATTCTCCCTAAGTTGTCAATGAGACTGAGGTGTAGTAGGCGGTAGATCTGTGAGCCCCTGTGATGCACATATATACATGCAAAGTAGGGAAAGAGAACTCTCCCCTGTAGTGAGCCTCTGTGCCCTGATCTTTTGCTTGGTAATAACAGAATTTGTTCCACAAAAAAGAAGGATCTAGAGTACATCCTTGCTTACTACCCATTTCTCTAGAAAACCATTCCAATAATATGTTACCGTCTCAAACTAATGCGACATAGTCCACATTACATTGATTGCAAAAGTCGTATGAAGAAGATTATAAACGTTGATTCATTTAAAAGTATTTTTTTTTCAATAGTAAAAATAAGGAAAAAAAGTACTTTTATCCAGTTTTGTTCTTACTAAATAAAAGAACCATTTTTGGCATTTATTTCTTAAAGATTATTTCTTTCAAATGTTGATGGTAATTGCGATTTCCATGGTCCATTTTGAAGATCCAATTTTCAATTATGCGTCCAATCATTTCGGAATATTACACTATCTAGGCTCATCAAGTTTTTCAAGACACCAAAGGCTAAAAAGGTGACTGATTGGGTAGGCTAAATAATATGTGGAGACTGTGCCGAGCTAAGTCTTTCTACAAAAAAAAGTCAGACAATACTGAATACAAATAATTTGACAGATAAATACAACTCTCACGTTGTCTGTCAAGAAATTCATAGGTAAAAGAGAACCTCTTAATGAATTACCTTATAGAAAACATCTCTTAGAACTGCCGCCTGCAATCTCCTTCAGCAGATGACTAGAAAAGATATTTTATTGGCAGCTATGGCTCTTTAGTCTTTCTGCATTTCGCTTGTATTCCTCACAATACTTTGCAGAAGTTTCAGATATTGGAAAGATTTGCGCTTCGCCTTTTCGGATTCGTCCTTGAACCATGGTACCAAGCGTCGCAATGAAAGACGTCTAAAGCCTTTAGTTCGACGTCTAACGTGCAATCTTTAGAGTATGGAATGGAAACGAAGAAGTCAAGTCAAGTTGATATACTAGCGTTACTCCTATTTGTTGTCCTTTCTATCAGTTTCTATCATCTTAAGCCAGTATTTAAAGGACTTTTCAATAAATCTTCTCTAAGCTTACCAATCTCTAACTATCGTTACCCTAGTAACTGTAGCTCCCTTCTTGTTAATTAAATTTAATCCTCCACACTCTTATCCTTTTTTAGATTTTAATGGAAGAAACCTCACGAGAAGCAGCAACATACCCCATCATTCATCTAAATCCATTAAAAGGCAACAGTTGCAAGTACCCTCCATTGGAAAACCAAACAAAGATACGAGTACTATGCAATTAGATTTTATCGAACGTGATTTGTCGTTCGTCCAGCGCCGCCAGCCTCAGTGGCCATCTAACAACACCAATACCAACAGCATCACCACAATTTGCCATCGTAAATTCCAATTCGATTGCCAATTTGCCAAATCTCATGCAAGAACGTTGCGTTTTATGTTTGGTCTCTTGTTATCCTTGTTAGCAGCTACTACCCTGGCTGAATGTGGTTGTCGAATCCAGGAGAGTGAACCGTGCGAGACCATATGCATTGCAAACCAGACCACCAACAGTACGAATTGTATAATAAGAGCACTTGTCCTTTTGCCATTGGATGATATGTACGAGGCTTCGTTGGGACGAGTGCTTCCCGTTCTACGAGTGGCTGAGGAGAAAATCCGTGAAGCACAACTAATCCCACCATCGATTCGCTTCGAATGGATACCACATGACGATGAATGCGATGCATCCTATGCGCTAATTAATGCTATGGATGGCATCCTTAAAAACTGTTCGCATGTAATCTTTGGACCGGCCTGTGATTATGCTTTGGGTAAGTCAAAGAGCTTGTGTGAAATGATTTTTAACGAATCGTCTTACAGCGTCTGTTGGGAGGATAACAAAGTACTTCAATGGCCAGGGTACACCATTGATCACAGTCGGAGGAGCTACCTATGATTTTGAAAAGAAGAAGACCTCGTGCTCGGATGAATATTATATGCTCCTGCGGACAGGGATTGTTAGTTTTCAGTCTTTGGCTAAGCTCACTGTGAGGGTTATGCATCAGTAAGTAGATCTATACACCCATTTAGACCTTTGATTGTAGTTTTTTCCTATTTGAATCTAGATACGATTGGGATACAGCGGTATTTATACATGAGCACAATGGACAGATGAATGTTGCCGGATTGAATACCTGCTATCTGATGATGAAGAGCCTTGCAATGCAATTCCAACATGAAAACAAGACCTTCTCACAGTATAGAATGAATTTTGCCAGTGTGACTAATTTAACGGCCGACTTGGAACGAGAAATCGGTACTCATCATGCAAGTAAGTTAAAATACATATTTTTTTTAAATAAAAGCTTTTACCAACGGACAACAGGTAGTTGTCTTTGCTAGACAGCTATCATGGTGCTTTGGAAACTTGATAGCTTTGGTTTGAATATGAACTTTTGTATGCACGATTGTGAATGGGTCGGAATTCTATGTTTTGTAATGACGAAATGCTTTCATGACGGTCGTTACCTTTTGAAAAATAACATATTTTAACAAAAAGTTTAGTTGATGTGGAATTGGAGCATATAGGTTAGGTTAGGTTAAGTTGATGCTAAATGAGGTACCGGTGGCTGGACGGTCTGTTGTGATAGCACTGGATGAGAATAATCAACGTTAAGTCTCCTTTGTAGAGACAGGACGAGACAGATAAATAGCTTCTTTGATATAGCTCTTGCAGGCGTCTTAGAAAGGGATGTCTATCTTGAAGGTTTTTCGTGACTGAAGTGACTGTCTGAAGTCTACCGATGCGATTGAGGTGCGGGCTACTAAACAGTCACGTCATAAATAGGAAAAGGCCTGATAAAGGAAATGCAAAAGTGTAGCCAAGTTTTAATATCCACTTTCTGTCTTTTCCGCGTTTACAATAGGATAGAGGCACACTAGCTTTTGTGACGCATTCAAGTTCGAGCTTCTGGGGATTCAATCCTGCTCTACAGCATGTAGTCTACAAGGCGTGATGTGTTTTTCATAAAAGATCTCTACGAGTTGCAGTAAACAGCAATAGCAAAGTCATCGGACATTATCATATAAGGCATCACAATGGGCCAATCGCGATCTCTTGGTGAAACCAAAACGCCAAAAAGAAATATAAATCAGGTCATTTCCTTGAATTGGTTTCGTTAACCTAACTTCTCTGGATTGCTAAAGAAGTAATTCTCAAATGTTTCCCTCAGTCTGGAACCTTTTTTAGGTTCTGCTCAATCATATGTATTGGCGTGCTTCTAATAGATAATCTCTTGAGAGTATTCCAATCATGGCTGTGATTTGTTGCCAATTTTCCTGGATTTCTTACGCTTTGATTCCTGCCACATGGCTTTGGACATCTTGTGTCTCTCTAGATTAACACACCTGCCATTTCCCATGTTCTATGTTCTGTTAAGAATATTTCTTCTGCCAACACACATCGGTGCCTTGATACCATCAATAGTTTGTCCAGATCCTCAGCATAATCTAACGCATTTCTGAAGCTTTCTCATGACAGTAAATACTCTTGGATGTTTGTCAGACGCTCGCAAGAGGTGGGGCGGTGAAAAAAACTTTGATGGTATTTCCCTGGATTCGAACTTGGAACCCCTTGCGCAGTAGTCCAACGCACTAACCACTGAGCCACGGCACCCACAGAGGTCCAAAAGCATACAGAGTGTTATTGTGGTTGGTATGGACGGAAACACCATATAGAAGTATAGGACTGACAACAGCCTGGCATGGGGTTATAGGCCTCTTATAATGCACTTAACACACTCTATCATATTTCCATCCCAGTTGAGTTTCCTATCCAAAGCAAGACCCAAGAATTTGGTTGGCAATGTTATATTTCCGTGTGAAGAGGACTGTTCTGCTTTTTTAAGGGTTTCTCCTATTCCATTTAGAAGTCGATTTTGTGTTAGGTCCGAACCAAGTACTTTATAGCCTCAAGAGAAGGCGTGATAAAAATCCCCCCGGAGTACCGGGCTAACAAGTCTACAAGTGGACGCAACGCCCTGGTTTGTGTCGATGATGCAGCCAATAATAAATTGACTTATCAACACTCTTATCGTTGAATTCTAAAGCCATCCTCTATATCTATGAAGAACACAGAACATAACGACACTCACGGAGCGTTCAGTGGTTGACTCCAAGACATGAAGTGCCGTCTCACAGAGCCTTTACCATACGCATGTTGGGTTGTTGAGAGCAGGTGCGAATCAATAATTCAAAGGAAGGAAGACAGACTAATAGATCGAAGATCTTTTGGACTAGTATGAGAAATCTTACCCGACTGAAAATGAGAACAACATTGACTTCCATTCAAATCTTGGGAATAAGACAAGCTCTAAGCTCTATGCAATCCAAATAATATTCGTTCAAGTCTGGATTTTTAAAAATTGCTGGATCTCAGCCGGAATGATGCTTGACCAGGTCTAGGCGTCTTGCAGGTTTTGTTCTATGAAGAGCAAATTCCAAGACTTGAAATTAAAATTCACATTCAACACCAAAAGGTACCCTATTAGTTTGAATTTTCTACTTTGACATTACACATTACAATGGCATCATTTACAAGTGGGCTACAACAATTGAGGGTGTGATAGAGGCCTTACGACCGGGATATAAGTACCTGTCACAACAATCAGTTGTATACCTAGTTAAAGATATTTTTTTTCTCAAAATATTGCAACACATAGAAAAGTTCCTCAATTCAGAAGACTGTTTGTAGTAGGACTGCCTACGAAATTCAAAAGTTTCCATTCAACAGCTCATAACAATAGAAACTTTTGCACGTGTCCTTACACAAGATTGACTGATTGTGTCGCCCCATTCTCCTACCGCAGTCCAGAGTCCCAGATTGGTTGCTATGCATTCATCAAATTCAACTGAATTCTTCCAATCGATAGGCTTTTTTTGATAAAATCAAATAAAATACCGAGGGGGAAAGCTAAAGTAATGAGATGAATATAAAGAAGGAAGCTACAGCCTTGGGCTACTTTTATGGAATACGTACGTTCAATTGTTAGCGACGACGTGGGGAACAACGTACACAGAAATGTACTCCCAAAACAACATTTGCTAATTAGAAGTTATTGATACGAGGGACATGCCTTCTGGTCCTTGCTTGCTGTAAAATCTAGAGCCTAAACGAGGGGAAAAGATTTGAATCTTTCGAAGGAAACTATCCTCGTAACCGGTGAATTGAAATTGCAAATGTCAAGTATCTCGAGATCCTAACCACCTAACGGTGATGGAATTTGATATTCATGGAACGAATACGAACAAATTTATTTTTTTTCTTCAGATTTTTTGTGAGATAAACAAAAAAAAAAGAAGAAAAGTAAGAGAAGTTCAAGGATGGTGGTGCCGTTCAGCACATAACGTGGAGAAAGTAACGTTCAAATTCGAATCTCAATTGACCTTGGCCAAAAGATAGAACTGTATGGCAGCGTATGAACCTCATTTGCATATAGTATCTTTAAATTAATACATTCCCTGGGTTTTTATTGATTTTTTCTCCAAAAAAAAAAAAAAAAACGAAATACTTCCAAACGTTACATCCCTTTACAACAGGACGACGCGACGCACGGAGAGAATACATTGCCTCGTGTGGAAATTTGGAAAACTACCTTTAGTCAAGGACGACGACTATAGAGTTTTTTTTTTTTTTTATTTTTTCTTGGAATGATGTCAACCGAATTAGTTGGCTTCCTGTTTCTCATTAATTAATGAACAGGTCATCGATGTTTCGTCAGTTTTTTTTTTGTCGCTTTGTCTCGTTTGAAGTTCATTAATTCTTGGGTGCGCTTCGGCGAAGAAGTTAATTAAACGGTTCGGCTTTTGACCGAGGTAAGGAGGTAATATTTGTACAATATTTCTGCCGCCCAGCAACATTGATATCCTTTAGTTAGATAAACGTGGATGCTGATTGCTTTTGTTCGTGAACTCATTTGAACTGATGAGTGGTTTGGTGGTTCAATTTATATGGAAAGGATCTTTTGGGGGTGAATTGTCGGCTATGAGAGAGGTAAAGGGTCAATTATTATATGATTCTTTGGATACTTCTAATATTAAAGGAGATAAGGAAGACGAATAGCTTGTTTATCTTTAAAATGTTCATTGTATCCTTAAAGCTTTTTTCTGGACACATCACTTATGAGTTCTGCTGTACTATTGAGGGGTATTTAAGGATATTGAAGAATGCTTGCATGCACAAGACAGCTCATTGATAAACATACAAAAAGAAATTGGTCCACAAATTCATACCTGAGGGACTCCTCTCTTAATGGGTCTTAGCGCCAACAATTTACTGAAAGGAAATTTCACTGAAATGTACCCTGTCCCCCTCAGCGGAATTAAACTTAATGACTGTCATGCAACCAACACCATTATTTTCTTCGAACAATCTAGGGATAGAATAAGCATGAAAATCAAAGTCATCTTCTCCTACTGAGGTTCAAATTCACATTTGGACTTCCACTGCTGCATGATCCCTACATACTTTCGTGCTTATATATCTGAATAGCTGACAGCTGACTGACTCATACGACCAAAAAATGAGGCAACAAATTCTACAGTGTTCCAAAGGTAGTAACTACACAATTTTGGTTCAAGTGCCACACCTTAAAATAAGTCGTAGGCACTTAGACAAAACACTTAACATTGTAAGTGTTAAACGTTTGGCTTTAGAGCATTCTATGCAAAATAAATTAAATGATACTTAATACCTCGTTTCTTCAGAATAAAGCAAGAAGGTGAGCACTCCTATAAAATAGATATAAAAGTAGGAGTTCCACATGGCAGCATGCGGGGTCCTGTGCTATATAAGGTGACCAGCAAGGACGATAAGAAAACAAATTTGTAATAAATTAACAACAGCGTAAGATATAAAATTAATGTTACCTTTATTTTGAAGCTACATTTATGCCATTATAATTAGAATAGCATATCATTCATAGCCGTGACAACTTCAATGGTAGTGCTTCAAGCGGTCAGTCCAATTTTTGCTGACTACCTTCAAATGGACGGCGTTTTTCCAGTAATTATCTCGATTGTTAGCCTCGAGTTCATCTTAAGTAGGTGGCTTTTTAGGGTAGACTGGCGCTGAGCCATAAATGAGCCTCGTCCAAGAGGATGTTGGCTCTCTGCCTAGCTGATATTGGCATGCCCCTATGTGATGCTACTACATACTTTGCTATGCCTCGAATTCAGGGATATGAGTTTCACAAGACAACTCCTTTGAATTATTTATTTACATGTGTATTTTCCGCATGCTAGAGACAAAAGATCCCAGCAGGCCCCGGTTAGTCCATGCATTTTGGCTTGGAGAAGCTCGATAGACCGGTCACACATTGCTCTTCGTTTAACGTTTTCAATTCAGTTTCCCCGACTATGGTGGTCATTAAGTTTCTTTGAAAACTTCATCATAAATCTAACAAACTAAACACAATAAGCCAAAACAGAATCAGTTTCGTTCCTAATTGCAGGTCATTACCCGAAACGCACATCATAACTTCCAAACAATAAATCACGTCACATTAGCAATTTTCATTAGATAAACATCACCAAATGGACTATAAATATTCACAACAATACGATGTTTGTCCTTCAGAGAGAAAGAAAAAATAAATCGAAATAAATCCTATTCAAACCGAAAGAATTATTTGGCCACTAATGAAAACTTTACTTTGATGAATGTCTTCCGGTATTACCACAGGCTACCGCAAACTATTCAATACCAGGACAATGCCAATGGGACATTCAATCCCTTTATGCGTACAATGCCAACATGACCATCACGCAATATTTCTGAAATAGAATTCGTTAAACCAATGAAGGAATAAACTATTCACATGCCATACAAAGTTATATCCTTTTTCAAGTTCTAAAGGACTGATTTTTTGTTGTTTTGTTTGGTTATGCCATCAAAAGTGGAATATTTTATCGAAATCCGGAAGTTCTGAATCAGGAAATACATAAATTCCTTAACCATATGGGCATTTTTATCTCCTTGTCCTCGAAGAATTTAGAATGAGTTTATTTATGCAAGTTGTCCCATAAATTTGTTAAGAATAGAGGTAGATCATAGCATTCTAAAGGGTGATTCATTTAGATGTACCTTTTTTGAAAGTAAAGAAAAATTTTAAAAAACCATTTGATCTAATTGTTTTTCTTATACAACAAAAGAAACGTTTTTGACATTTAATTTCTAACTTTCAAGTGTTCGCCATAACTACGGTTAAAATGGTCCATTCTGAAGTTCCAGTATTCCATGATGCCGAGCATTTCGAAATGTATTTGTCAAGTGACGAGAATTGTTTGGATTTCTATTGCTCAATCGTACTCAGCTTTTTCACATATTCATTGGAGTTAACATATCTCGAAAGGAATAAGTTTAGAGGTGTGATATGACAGGATCTAGAAAGCCGATTTTCGTAATACAGCTGAATAGTTTTTGGACATTATACTGGGCTAAATTTGTACACAATATAAAATGTCAAATACTACTTAACAAAAATATCATGGCAAATTAAAATTACTCATACGTCATCTGCCAAAGAATTTATAGACAAAAAAGTATCTCTAAATGAATTAGTCTTTATAAAGGTCCTACAAAAATAAAAGTTATTATATTCGAAATATTCAAAGGAAATTATTCACAAAATTGCCTCGAAAATCCTTAGAATTTCTGTTCTTAGAATAAATTTTTAAGTATAAATTGACAACAAATGTAAATACTACAATCCATTTGGAAGGGTTCGAATGATACTCTATCCACTTCCAATATAGCTTCTCCTTAATCTAATATATTTGATTTTTGTAAATTTTTTTAAAATAATACGCGTATCAGGGGACAAATTTTGAAACTTTTGTCAACAAATACCGATCTTTGCATACTAAACTTTGTTCAGAGGACTGTCAGATCTTTGTTTGTCAATGACCTGGCAACAACAAACTGTCGCCCAACAATTGTCAGTTCGAGCAATTGTCAGATTCTGTCACAAGTTTTTAGAATTTTAGACAGCTGGTGTAGCAATGCTATTTGACAATGTTGTCAGACTACAAACTGACAGTTCACATAATTGGTAGATGAATGTCAGACGTTGTGATACATATGACATAAATACGTATATCTGACAATTTGAAATGAGTTTGCCGGAGTCTTAAACACATGACAATGGTCTCACAACTGACAGATGCCTGGCAATTTCGTTGTCAGATGGCTGTCTGACAAAGGTCTGACAATGGTTTGACGATGGTCTGACAATCATCATCCTCATCCTCATCCTCATCCTCATCCTCATCCTCATCCTCATCCTCATCCTCATCCTCATCCTCATCCTCATCCTCATCCTCATCCTCATCCTCATCCTCATCCTCATCCTCATCCTCATCCTCATCCTCATCCTCATCCTCATCCTCATCCTCATCCTCATCCTCATCCTCATCCTCATCCTCATCCTCATCCTCATCCTCATCCTCATCCTCATCCTCATCCTCATCCTCATCCTCATCCTCATCCTCATCCTCATCCTCATCCTCATCCTCATCCTCATCCTCATCCTCATCCTCATCCTCATCCTCATCCTCATCCTCATCCTCATCCTCATCCTCATCCTCATCCTCATCCTCATCCTCATCCTCATCCTCATCCTCATCCTCATCCTCATCCTCATCCTCATCCTCATCCTCATCCTCATCCTCATCCTCATCCTCATCCTCATCCTCATCCTCATCCTCATCCTCATCCTCATCCTCATCCTCATCCTCATCCTCATCCTCATCCTCATCCTCATCCTCATCCTCATCCCATCCTCATCCTCATCCTCATCCTCATCCTCATCCTCATCCTCATCCTCATCCTCATCCTCATCTGTTCACACTCCTACTCACACTCAATAGACTTTCACCTTCATCGTCACCATAACATATGTTAATCCTCAAAGAAGACTTTTCCCTGCTCAAGTTGACTGTTGCTTGCTTACATTTTGCCTCCTCGCTCTCGCAGGAATAAATTCTGTTTCCCTTTTTACGTCCTCACCAAGTGTGATTGTCAGTCGTGTGAAGTTCATTATCCGTCCCTAAGCACTTAAATTTCACTCAGCGACCTGTAACGGTTCTGTAACACACAACGTACATACCTATCACTGTCGCTATCAAAGGAGTACATATCTACAAAGATCAAAGGATGCAAGAAAAAGTCCTTACCAATCGCATTTTTTCTTTATGAAAAAGAAATCACCCAAGGGAAACAGCAAGGACGCGTACAAGTAATGACGCAGAGAAAAGAAAAATAAAAGATCCATCATGTGGAATCGTCCTCTCCTCCTTTAATCTTCATAAATCAGTTCCTCACCCACAGTACAAGAATAAATACATCCTTCACAGTAAACTGGACTCATAAAGATGCCACCTTTGCCTGAAATATATAATAATTTTTCAGACCAGAAAAACATATGTATTTGTATACAATAACCATCAGGTTGACATCTTGTCAAGAAAGGTCCTATTTTTGTCTCCTTAGACTCGACACAAAAAACGTATCTATTACACCTAACTCGGTCGTGTTATCGCAATCAGAATTTTATTCAATGAACTTGATTTAATTTTGTTCCACAAAAGCTTTCCTTTTCGACAAAACTTTCCTCCCACAAATTTCACACACACAAATGCAGATACACTTTCTCCCTTAACACAGACACTTTCCACTCGTGCAAAATAATCTACAATATTTCGCCAGAAAAATAAACCGAAGAAAAGCCGCTGTTTTTGGACCCAAACAATGATTCCGGCGTCCTAGACATAACAGTTTTCAATTACACTCATAACCGTACGGTAGTGCATAGGAAAATTCCCGCTAAAAGATACAAAAATACGTAGAAATACTTCGTGCGGATGCAGTTCGTATCTTTTAACACTTGAACGCGTATCGCACGTATCTAGACGGTATTTTCCGGTTTATTTTTGAGTCATGCTTTTCAGTGTCTAAGGTTTTGATAATAAATTTTCGAAATTAATGTAAACAAAAGTCGTTTATAGTTTGCGAGCGTTTGCGAATATCTTTCGCACTATTTGTGGCCGGTCGTTCAGTATTGAAAAATTTTTTTTTTTGAAAATTTATTTTAAAGTGAAGTTCTTTTTTCTATTTTTTTTCGGCTGCACCACCTTGAGCTAATGAACTGAATATTGGCGTTGCATTTTCATTATTCATCGTCGCGTTTCGTGCCATCGAAAGAAGACGTTTCGCTATTCGAAATTCAATTTTGTTCGTTTCAGTGCCATGACCCAGTGCAGCATTCATTGCCTGGCAATAAATTTAATGAAAGAAAAATAAATCTATAAGCAAAAGTTTCAGTGTAAAGCATTGTTCACGCGTAGATACCGACCGGGTAGTGTCTGTGCAATTTGTTTGTACACTTGCAGCAACGACAACGATGAGATAAGAAATAAGTTTCTGCGGATAAACAAATTAAAAAGAGAAAAGAAAATAGTAATAATTTTTTTTCAATGCGATAAATAAACACAACAACGTTAGAGGTTTGTACGGCTGCAGATACTTGTGGCTAGCTAAGCAAACAAGGACTGGCTTGCTAGCTCTTTAGTATCTGAGAAAAAAAATTTGTATCTGTATAGAATCTTAAGCTAATATGTAACTAATAAATGCCCTCGGGTTGAACTTTTTGCCCTTTAACGCTGATTATGGTTTCATTCATTGTTTGGGCTTTGAATATTTAATGAGTCTTTGGATCAAAGGGACGTCGAGTGGGTGTTTTTGAAAACCATGTCAAGCGGGTTGTTTTTTGTATTGAATCTCCTAACCCGTTTAACCAATCACACTTTGCGATAGATACAAAGAGAATCGATTACAGGGTGGTTTGTTCGAATCAATTTAAAACTAGACGAGAGTTTCTGCTAGTAATTTTTGGCGAGCATCAAATCAATTTCAGTAACAGAAGCTACAAAAGTGTTGTAGGTTGGATGATTGGTATCTAATTTGTAGCGCAGCCAAACAAAAGACATCTTAAAAGTCTGAAATGAATGGTATCTGCTTGAAAAGAACAACCTTGTACTTGAACACTATTAAGTATTGTTTAGGACTGGGAAAAAAAAAAGACTTTTTAGACTGAGGGCTTTTTCGTTGTGAAAGAGAGACCACGGAAGCCTTTTCTTTTTAGATAATAATGAATCCATTCGTTGGGGTACCTATAGTGAAGGACAGGTAGACCAGGAGGCATATCCTTAAATAAGTAATGGACCGGAATGAATTGTATAATATTTAATTTTGCACCTCGTCGTTCTGTGAACTTTGGTTTTAATTAAAACTCCTGACATGAGGGGTAGGATTCATTTTCTATTTAAGGACGTCCAACTAATAGAATTGTCTTTCAGGAAACTGTTGACACATTTTGATAGAATTTTCAAGGCAATCTGTGCAGCTTTTAAAATTAGTCATTGAAATACTAAGAAATTTATTCAGGAAGCTATTTTGGTCAAGACGTACTACCACCCTCTCAATAAAGTAAGTAGGTACGTCCTTGGTATTTTAACTGAAGGCAGTGATGGCTTGTGGAATATTCATCCTTCTTTAAATGAAACTGAAATTTGTTTGGAGGTGAGGAGACTCAACTGTGCAACAGTGTCGTTAAATACTTCTTCCCTGTTCAGCATCTGTCTGCTGATGTTGTCTGAGGTTAATTGCTCGCTCAGTTTGTTTACTATTAGGTTGCACTATTTATTACCTCGTCATTGGGACTAATGTGTTCTGAGTCCTCAACTGTTTCTGTTCAAGTTGGACGACAAATAATGAGATAAGTCCTTGGTCGTACTTTAGTGTCATAACAGCTCATCGCTGCTGAGATCATTTCCCTGCTGCCACGATATTTCCATTGGGTTTCTTTAGAAATAAGTTCTATTGGTGCCTTTTCAGCTCTGGAGCCGATGCTGGTTCTCTAAACCACCTCCGTCTGCCTTCTGCATGACTTTGTCTTTATGGCATTAGTCTTTATTTGACAGCCATAGAGCATCATTTCTGCGCCATTTTTGTAAAGAGCAGTCTCATCATCGGCTTAAGACCTCTCATATTTGGCGAGATCATTACCAGGGCAACCTTCTCGGTTGAATCCTACATATCTTCACGTTCACCATCGGTTGTGTCCAAGCTGGCTGGAGAGAGTTGTATGTGATTTTTGCATTCGTTCGTAATTCACAGTATTTGTTTCGCTCACAGCAAACGTGAGTCCTTTTTGAGCTTCTTTTGTCTTATTCTGCAAGTTGTATGTAGATCCATGTTTACCAGGCAACCCTGAAGTATCTCGATAGCTTTATTGCAGTTCTGCTTCCACTCATCATGAAGTTTGTTCGCTTCAACGAGTGCTTTGTTGTCAGTGAAGATCTGGCGAAGAACTCACGTATGAAGGTGTCAACATATATAAAGTACTTTACTATGAGACCTAGTAAGGAACCTTGTGGAACACCGCCATTGACGTTATATCGCCTTATTAATTGGCCGTGAAGTGTTCTATTTCTCAAATAGACCGTCTTAATTTTTGGCATGTGACCTAGTACTTTCTATTCGGGAAGAGTTCGCAGAGGTGTTGTCTTTCTTCGATGGTTTTTCCTACCGTCTTCACGACTTCATCGACAGCGATCTGCGAGTCTTTCAGCTCTAAAACGTTCCAATATTTTTTCCCATGGTGTCCAACATGCATAGAGGTTCATTAGGAGGACCAGTCTTTGTTGCTTTAAGTTCGAACAATACTTTCTTTCGAAGCAGGTGTTGCATGCTGGGGGCTCCTTAAAAAGCCAGTTCTTCTGAACTCTTTGGATGACTTTGGCTTTTAGGCTTGCATTCTGTGGCAGAATTTGTGTCGACAAGTGTTCTAAACTTTATGGAAAAAACCCTCGGTCAATTTGTGGCTTGTTTCCTCTTAGTTGTGAGTTAAAACTTTCTTGTTCGATTCCTCTATCCAAATCCATTTCAGATGATTGCTCTGTTTGTTGTTTTTCAATGAAAAGGTGTAAAATGATTCCCTTAAGGCAAAACTTAAACTCATCGCCTTACCATGGGATAAATTCCTCGCGTGAACTTGTACTCCACGCCTTTTTACCCTGACGTGTATGTTGTTCAGCGTCCGTCACTTCGCTTAACATTTGAATGTACAATAGAATGGAATATGTACTTGTAGCTGTGTGTATACACTCAGTACAATGGTATAGTGGCACATTGCGTTTATTTGCTGACAAGCTGCTACTTCCAGAAGTGTTAAGATTTTCATTTTAGATATACAATTCTGGTCCTGTGGTCTCATGACTAAAGGAGCAAAAAAATTTCTTGATTTTGTATGAAACAAAATCCTTTCTTTCTTAAAGAAAGGAGCACTGGTTGGTATATTTGTAGTGCCCAGGACTTTTATAGAGGCAATAAATTATGTTACACTAAAGGGATGTTGGTTCTTGTTGGATGTGTTTTTTTTCTTCTTAAAAGGTTATGATGTAAATGCACTTCTACAAATCATGCTTACTGTGCATAATTTCTCTCTAAAAATAACCAATTTGTCGAGATTTTGATGCAATAATATGCAATAAGGTTTGTTCTTTGAAGCCCTTTGACCTTTGTAAGATTCAAGTGCCAGCAAGTTATTAACAATCTTTCGTCTGAGGAATCAGAAGAATTAGTGACATCTGACGGCATTCATTTGTCAGGCTGCATATGTAATTAGAAACACAATCACCTTTATAAAAAAAAAACATTATCGTCCATAGAGGCTGAGCATGAAGGCCCAATTCAGGCTCGGGGTTTGATAAACTCATATCTGACCGAATGTAAGTTTATAGCAAGAGTCCACCGTCGTTTTTGCCTTCTTTCCTGAATCGTTCTCGATTGGACCAAAGAAATGCTTAAACCATTTTGTTAGTACTAATTCAGACTTGTTTCCCAATAAGATTTTAAAATGTTCTGCCCATACAACAGCACGTGGTCAATACTGGAGTTTATGCTAATAGCATTGCTTCTCAACATTTTAGATAGTAATAGCTCTAGAAAAGTGACTTAACTTGTGACGTTATCTTCAGCTCCATCAGATCAGTGTTGCGTCCAAAATTACTACCTCAAATAGTATTCCAAAATAATTTTCTTTGACCATAATTTCAACAATACAATACAATGACTTCTAGCTGCAGTTCAATAGCACATCTAGAAGATATTGTCCTAATAAAAATGTTTGGATGTGACGGGGCTATAACAGCTATGCCTTTCTTGAAGTGTCTGTAGTAAGGTTTTTGCGTAGGAACTTATAGCTAAGCTATTAAACAATTGCAAACATTTGCAAAGTAAGAAAGCCAGTATGTTGTCTACAGTCTTTTCTGTTGAGTGATAGCAAGAATGCCGCGGATTTCTCACTAACGTCTGGGAGCATCTGTTTAGTCAGTTTACATCCAGGAGAGACATGCCACGCACAATTGTGTTCATATGAAACCCAATCATCAATGGAAGCACTGACTGTTGATGTTGATGCAGGTTCGGGTTCGGAGGGGCCTCTGGCTCTGAGCCTTGTCTAGCAATTTCATCGAATATCTCATTTCCCGTGATACCAGCCAGTGTGACCAGGCACCCAGACCCAAAGCTCTCCTGCATTCACGAACTAATTTGGATGAGGTTAAAAGGTTTAGCAAGCTTGACTGTCCTTACGACCCCCTCCACTTATTCCGAACGAACTGCACGAACTCGCAATCATTTGAGTTACATTTTTGGACATTTGTGATCCTTCATTTTTATAAAAAAAAAAATAAATTGGCTCAGTTGGTTTAAAAAAACAGTCACTCCAATTCTTGAACTCAAACACGATAGTAGAATCCGACCATAGTCGCCTTTTGTTATTACAAACTAGTATGTGTGTTCGTAACGTGCGACTATGGTCTGATTAGATGCGACCGTGGTATTCGAGTTCAAAAATAGAGGTGTGTGACACCGTATATCTAACCTAACCTATGTACTATCACTGGAATAATGGACTAATGTATGCATTGATAATGGTTTCTTCAATATTGAGCTATCTCCATCATCTTCTTAATAGGATTAAGGATAAACTAGCACCAAACCATATTGAAAGAACTCCTTATTGCACCATTCTAGCATATGACGAGAAATGTTCAAATATTTGTGACTACTTAGGCTTCATTTAAGAGACTCAGTGGTTTATATCGTCGAAATAGTTCACTGAATTGCATCCATGTCTGAATCTTAATAAGAGGAAAATAATGGAGTTCGAATTCATTAACAAAGTAACGAAATAATTGTGCCTTGACAGTATTGTTCAGCACAACTTTATCTACTAATTTCACAATGGAGAAATGTATGTAGTTCTCGTAAGATTGGCAATCACTTGTCAAAACATATATTGCGATTGTAAGTACATATATCCTACGATTATTTCAGTAAAGAACATAGCGAATTTCATTGTAAAATTCCAGTGCCTTTTGGCCTCAGATTAGAACACCAAACGTACCATAAAGATATTCATTAAGGATACAACCAAACAGATTGCAATATTGTTCCAATCTCATTTGCAATATGCCCACTTGTGCAAGGCCATGGATTATCTGTTTCAGCGGAATTGTTGGCGTTTGCTCTCGGACTACATAAGTATTTTTTGCCAACTAGCAATATATCAACCGGCAAATATCAGGCTTGAAATTGATTTTCCATAAGCTCATATAAATTTGGTATGCCATATCGTCCTGCCCCTGAATCTATCAGTTGTGGTAGGTCAATTCACTTATCCCACATAATAGATTCTTTTTTCTCGGAAATTCTCGGATAATGTTGTTATCCTTTTTGGAATCCCTTCTGTTGCTACCGCTTCAATGCAGAAATCAACTAGGCCTGACAAGGGTCTCGTATGTAAGTTAATTGTCCGTGAAAGAGTTTAAATTTCTGTTTAAGCTCAGTTGCGTAGGTGTTATACATGATGATTCGGGGTGATAGTGGAAAAATGTGAAAATGGAAAATTCACTGCGACACACAGGGTCAGTGAAAATGAAACAGCAAGTAGCATATGTGACACTCTACTCTCTGCGTCTGGAAATTTTGTTTAATGACAAACGCTCATATCGATTGAATAAGCGAGGTATTTAAAAGCACCCGCCTCTATGTGGTTATAATCCGTTAAAAGTGCCGATAATTAGTCGAAAATATGCAATATTTTATCAAAATGCCAAAGCTAAGAACGATAAAGTGCATTGTAGATACCTTTGAACGTATGGCATATACTTTTGTTGGTTCAATTTTTTGTTGAAATTAAAGCCAAACAACTAACTACTCTTATTTTACTACATTTAAATAAAAGACTCATATTAAAAAGTTAAATTGTAAATCTTTTCTGCGAAGGAATCAACAATTCACTGATTTTCCTCGAATAAGCGAATGGTTCTTGCGAATTGTCAAACTTTATTCACATTCCACAGATGTGGAACGCAATCCACATTCGTATGACCCAAAAGAGAAGAGTTTAACAATACAATCTTTTTTTTATGTTTAATGACAGGTAAGATTTGCAGATTTGTTGCTGTGGATGAAATGTCAAAGTTTTGCGAATAAATGTTCATTCGTATTTGAAGGTCGGTAAGCTGTTACTGACAAGTCTTCCGTTCCACCATTTATTTAATGAAAATAACTTTCTGACATCGGTGGAAAACGCAACCAGGTCATCCCACAGTAACCAGGTGCTTTGCAGTTCTGTACTGTGATTCCCTGGTTGATTGCTTGGTTGAAGAATTGAGAGTTAGCTTTAATAACATAGGAGCTCAATAACATAGGATTCCATTGAATCCGTTGTGCTTGTTAGGTTCTGTTTAAGCTATAAGGCAATTCTATTGGGGCGAGGACTTAGGTATGTATATATGTATAGTGATCGGGAAGACATTTTGTTCGCCTGACAAATCTTAATATCTCACTGATTCCTATCTTTCTGAGTTGTGTTGTCTTAAGTCTGTTATAACGCTGTAGCTGAACAATAACAGACGAATTGCTCAGCATCTTCGTCACAGTTAACGCAGATTGTCGGTTCAGATGTTACGAGTCTGTAAGAATGTTTCTTAAGAATAATGTGGCCTGGAATTAGGTTCAACATCAAGCATCTATAGGGTAAATAGTTCCTCTGTTCCTCTTCTTGTTTCTTCTTCCAGTGATTAAGCGGCTCAAAAGCATATTGTTCTAGCCAAGTTAATTATTTTGTTCTTGCAGTATGTCAAGAGTGCCTTAATAATTGAAAGCTCCTTCGATATCAGAGATCTGCAGCAGGAAGCTCGTTTAGTGAGCCATTCGATATATTCACTGCTTTTCCATATTCACATACATTCGTATTCTTTCATAAGAAATATTGTATGGGCACACATTTTATTGCCTCCAATAAAATGAATCTGAAGCGAGGTCCCATTCACATTTAACCCAAGAAAGGATTATGTACCCTTGAAGAAGACAGTGAATATTTCGAGTGGCTCGTGCATTGCTCTTTGTTTTTGCTAAAAAAGCTCGTATATGCTGTTTGTACATGCAGTGTTCTCGTTCTTCTACGAGTACCTATGTATTTTTTTAAATTATTGAAAGGCTCGGGAATCAGTTGTACTGATTTTCACTACCTTTGTGAATACTCTAATTGAATGAATACTTTGAATGTGTGCTTACTCTAAGCATCATGGATACCAACAACATAATGATTCGTTTTCATTTCGTGTCGCAAAGTGAACTTCGTTATCGTTTTCTACTTGCTTGTTTTCTGTATGCGTGAGACTGTAAAAGGCGCGTTTTTAGCGAATGATTCACAACGGCAAGTGAATTGATTCATGCAGTTCTATGTTCGATATCTGCATTCTTTTACAGCCTTGCCGTCTATATTATTTTTTCAATGCGGCAAACCAAACTCAGCTCAAATCAGCTGTCAAATTGCTTGTTGCTGAAAACAGAGTTGCCAATTTGAAAAACAGAAAAAGTACCCGTTCAATTTTTATTGCCTTGTTATCTTACTATTATCCTTTGTGTTATGGTCCATATCAGTGATAATTTTTTACATCCCTTTCGAGTGAATTATGTTTTCTCATATAAAAAAAAATATAAACCATTAAAACTCCTCATGTAAGAAGATTTATCTTGAATTTTTTCTATATATTAATATTTTTATGTCAGTCCTAACGCATTGATTGTACGAGTACTTATCCAAGTAAAGTCGTTATTTCTTTATTTGAAGATATTTGAGTTTTAATGACTACCAACCACGTCGCTAGGATCGAGAACAACTGGCGAAAAGTATGAGTGTGAAGGACTATTAATGGGGAACACAACTGGTAATGAGTTTCTCTATTATGAACGATTTACTTTATGTTCTTTTTGGTAATTCATGGTCAATGTTAATTAGGGATGTAATTAGTGTCCACTTCTCAGATTGTAACATAAAAGGTTTATGCCTTCGAGGGTGGAAGCTGTTTCATTCAGATTTGTCTTCATTTGATTTTGGATTTATTAATTAGGAATTTTTAAAATGAATGGTTGGAAAGTTTGTTTGTGTTTTTATACGGTTTGTTCTGTACACCAACTTCTCTTGTTATTTATTGTTTATAAGAGTTTTAATGATGGTTGACAAAATGAGCCATCACTTATGCAAGAAGTTTTATATTTTCAATTTTTCTTTTTCAATAGTTTATTGTCTTCATTTCAATTTATCTTCGTAGGATCTGAAGGATAATGAGAGAACATTTTATGCTATTCTCTTGAAAACTTTTTTAATGATGATTTATTGCATAAAAGAATAGTATCTCAGAGGCGCCTCTATTGTAGACAGAAGATATTGGTGGTAGTTTTTTGTATGCAGGTGTAAAGCACAGTGATATCCATAAAATATGCTAAGATGCTACTTGCAAATGCGTTAAAAAATTAAATGTTTTTTTTTTTTACTCCAGGGCAAAGAGCATTGTCCCGTTTGTTTTTAATCAGATCCAGAGTCTTTCTCCTTTCTCATGAATGCATTCACTCGGTTCGCATCTGTTTGTGAGCATGTTATGGAAACAAACTTATGCCATTTTGCTCAAAGATGATTCATTTAAAACTAGAGTGGAGGGCACACTATTTTCATCTCAGGAATTTGGTCCCAAACATCGATGAAAGGGGCCTAAAACTTGCTAAACACTATACTCGCAGAACTAGCCGAATAAGCAAGCATTCTCCACTAGGCTTATTGAACATGCTATTTGGTTATGCCCAACAAGTGGCAGCTCTTACGTTGTCACTATCTACAACACAAACGTCATACTCTCCACTGACATATGGGAAATGTCAAAATATTTCATTATCGTTAATCAGATACGATCACCGACAACTATAAAACGTTAATTTCTCGTAACACACAAAGTTCAAAAGCGGCGTTAATAAGTGCCTTTCTGCGTCAAACTTCGAAGGAGAGTCATAAGGAGTAACCATTATTTTTCTTCCTGTTCCTTCTTTGTCACAAACATTAAAAGATAAAACAAATTCCTAATGGACACAGGATTTGAATTGTGGGTCTACCCAGTACGGTTCTGTGATTTCTTTCAACTACAAGTTAACTGCTGCGAATGCTTGCAGATAAATACCTTCCGCACAATTAGAATCACACTAAATATCATGCTGCGCAGAGCCTTCATTAGACCGTTTATCGTAGTTGACATCCAAAACAGCATAGCGGCGCATAGAAAGAACAAGAAAACATTTTCCTTATTGTCGAAAGAAGGAAGTTGTGGATGGAGTACCACAGGCTGGAATTTTAAGTGCAATACTGTTCTGAATTTTCATAAAAGCTTTCGGGGAAACACCTTTTTGCTGCTGATGCACAAATTTAATTGTCAATGCCTATTGGCTTCATTGAGTACCTTGTTGTTAGAATTAGTAAGGAGCTTGCGGTTATGCCCAAAAGTTCCTTTCCTCAATCCAGGTCAGATACAAGCAATATTGCTTTCATAGATGGAATGCAATATAAACGACTTTTTTCACTTTTTATTAAGGACACTGGCGAAGTCATCGACATGTCTGGGTTTTTAAGTAAACACCTCTTTGTAAGTTTGATTGTTGTGCACATTTATGACTAAGTTCTTACACTTGCCTCTTATTGCTTATTCGGCAGAAAGGTATCTTTGATCAAAAACTACTTGCTGATGTGACAAGGTATGTCTGTAACCTATTGAGATATGACCACATCCCAGCCACTTTTCTCTATAAGAACATCCACACAGAGTCTCTTGAATAACAACCAAAATTTCTGTCAGTCTGCCAGAATGCTCAACATAGTACCCTCTTTCCTTGCCGCATCATTTTGCTTTTCCTTCGAAAGAAATCCCAGCAAAATTTGTACGCTCTCATTCAGTTGGCCATTAAGCTGTCTACAAAGTATTGATACATCTGTTAGGCTATTAGATTTGTCCTTTTCTTAAGAACACTCATACATATATCTGGCAAAGTGCTAGGATAGCTGCATAAATAATGAAACAAAGTCAAGTGAAGATTGAAAATTACAGCTTTTGTTGCCAAGGAAAAACTTCAATACGAGTCACATAAACTCCGAATTGGAAGTGGAACATGAACTTAAAAGGAGCCCGTCAAGAAGGGATTCACTCTCTTCTATTATACATTTTGGTTGCAAATGAATTTTTATTGAAACAATAAAGTTTGTACGTCCTGAGTACCATCATCGAACTGCTTAACTGTACACAACAGAACTCAATGTGAACTCACATGAATCTTATGAGTGGGTGGTCCTTTTAATAAATAACCTAAAAAATATCACCAGGTGGACCTTCTAAACTAAATGGTGGTAGTCTACTCCAAATCTTGAGTAAGCCAAAATAATTGGGAGTATACTTTGTCTGTTTGTTTGGAACCCGTTTACCCAGGATGGCAGGATACGCGGCAGTCCTAGGAGTACGTGGCGCAGAACAATTGAGAAGGAAGCAAGGCAACTGGCAAAGAGTTGGGGAGAGCTGAGGCATATATACGAACTAAAATAGACAATAATCTTCGGTCGATTTAACGTTTGGCATTTGGCAAGCTGAACACGAACACCGATTTGAATGCATTTTGACGTTTCTGGTAAAATCGAATGGAAGCTCATGCACACATTCTTAATTGGTGGTAGTTTTTAGGGACGCAGCCATTTTGACAAGCTGTTTTGTACATTTTGTTGCTGTTAATTCAATGACAGTCTGCTGAAAATGTGGTTTGTAAAAGGAATCAAAGGAACTCCATGATTTATTTCTAGTTAAATCTTGTTCACATTTATTGACATATAGAGCAATTTAGACTTAGCTTATTTTAGGAAATGTGCGGTCAGGGGCATGTAAAGATGCCTGTCTATATTAGTTTGTCTATGGTTTATAGCCACACCACTGCAATGAGTGTTTTGAAATAATCGAAAATGAAATCTTTATTCACAGATTTACAATACCAAGCAAAAAATAATAATGTGAATTGATTTCAATGTTGAGATAACTGTCAAGTTGTCGAAAAAAAAAGAGTAGTAACTTTGAATTTCAGGGAAAAAGCCTACTGAGCCGACAGTAGCACCAGCCACCAGTGACATTGAAATTGAAATATGTTTATGTGTAATCAACCTTTCAAAAGTAATCAGCTGGGTTTGACATCCAACAGAAAACAAAAAAAAAAAATAATAATAATGAAATCATTGAAGGGAAATATGACAGGATGATATAAAAATTCAAAGTGAAATAAGAAAGGCTGCAGGTACATTATATTCGAACGCCAAATATTTTTCTTAAATCCAGGGCGATGATCTCGTATGATGTCAATCGTTTTGTGATGACGTCTAGACTTGGTTTACATATACCTGTGTGTGTTCCTCATAAGCCTTTGTACAGTTCATCTGATTGAAATGGAACTTTGGCAAGTTAGTGTCTATATACCGATGACGGTAATCGTAAACTAAAGGGTGATTCATTTAAAGGTATTTTTTTGGTTATGGATTTTGTGACAGATAACGTATGAGTCGTGTTAACTTGTCATTGTATTTTTGTTCCATATTGGTTGACATTTTATAATTAAAAGACTTTGCCAGGCACAGAAGGGAATGAGAACCTTCTCGTGGGACCATAATCCTTCTTTGGAGAATAAGACCGAAAAAGATTCGGAAGAACTAAGAAGTTAAGAAATGTTTAAATGGGTCAAACTTTGGGTGACACCTCCTATATTTATGAGACATGGCAACGAACTACTGGCCGATATAAACCAGAAGAGAAATGAAATATGTATTTCTGAGCCTAAAAGTTCACTGTAGGCTTAAGGAACACCTCATAGAGGAAAAGCAGAGCACTGAAGCAACCAACTTCCTTCCCAAATGTTTAGCTATAATTCACAAAAGAAGTACCTACATCTCATCAGAGAATAACCTTCCGTCGATCCAAGAAAGATACCCCCGTTCATTGTAATACTTTAATCGATGAACTGCATCGTCTAGGGCCTCACAACAAGACACAAAAGATCTTATACAGTGCACCATCACCCGTTTCTTGTCAATCTTATCTCATTTAGTCCCGCGGATGGTATCCAAGTCATTGAAGGAAATGGTAATATATCATTCGGTTGCAATATAATTCACAGTATTTCTTTCCTATTTATGAAGGAATGCACTTATTGCTTTTAAAGCGATTACTTGCAATGAGTGCATAAAAATTCGAAGTGACATCTTAAGTTTTTGAAACAAATATTTTTGCAACCCATAAGGGATTGTTTTGATGCAGATTTATCTTTGGCTAGAGAGATCACTCAATTTCTCCCAACTTGTTTCTGTGTCAGCTGTCAAATTTCGGTAGCGAAAGAATATTCCATTTCATTCACACAACTAAAAAGCTAACGAAACTTGATGCAAGTAGGCCTACTTCTTGAGGTAAGGCCTAACATTTGAAACGGAAAACGTATTTTTGATGCTTTGCACATTGACTTAAAAGGTAGGGAGAATTGTCTAACCTTTAAATCCAGTCCACGGGCGAATCAAACAATTTAATATCAGATATCATTTCGTTAAGAAAACGGTTTTAGTTGGGGTGATCAAGTTGGGTATTATTTCCTCTGAAGAGATACCAGCATATGCTTTGATAAAATCCATGGCAATACCAGCTGACATGAGATATTTCAAGCATTAAGGGATGTGTTTCTTGGCCTAGATTAAAACAATTGATTGGGGAGTTCTGGAAGGGTGTTGGGTGTGAAATGTCTTCATGTTTCTACACTCTATGAACGCATGCTTTTCCACAAATGCTTCTTTTGGCATCCACTCGAAGGTGGATGGTACTGTCAGCTAGCTGTCATTTTACTTTTTTATCCCTTTTTCTCTATTTAACTGAAGACGTGTTGTCTGCTAAGTAGATAGCCGACCAGCCACAAGGTTCGTTCAGTTCGTTAAGTTGAGTGGATGTGTTCATCGATACTCAACAAATACATTGATTCTAGAGCCTGACTGTGTTTTGAAATAAAACAGTTTTGAATACTAAGTTTCAGAGCAATAGTAATTCAGTTTTTCTGTGAAAAGGTCCAGGCACCTGATCCCAGCGTTTTTTTTAGAAATCAATTCGATAGGCACTATAAGCTAAGAAGCCTGACCATTGAATTTAAAAGCTTTTTCGATTGTCTACTTTTTCAGCCAAAAATCCGTCTATCAGAATAAGTTCCCTTGAGACAGATGTTGACGACCTCTCATCGGGCCATCAAGCAAACTAACTCAATTAAAAACATTTTCTGTCCCAGCCATGCACACACTTTTGAACAATTTGTCGCAGACTTAGAACTGCAATCCTTTCAGAGTGCCCATTGAACGAAAAGAATTATGAATCACAGGGGTTACCTCCTGTTGTTTTCTACCCAATTCACTGTTTGCCATCCCACGACTTGTGCTTTGATTTTGCATCTGACCGAAGAAAAAAAGGGATGATGTCCACGCGCGAGGAAAATTCTTGTTTCCACGCAAATCTTTATATTAAGTGGTTTATGCCAATATCCTTTTTGTTTTCCATTTCCACCCGAAGCCATTTCTCATTTTTTTTTTTTCTGAATTATAAATGCCGCTCTATATAGGAAGAATATCCTTAACAGGATTGTCATAATAAATAATTCCATAAGCCAAAATAAAATCCTGAATATTTGAAATATTCCACCACCACAAGCTTAATACAATCAATATTTTCCAGGACACATCCCTCTTGTTTTAAATATCTCTTTAAGCCTCCAACTGTTACCTCGTACTGGTATGCTCTGACATTTACGGATATTGTCCTCCCTTCCGGCAAATGCCAATTTCATCAATTTTTTTTTTGGAAAAAAAAAAAGATGTTCTGTAAAATGTTCGTCCAAGCAACGTGCAAGGATTTATATTTACCGCCACAAGGACGAAATTGTTTTTGATCGCCACACTAAATTGCCCATTAATATAATAATTTTCGTCCTTATGAACTATAATAATCTCAATAAATACTAAATTGCCACCCGCAAAAGGCACTTAACTCTCTATAATAAAACTGGGTCCTTGTCTGGGGAGAAACATAAGTTCTTCTTCTTCTTCTACTCGCTTGAATTTTCACTTTCATCATATTTTGCGGCTGTGCCACGCTGCGCCCATGGATACAAGAAATTCCAAACCATCATCTAAGATTAAAAGTTATCCTGTTGGTGGTGGTGGGTAGGTAGCCCCGGCCAGGACTTTTTGGCAGCCTTTTTTTTTTTTTGCTCTATGATTTGTGTTATTAGTTTTTGAGATATTATTTTGATGTGGCCAAGGCGCGCAAGGATTTACTGAACAGGAACGTCTGTTCGTTACTGATAACGTCCGTGGGTTTTCTTTATTTTTTCGTTATTTTTCAATGAACTTTCATTATCCTTTTTTTTTTTGTTTTTCAAAAATATCCCAAAACGGATGTAATACGAAACCGTGTTCAATTAAAACCATCCAATTAGGAATTTATTTTTGTGAAAATGTATTAAGTTAAAATGTAACGCGCCTCCATCCTTTTGGGATTGACGTAAATTATCAGGTGCTAAGGGATAAACGTCGGCGTTTGTAAAAAGAAGAATCCCTTTTTTTTTTTTTTTTGAAATTTAAATCGCAGTGAATTGCGTTTAATCCTTAATCCTGTTGGTGATTGTATTCAGCGCTTTTTCGCCCCCCTATTCACCTGTTGTTGTTTGCTTTTTAGTGTTCAACCTCTGTACATCCTGTGGGTAGAGAGAAATCCTTTTTTTTTTGTGTGTTTTGTGTTTGATTCTTGAGAGAGAATATAATGGGATCGTTATCTATCCCATCAGAATCTGTCCACACGTTGTTGGTTGGCAATTGTTCACAATGAAATCCATTTCCCGAATGAAACTGTCCGGATGATGGTCAGGTTTTTTCGTGATGAGATTATGACATGAAATGAAGTCATTCGAATAAATAGCGGAAAATGCCATCGAAACATTATTGTCCTTTTTGTTGTATGCAGAGATACACTTGATTGTGGGAGATCTTTTCTTTTAAAAAAATAAAAAATCAAACAGTCACAATTTGATTTTGATTCCGTTGTCATCTTTTGTTGTCCATTGTGTTGGCTGGAATGCAGCATCGTTTTGAAGTGCAACGTGTTTCCTGACTCGTTGACGTTTGAATGAACTCGATGAGAATTCGTGGAATACGACTTGCAGGTACCTTTGTTGAGTGGGGGATTTGGCCTTTTGAAATTGTCTTTTAGGATGTACTCCGCATCGTTATTTCTGGATTCACGTTCGAGGTTAGAATTTTCAAATCACGTTAGCTGGGTAACGCATTTCAATTTTTGCCGAGACTATAGTCATGCAGCTTTCATTTCTAGCGAACGGAAAACTACACTAAATCCAAGAGGATCTTTCAGTTCGAGGCAACTAAAGAGATCGAACTTTTGGTGTAAAGATCGACCGCAGAAGATGGAACGCATGAGGCAGAAACATTCAACATTTAAGGAAGTAAGCTGCCGAGTCTAGTACAGACAGGATAAGGAACTTCTAGTCTAGTCTATGCCCCAAACATACTAGACCAGATAAGAACAATAAGAAAACAAATTTAAATAAAATAACGTTGTAGGATATAAAATTGATTCTGGTCTTATTTTGAAGCACATCATTCAAATGGTTGCCTCGGGTTCACTGGCAGTCCTTTTTTGGATGACTTGGCTCAATACAATGACAATAGCATTTGGATAGTTGGCCTTCAGCTCGTCCAAAGTGGTTGGCTTGTGGACTTGAAGTATGTAACTCCAAAGAAAAGAACCGGCGGCCAATCGATCCCGTGAGTGGTTAAATCTCTTTTTTTTACAATTTTTAGCGTTACGTCGCTGGTGTGGCATGTAGCGCTATCTATTTTGAACCACAAGTAGGATATATTGATGTCTTTGAGCTTTGGTCACAGAAATTGGGTTAACATCGCTCTAGACTTAAGACCACTGACGGTAATAGTGTCCCCACCCTCATCTTTATGTAGAGCAAAATGAGTCTTAGGTAAACTAATAAGTTATCTACAGTCGCTTCTTCTAGAAGACAGTAAAAATGCCACTTAATTCTTCCTGACGTTTGGTATCCAGATTTCTCCAACGGAACATGTATTCTTAGAGCTACTTTGGGCACGTGAATCTTAATCAATCTCTCTATTTATATAGCTATTGGATCCCTTTTCTCTCTCATTCACGACCCTGCCGAAGACCTCCGGGCTTATGTTAGCTAATGCAAGAAATTTCACGTCACGATTTCCTCCACGCATAGTTCACAGGTATCACTCTCCTTAAGACACATCTTCTTAAGGAAGAAATTTCAATGGCCTGTAGATAGAGCTACCATCTATTTCAGTGTTCCTCAGTCCAGACTTCGCAACTCGCACATGCTTCCAATAACTATTTTAGGCTGCCTACAATCTTCGGACGGTTGACCACCATCCCTGGTATTCCGCCGCAATCCTGTCGTTAATTATGTGCTCTACCACTCTTCTGCCAATTGCAGTAAATATGCAGTTCTGGACCAATGAACTCTAAGGTTTTGCCCCCACTTTGCTTAGAGTCGGTCTTTTTATTGCCATTGTTCCCTCTCACCCACAGCAGCGTCACATCATTTTGAGATTGAGTTTATAAACACATTCCATTACCAGGGACGTACATACGTATATTTGTTTGCTAGATGCGTCTAAACACTGATTGAATGTCCAGTCCTATAGAAATATACTCACCAAAAACTTGACCTGCTTTCAGGTGATCTATTACTTGCAACAAAGCAATCATCTTAGCTTGATATACTGAGATATATTTCCCCAGACAGGCTAGATCTAGTTCTTTTGAAGAGATACATACCTGATATTTAGGAGCCACAATTTGTTTCAGAAAATATATCATCAGAATGCCATCTACTGATTACGGTCTCCAGATTTCACCAAGAGTTTCGAGACCTACTTATATGAAGCGCTTTTCGATCAGCTAGTTAACTTCCTGTATTCTATTAGCATAGACAGTCCCACTCTAAGTCTGTCCTTAGCGATCAGCTTAAAAATCTTAATTCACTGAATCACTGAAAGTCCTAATTCCATGAGGGAAAAGCCTTTTTCGAATACTGCTAGCCTTTTATTGTTAATGAAGCGCTCAATTTTAGCTTCCAAGTCGTCCATCGTCTCTGGTTTATCGGCGTAGAATAGCGACTTCACGAATTCCCACAGAAAATAATCCGAAGGAAGATTATCAGATCAAATGATCTTTTGGCAAACCAAACTGAGCACAAATCAGCTACCAGCTGTCAAATTAGTTGCCACTGAAAACAGAGTTGCCATGTCTACAAACACAAGTTGACACATTTGAATTGGTTGACAAGTGGGAGTTCATCGAAGACTAGGGAAAGAAAAATTAATTTATATTCTGTTCTATACTTAGCTTTTAAAACTCGAAACTTTTTACGCAATAAAAATAAAAAGCCCCTAAGTGTGCATAAATTTACCAGCGGTGTACCATAGTGGTATGTGTTAGGTCCCCTACTAAGAACATGATTTATAATTGCGACATTTTATCGCATTAAACTTTCCCGTTAATTAAGACTAGGGAACTAAAATATGTTAAGACGATTTCCTTGAAATTGAAAAGTAAAAATCGATTGATGTCTTTTATCTAAATCAAATACACTCCCTCTGACGCGTAATTACGTATACGTATACCACTGCCCCAAAGGACGATGGAGTTTATGCAAATCGAAGCTCAACGTATTTATTTGAAAGCAACATCATTCGAATAATTAGAATAAATGATTTTTTTTTTTGTAGTAATCAATTCCTGGTAACCAAAATGAAAGGAACGAAAACTTTTTTATGTCATTTAATGAGCAACTAACCCAAGAGATTAAGCTTGAATGGATTTTTCAGTTCCTGTTGCCGTCAAAATTGACTGATTGGAAGGAAACCAATTCATCAGTTAGGAAGAGTAATGAATGGCTTACTATGTGTATGCATAGGAGTTGCTTTGATTGAAAGGAAAATGTGTATATCCTTCGCATGTGCAGTTGATTGGTGTATCGCTAATAACGCTTTTGATGGTAGAGTGTCTAATTAGCAATAAGATGGTTTAATTGCCAGAGATGCTTAAGTATGTGGGTGTTTTTATGACTGATAGTTTGCAGTTTGTGTGCGTTTGTTGAATCTCAGGAGGTCCATCACATAATAATTACTTAAGCCTTTCTGGATCCGCGGAAAAGTAACTACCAAAAGTCCTCATTCGTCTAACAGATGGTGCAGGACAATCAACTGGGATGCTTCTTATATCCTGACCTTTCATGACGTATTCGGGGTGGATCTATTTTTGTGTATAAAAGTGAAGTGTGTTGCTCGGCTGTCAAAAGAAATAAATGACGGCTATCAAGGATATGATATACATACATACATGAATCCGTTCATGTCAGTGTGCGGAAATAAAATGGAGAATTTTATGCCTTCCATGATACAAGATCTGGTTAAAGTTGAACACTTATACCGTACATGTGATTTTGTGAAAAGTTTTACGATTGACCTTTACTTTTGTGGAACTAGTTTGAAAGTAAGTGATAGGGTGTAACACAACACGTAAATAAATTTTATTGAGAATAGTCGACCGATTTACTGGTGTATTTACACTTACTAATATTTAGTGAAAAGTATGAACCTTTCGAGAAGACAAGGAAGGCTAAGCATTGGTGGCCACTAAAGTCAACAATTTAGAAGTTGTCGTCGAAGTTTTGAGAGTATGAAGGCGTGAGGTTTATTTAAAACAATTCCTGATATCTCAAGCATAGAGTGAAAAGAAATTTGCCCAAAGGCGTAACTGAGCTAAACATCAATGATTTATACACACGGCTCTGATCTAGATGCATTGCTGTACCTTACTATTCCTGTCATTTATATGGGTTGCAAAGCCATCTATCGTTTTAGACTATGTGGCGATTGTTATCTGCCGCATTAGACTTATCTTTCGATGTAATCATTCCAAGACTTTGGTTCCAGTAATATGTCGTGTCCTGAACTCCCTTGTGGGTTCTACGGTCCTTTCAATAACTCTACGCTTTAGGTGTTTTAGCTTCTCCGCGATTCTCAGCCATCTATTTCATACACTGTCGAAAAAACTGTCACTTTGCGATACTGGACAATCCAGAGTAGAAAACTTTGATTCCCTCTAGCAACTTCACTAGCCACAGGCATTAAGCTAGCTCTTCATCCGCTTATGTGGACGAATCTCAGCTTCGCAGGCTTATTTTGAATTCTTTGATACGTGGTAATGATTTTTTTCTAAGCACCAGCTTGATACGAAGTCGGACAATCTATCCAAAAATATCTGAGATTAGTTCAGTGGTTATTGTGAGCGATTCAACGAATTCAAAACCATTGCCAAATGTTCCCTAAACCCTTTTAACTGATGCTCATCTCAAATAAGCAAAGAGATGAATGGACTTTGAAGCTACGGAAAAGTATCTGCTCTTCGATGATTCCATAAGCTGTTCTGCTCTCATACGTACCGACTGCCTATTCGGTTTATGTAGCTTGAGCTTGTAGCAAGGGAGACTAGCTATTCCTATGTCATTTCTTCTCTGTCCCTATTTCTTTGCTCTGCATTCTCTCTCCAGTTCAGCTTATGGTCAAGTATAAATCTCTGCCTTTTCCGAGCGGATCGCCCTCCAATTCAAAGAGACCAAACTCAGTTTTTTTTCTTCCTCTTATTGGCGAAGAGAACCACTTCCATTTTCGTCGGATGTTCAGTACAGAATCTTGTTGGGGGTGTTAGGTTTCGATTGCAGAACCTCTGTGATGGTTTTGTGGCATTTACCTGACAGCTTTTCCTCTAGAAGCCAATGCACTTACCAGTCACCCAGTTCCGAGCAAATATGTCTTGATTTGACACATATACTCTATCCAGTCCGAGAGCATGGCGTCTACGTTTCTTCAATCTAGTGCTCTTCTTATCGACCCAGTTCTCACATTGGTATCTTCTGGATATGTCAGAAATTCTGACATTATTATCCATTATGAACTCACTCGTGTAAACCTTTCCAGATTAAAGGAATTAAATGCGTTTTGCAAACTACCACCCATTGTTTCAGGATCTGTCGCATATTCGTTTTGGGGTAAGTCGGAATGTTAGCCCTCGTCATTTAGTTCGCAAAGCAAGAACCACATTAGAAACTTTATTGTTGGTCCAGTGGAGTTAATAAAGAGCTGGAGCGCTGTAATGAAGTTCCACAGAATGGCAACTCTACGTTGGATGAGGGTTGGCAATTATTGAACCCCACCTCCTGATTAAAAAGTCCTAAGTGCAACCATATTCAATTCTCTTTTGAAGTATGCCATGATACATTGAAATATTACTAGTAACCGCTTAATTAATTCGAGTACACATACCAGACCCTCTCCCGCAGTGCATTCGAAAATATTCCAAATTAAATGTGAATATTCAAATATGAAACACACATGTACATAGTTCCAACGTAATTGCAATTTTCCATCTGACTTCGTTTGGCCACACGATCATATATCATCCAACGATTTCGTGCATTCGTACTTCGCTATTTGGCACTTTAATCAATATCCTTGCGGCATGCATAAATTGCTTGCCTTCGTCTTTTCATATACGTATTTCTCCCCAACACTATATAGTGTTAATTTTAGTTATTATTCGACGCCGGATCTGAAGCAGGAACAAAGAAATACTTCCTCATTCTCCACACATGAGCACGTGCGTCAGCGATGCGATGAATCGAACTTTTATGAAGGACATTCAAGGAGGAGATGCCTCCATCTCACAGTGCTCTCGCCGAATGAAAACTGTTGACATTCAAATGGCAGTTGAAAGTGTATTTCAAACAAAACTTACTGTGATTCTCTTTTATTAGAGAAATAGGCGAAAACTTTATTCAAATATATTCCTCCTACATATGAAGAAGGACATCCTGTGTGTCATTGTGGACAAAAAAAAAAAAAGAAATATAAAATTTCAAATTGTCTGCGGGTTTATTTTTATTTTTATTCCTTTCTTTTCCACATTCCCACATCGATGGGTTTTTATTATTGTATCTAAGTGATTTCATTTACTTGAGGAAATAGATTTGTAAGGACTTGAAGACGGCTTCATGTGGGTAACTAGGATGCGAGCATGTTTTCCAATTCAAAGTTTTTTAAATGAAATGAAAACATCTAAATAGAAGTGGGAGGCGCTTCTGGAAGTAGTGAAAGGCATCATATGTGCACTTAAAAAGTATACTAAAATATTTTTTAATGAGAATCTCAACCAAAAGCTTCAACTAATCTAAAGGATAATGAAAAAGAGTGGCTAAAGATAATAATTTGGGTGGTATTTTCCTGAATATAGAAACTTCCATTTGGCTTTAATCTTAACCTCCAAAATCGCTAGAGGTGAAGGTTAATAAGTCTATGGTACAACAAACAAAACTACCTTTTAAATTCCATTAATACTAACTATCAATTTGCAGGATCCAAAATACGATTTGCTGGGTAATGGTTTCACTAATCAGATCTGAAACCACAGGGAAAATGGATACTAATGGTGTAGAGTAGTAGTGGCATCAATGGTTAGGTTATGTTTAGATACGCGCAATGAGTGAGTGCAAAGCCACGTGATTTGAATAACGACTAGGAGCGTGTGTGTTGTGATTCGATTCGAATTTCCAAAATTGTGAGTGTGAAGACCGAGTGTAGTCATGCTGTAGATTCAGTTTTTCGTTCCTCTGCTCTCTATATTGTGGCCGTTTTGAAGTATTCAAGTCGACACCATTTCCCAGTGACGGCTTCGACGAGTATCAACAGTTTGGCAAGGATCTTCATCAAGCAATCCCTCCAAATTCAGCGTCTTCCAAGGATTTTGCATTCTTTCGCGCGGACTGTTGTCAACATCCAAATCACCGTCTTTGAAGTGACACGGAATTTATGACAGGCACCTTGTTTCACTTAGAGCAACATCTCTGTAAATTCTTTGGAGCTCTCGATGCGTTTCAGCCGCCATTTTCTTCAAATGAAAGAAGAAAATCAACACAATTCTGACAAATGACGATTATTTGCCAAAAATCAGACATTTTCACACAACCAAAAGTATATGACGCCAAAACAAGATCACTAATGTGTCAAAACGATTTTTTTACCAAATGTCTAAACTTGGTATATATCGTTTTAAATATGTCAAAATCAACCATCTATCGACAAACAGTGAAAACTTAGTTTCGCACCTAATAGGCACATATTTGGTCCGTTCGTGTACCCTCCTAAAACAGCGAATTTTTAAGAAAATTTACGAACTTTTACCAAAAGCTGTTCGCGTACGGAGAGTGTAAGAAATTTCCCCAATGCTACGATATTTGGTGCAAGAAATTTCTGTAGGCTGGTTTATGAAAACTGTTAAAGCTGTCAAACCAGTGTATTTTCAACTTTTTCTTGTTCAACCCGTTCGTTTCCTTTTTCGCAATTTAAGCTCTCTCTGAGACAATTTTAACCCCAATCTTCGAAATCTGATAATCTACGAACTTTAGTGCAAAAAGTATGCGAACGGACCTATTAATATAGGCTTCTGACACGTCATATGGTGTAGGTCATTTTTCGATCCTTCCGACTTAAGAATGGTTGTTGTGCAAATCAACCAGTGGATGCTTGCTATTAGAAGTCCTTGGCACTGTATGGGCTGCTTATGGCGCAATATTAAGCTTTTAGTGGGCCTCTCCTGAGTGCAATACACCGCTTAGCAAAGATAAATGCACTAACTCCAACAAGGAAGCTAACAAATGATGGTTGTCGTTTAGACGCAGATATACATATATAAATGGTGTCATTAGCTTTGAACTCCTGGGTCAGTTGAATCTTCTACGAGTGTACATGTTGGTGGACTCTTAAACAAGTTAACAGATGTAGCTTCAACAATATGGCCGTAATCACATGTCAGAATTTGGATATTCGTATTGGGAAAACCCTTTATATGAACAGCTGTTGTGATAGGACACTGTTATCAATCACACTCCAAGATTATGAGTGCACCATAACAATTTCTGTAGAGGTGATAAGGACGAAGAGGAAATAGAATACATTACAGTGGCAAAATGTCTAAGTGAGTCGTTGACAAACTTTGGTAACAAGCGCAGCCATTTACTCAACCAAACGCACATTGGTGTTTTGTGTGATATACTTTTTGTTATGTTATCTACATTCGTTCTTTGTTTTGACTTGGAGTCCTTTGACGTTACTCTCAGTTCCTATAATAAATGAGATATAGAGAGCTGTTTCTATATGTATTTGCTGAACTCCATGCCTTCTTCTTAAGCATCAATAGCTACCGATAGCACTGACTATAGCTAGGCTGCAAGAGCAACCAGTAGGAAAGGCAAAAAGGCATAAAAGGATCCGTCAGTTAATGGATATAGGCCGTTCTACGAGGCAAATGATCAATTCCTTTTTTTTTCGGGAGAATGTTGGTGTTAGTCGCTGCAGTTAAAGACAGTCCCCAGGAAGGACCCCTGTCTTCCCTTTCGTGGTGACTGGTTATCGGTAGTCTTTCACTCTATTTAGTCTGGAGAAAGGATACAAGTGATTAATAATATCATCATAAAAACCACCATATTACTGTATAATTCGGTTTTAGGTACTGTCATCAATCGTATTATCTATGACAAACGTTGTTGAACACATTGCATCAGCAACGTGTCAATTTGTCCAATGCCATGAGCGTAAAGAGCTTCCTCTGGTTTCAAGGCATATTAAGGATGTCTTCTATCTCAAGCTCAGCTCAGCTCAAGTTTCCGAGAATCGCCAGCGGGTAAAGGTTCCTCAATAGACTATACTTGGAATCTTATCTTTTAACAAGCTTTGTTCTGCGTGATGTTGAATAGTGCCTCGTTCTGCCCTGGTGTACTTTCCAATGCAATATGTAAGAGCATACATATCAATAAGTGAGAATGGTGTTCATAGTTACATTTCTGCTCAATCTAATTTCCTCTCACAACTCACAACCTGCTCCCAGAAATTATTTTTTCTGAGTTCGACTAAAAAACACAACATTTTCCTGCTGCAAACCTGTTTTCCCTATACCTAAAGGAAACGAGGACAAATCGTTAAGTAACCACTACTTTAAAACCAATAACCTTTCGTCAGCTAAAATAGTTTAACCTCATCAGCAAGGTATATAAAATTGTTCCTTTAATTCTAGCAGAGCTTTCAGTGGAAAAAAGAGTCCCCTCCGTCGGTTCAAAATACTCATTAAATTGTTAATTAAATTGAATAAAATAAATGCTTAAGCTATTAAGGAAGTGAAAAATTAGAAGAGAGTTCATGACAATCCAGAAAAATGCTGCCCTCCTCATCTGAAGGAGTACCACTTCATCTAAAGGCGCTTCTACAAAAAATCTGAGATTAGTTTCGCCGAGTTCATAAAATTCAACTTAATTTGCCAGATGAATTTAGTTCAAGTATCTAACAGGAAAGTAGTTTTATCTCCTGTTTATTTTAATCAACAACTTTTAACTCAGATAATCCTCCTCCCGGTAGATAGGTCAGTTCATAGATACAAGAATATCCGGTTCACGTTTTAAATTACTCTCACTTAATGAGTACTCTGACGTAAAATAGCCTACGTAATAATTATGTTATATTTGTGCCCTCCCTAGGGTGGATATCGATTAACAAAAAAAACCTGCCATCTAATTAGTTTACTCCCAGATAAGTCGAAACCATTGACAATGAGTGATATGGTCTTCATTTTTACGGCCACGGTGTGATAATTGCAGTGAGTTATGGTGCTGTTGTCGCATTTGGATTTAGATATCAGAGATGAAGTGGTTCTGAATAAAGATAAATATGATATACGATTGGGGAATTAAATGTATTCTGAGAAGTGGCAGGGCTTATTGCGTATTCTTATTGGGAATTACCAAGGTCAATTGTATGAGTATTGTATCAAAACTGACCTTGATGAAGGACTTCGAATAATCTCATACTTATCTGGGGTTGAGGTACTTAATCAGGTTTATTGTAAAATGCTTTTGCAAATTTTGATGGATATACGCATCATTATTTTTGATTTATGAACTTAGCTATCATCAGGCATTTAGGGCTTTGAGAGTTGAGAGTAAAAAATGTCCATGGTATGTAGAGGTAGGCAAATATGTACATAGATGCCTGGTGTAAAATCGATAAGGTAATGAAATAAAAAAAAAGTAGGGCTGAACTCACTTTTCCTTTTACGAGCGTCCGATAAAAGTATACCTACTTCTTAAAAGTGGCAACACTTTTTCCAGCAGCAACCAGTTTGACAGCTGATAACTGATTTCTACTTAGTTTGAGATTTCATCGGAAACAAACCTATGGGACATCCATGTTTGTCAATTCTGCAAATTTGTTTCGAAAATCGTCGTTCAGTTCGCGAAATTTACCGTAAGGTTAGATTAAAGCGTGCCCTTGTTGAGAGAGATTATCAGTGGGTCACTTAGACCACTGTGAGTACATTGTGCTGTAAATTTTAATGGGAGGGGAACCGAAACTTATTTATTATATTATATTCCTAAAGCATGCAGCTGCGAAAGATAAAAGCCCCCGAGAGTATCTTTCCTTTGAACGGCCAGTGTTAGACAATCATACAGTAGGTGATGAAAGGATTCTGTTTGCTCTTTGACAGAAGTCTTTAGTCGTGTTACAAGACTGCCTATGTGCTCTATTCCAACACTAGCCACTGTTCGTATTCCCTGCGAATTAGTTTTATGAGTTTTTGTAGATCTCGATTTGGCATTTGTCTAATCGTTTACCAATTTCCTCGCAAGACTCACTGCCTCAGGAAGGTCCCACATAAAGCGCAGATGTAATCCATTCCTGTCAAAGTCGTCTCCTATTTATTCCTGGGTATCTGCATGGTGACCTGGCACCCAACAGGGGATCACATGCATGTCGTATCCATCAGTATACATAGAACGAAATTTCATATATCAACATGTATCCTATTTCTCCTTGCTGAGAATTCTGATAGAGAACCTCCACTGAGAGTGGTATGATATAGTCCTTTTCTATCCGAAGTTTTCGATATATTCCATCGATCCAGAATTGAGGGCTTAGGTTCAAACGTCTTTCTTAAGGCATGTAGGCCACGTTAGCCTTTTTATTCACAGTTGGAACTTGATTCGTTAATCTGAAAAACTGACTCGTGTCAAATGTGACAAAAGAATATCCCATCTTCATCTAGACTCATCAGTCTTGATTTACTATTCTCAGAGCGATCTTTCGACTGGGCGTACGAGTGTAATTATTATATAGCTGAAATCAAGGGCAGGGGCTCAGATTACATTCAGGCCTCATCATGACCTCTATCAGGCGACTTCATTACTAGATCCCATTGGTACTCAACTCTAGAGACGTGCAACACAGTAGAAGTAGCTTTTATCACAAACCCAACGATGCCATACCTGAATACGTAGCGCACAAATGTAGTATAGAGCTAATATGACGGAACCTCCATCTCTAACTCATCGCCAGGACAAGAGACGTATCTAACTGTACACCAAGCTATTAGGTCGTACATGAGCACTCTACTGCCGATGCTCCATTGGGATCTCAACATCGGAAATGTACAAAACTGAAGTGTTTATTTTTTTTTTTACTTTTTGACGGACACCGAAACTGTAGATCTTCCAAATCATTTCTTTGCTGAATACGAGCCCTGAGTACTGAGTACGTTGAAGTCCTTTCCGGAATGATGCTCAATTTTGTGATGGTTTCAGGCGCAGCATTGCCGGTATAAAACCCAGGGCTTTAGATTCACTTAATCAACTTTGCCGGAGTTGTTTCCCACAGATTTTGTGAAGTTACAGATCTCGTCGCACGGATTGTATACTTCATTTGTAGGATGCTCACAGTCATTGTCTTAGATAGGCCATCTGTACAGGAAACTATGGAACTGTGTGTCCTTTATTCGCATGTCTGTCGTATACAGCATGAATTCTTCACTCTTCACTCAAATTGGAGAAATTTGAACACATTGTTTCTCAGACTTGGAGCCTCTTGATATTCCAGAAACCCAGTCTTAAGGCTTAAGGTGTCATAATTGAATGAAAATATAACTTGTGTACTATCAAAATCTGTCATTGCATTAAGTACACGTAACCGTATGTTATATAGTTTTCACATGATGTCCTCATTCCATACGGAGGTATAAACAAACTCTAATAGACAGAATGTATTCTGACGTTTTCTGTAAAATTACACATTTTTAATCCTTGTTGTTGATAGAATTGAATGACAGCCAGGAGAAAATGCGGAATGATCACAAAGAAAGAACCAGAATGTCAAACTTATTTCTTGTTTCATTTTGCTGAAACGTCAAAATGCAGACACGTTTTTGTGGGGTTTTTAGCTTAAGGAAGCAAATGTGTAACACGACCCGCAGTTGGCTCTCTAATTTAGTTAACCTGAAAGAATTTCCTATTCCGATAGCAGTACCAAGGAAACTAATTGTCAAAAGAAAACTCACTTTGTACCGTTACAACTATACATTCCAATTCGATTTTATTAACTTGTATCACATTATCTACCACTCTTCACACTTTATTCTCGGAAAGTTCCTCCACAACGCAAAGGTGTCAGCACTTTATTCGATTGTTCACAGGCAGCGAAGGAGAGAGGGAAAAAGTTTATACGATGACAGGTGTTCACTACGAGACAACGAAGAAAAACCGTCCCTAGGAATGTTATTGTTACCGTTGAACTACAAAAAGAAGAACAAAGACAGACAAAAAGCCAACGTAGCACAACACCGATGGTGCAGGATTATTCAAGCGGATAATTTGACATCCTGGGGGGAGACTAGTTAGCCGTAATACGTGCTTTGTCGCGTCCTAAGTTGCCGCCTCCTTAGTTATTCATTTTATCCATATTAGCATAACTAACAGTCCACGCCGGCTGCAATCTTTGCCCGATGGCATCACCTCTTGATCCTTATTCAAACCCGGCATAAAGTTGTTTACGTATGCGACTTCCACTATAAAACAAAATACATTCTTGCCAAAGATAAAGCAGATTTCCATATGGCATCCTTATCCGATCCATAAACTAATCCAGTATGTAGATTTCCGATTGAATCTACATTTTATATTCCGACTAGGCAAATCCTAGTAATACACAGTCAACAGAAAATAGAAAGGCGTCCACCTACCTACAAAAAAAATCCATCCATCCATCCCCCACAATCGATAATCAGGATAATAAATCGTAGCGAAAAAAATTTTAGGACTTATTTTATGGTCCTTTTTCCGTTGGAATTCATCTCTGGCCACAGCGACGACCGTCGAAAATTAATTTAACATCCCACCATGTATTTCTGTTCATATGAATTAGAATCCTTGGAATTCCCTCAAAGGACTTCAAGGAATTCAATAAAAGAGAAATATAAATTAAATCATTTTATTGGCACTGATTGCAGGGTATTTTTATTCGCACTTTTCTCTCAAAATTTCCACTGAAGAACCCCTGCAAGTGTTCCCTTTTTAAACCGCAAAATGTCACACTTGACGCGACCGAGTGTTGTATTGTAGGTGGCACTTGAAACTTTGAATGTAATTTAACTGCGGTCTATACATAGACACCCGAGCTGTAATCCTCTTGAATGAAGGGAAACCTAATTCCAGGATATAATTGATCAATTTATTTTGAATTCAAACTGTCAGCGGTGGTCTGTAATCAACGCACACGTCAGTGTGTATTTTAAAGTCACATCAGTGCTATTTTCAAAACAGTTTAAGTTTCGTTTTTTTTTTTTTTTGGATTACCCGCCTCCTGTCGATGTCCTTATGAATAATTTAAAACTAGTTCGGATAGGATATAGCCGATAATTGCAAATCAATACGCACTGTCGAGACAAAGTAGTTTATTGTGTGGCGAACATGATATTTATACTAATGGTGTGTTCCATTTATAGCTGACCAGGATCCAGGATATGTGCGGGCTATGCAGGTGGGAAATTTCAATGTGTTAACATGAAAATTGATTTTAAATTGAACGACACATTAGGCGGTGCTGGTGGTTCGTTCTTCTTCTGTCTGTTAAACCAACATAACCGACGCACGATGTAAGCGCTTTAATTTGTTTCTATTTCAACCGCAATTATTTGTATTGACCGCAAAATTGTGCTTTTCTGCACATAATATCGAAAAAAAAAGAAAATTTAAAGTAATGGGCAACGAAATTATCACGAGTCATCGACCGCAAGTCATAGAATAAATTATTTTTTTTCCTGTTCAATTGACTGACAGGTTAATTTAAAATGTTGGTGGACTAAATTTAGATCTTATTGTGAACGAATCCCAATAGAGAGAAAGCAATTAAAGTGAAGTATTTATGATGACGTTGTACTTAGGCAATATAATAGGGAAGAGCAAGGGCAAAAAGAATCTGAGAAACAAAACCTTGGTTTAGGGTCGCGGTAACTCAAGTTACATTCAGTACATGGATTCGGGGACAATTTGTGATCCTGATAAATGCAATTGCATTGAGATAACAAATTGTTAGATATTTAAAAAAAGACTCTATCTTATATCAGCAAAACAATAATATGATCTATCTGGTAACTCACGTTACACGCGTCCTTCATGCTTTAAGCTTAAATTTAATTTCTCCTCGAGCGTGAGTGTATATTTAAAGAAAAGCAGAACCACTATTAATTAAATACAAAGACTGTGAAAGTATCTCACGTTATACTAAAGAATTTTCCATTAAGCGTTTTTTAACTTTACATTTTAATGAAACTTTTTGGTGTGGACCAAACAGTGACGTACGGTTGTTGGTTAATGGTGCACTGAACCGATAACTCAAATTTATCCACCACGTTGCAAATTGTCTTCTCGGAAGGAGAATTATGGTGACCGTAAAATGGGCAATGCGAACGAAATCCGAAGACTTGCACATGCTGTTGAACGCTGTGAACTCTTCATGTTGATTTGCCGAAACAAGTTTAATAAACGGAACCTAAATGTCGCTCTAACTCAAAATTGGTACATTTTGTATAGTGCTACTTTGGTTTTCAACGTGCGACATATGCTTCTGTCAATATTTATCATTTAGTTAGGCTCAGGTAATTTAGCCAGAACGCGAGTAATCAAGGATTGATTCCACGGTAAACATGATAAAGAGCCTACAAAAGCACCACAGAGCTGTAAGGAACAAATTGAAATTAGAAAAACTAAAACTATCCACTATCTATAGTGACACTACACAGTACAGGGTATGACAAAGTTCAATTACATTTGAAACTGTATACAATATGTACTATGCACATAGGTACTCATAATCAGGGGCAAGGAGGTAACATCCGCAACCACGAAGCCTGGAACATAATGCCACTGCATAAAGTTCTTCAAAAATTGCATTGACTGCTTAAGAGCTTCAAGATACCAGATAAAAGCTGCACTTGCACCAACTTATTGCCTCTTGTCTCTTTACTTCAAATACTTTAAGATTTAGTTCCTTTCGGTCTTAGTTCATAGTGAACAAAGTCACGCTATTACGATTTGATACGTTCACAGTTTGGGATTCAGTTCGCCACATAGTTTTGCATTAAATAAAAATAAATAAATATTAGGCCGTGAGCAGCCCATAGAGGGCCAAGGCCTAACTCCTCACAACTTTACATGTAGATTTCTGCACGAACAGAAGGGACCTACAGTTTTATAGCGTATCCGAAGAGCAGAGGGGTTTTGAGAAGCTTTCTCATGACAATTTTACTCTTAAATGTTTTTCAGGCACTGTGATGGTATGTATTTTATTAGTTCCTATAAATCGTAAATAGAGAGTTTGAAAATTTTCAGGAATAGAGTTTCTTGGAATTTTACTCTATTGGAAGTTAGTTTACAGGCCTAGAGAAGATCAGAGCTAACTCTCCATAAATTTAACAAAATTTAGGACTTAGTTCCAGTGAATTAACTCCCAGTCTTTTAACTGAATCCCAACTTTAGAATTAACTAAATGTCAAACTGAGGGCGAATAGCATTAGCAATTACAATAGTTCATGGCAATTTTTATGAACTTTGCCCAAAAGTATTTTAAACAAAAAGAAAAGAAACAAGTCAACGGGCCCTAGTTTGCTTTAAGACTAACTTTTCGAGATTACGTATGTATTATGATTTTGCCCGAATGTATGGAAACTGCTTGGGGTCTAGAGAAGCTTTTTTATGACTCTTGAATGCCTGTTAATGAATGTTCTTGTTTTGTCTAGATTGAATCACCAATATTTTGCTCAGTTGTTCAGCTCATTCACCAACCTGTCATGGTAAACTTAGCAATGACCTCAACAAGAATGTGCAGCAATGTCTGCACATGTACCAACTTTCAAAGAAGGAGGTATTAACACTAGACTTATTCTCAGGGGATCGTGTGTAGGGAGTACCAGTGTTTGCTAGTTAGGTGTCTTTTAATACATAAGGCACAACTTAATGAGTCATAATACATAGTCAGGTAACAAACGTAACTATTGTAACTAATTCATGATTGTGAGAGTTCTGGAGGAAATTAATTTACTGAACTGTAAAAAACATCATTGAGTACTTACAAAATGAGAAGTAACTAACGCTAAATAATTACTCGTTTCCAATTAGTTACATTACTTACTTACTCACAAAAATCGGAGTTGTTGTACCACTGATTTTAAGTGTATGTCCACTTAGTTACGCGTAATCATATGGACAACTTAAGTACATGAAGTAACTTACATTTCAATCACTGATCTTCGTGGATTTCAAAGACAAACATTTTCGATACATTCATTTGACAGTTGGGTTCATCAAGCTTGAATCTACCACTGATTTTAAGTGTATGTTAACGTTCCTTTTAGGTCTATTGGAAATTTATACACACACTCTCGACTAATAATAGTTTTTGCTTAAAAGAAAGAAAAAAAAACAAACACATGCTCACATGCCAAATGACAATCATTCACAAAAAACTTAATTAAGGGTCCGCATACTTTAAGGAGCTCGGCGGGCAGGAAAATAAAAGATGCCTTTCTGTCATAGTTAGCCTGTGCCCAGGGCCTCAATGATTTCTGGCTCAGGCTACAATCTGGCAAAAAAAACTTGAAATGCAAATCTATGATGAATCGGCCCTGGCTAAGGTACAAGGTGATCTAGAGTAGTTATCGCAAGTCCTGCTTTTTGCCTTTTTAGACAGAGACCAAACTGCCGGGATGGTGTAGGTTAGTTACATGAGTGTGCAGAGAGTTAGATTAAGGAACACTTAGAACATAAAACCTGGCCACCTAGATGAATACAAATATTGTAATATGTTTTAGTAAAAATAAAACAATTTTTTTAACCAAAATCATGTCAAAATGAGTTCCTTTTCTGAATGTCAAATAATCCAAAACGCCATCTTTAGTCACAGATATGAATCTCAACACCAAATAACTGCCAAAAGTTTCACTTCTTTAAATTGAAGGTACTGTCAAATCACAATTGATTATTGATTTTTACAGCTTCAGTTATCTTATCAATTTCCCTTATAATTTACAGCTTTGCATAATTTGACTTCTGAACAAAATCCACATAAATTCTATGAGTCAAAAGTGATGGTTTCACACCCTAAGATTTCGAGACAAATTCAGTGAAGTTTTTGTGTCAGCAAGTGACCGGTAACTAATTACAAATCAATACAATGACGACAACTTCAACTTCAATACATTTCTAAGGGAAACGTGTTAATTTTAAGAGCTTTCACACATCATTTGGACAATTCGCAGTAAACTACCAACAAAATGTATGTTCGTGGCTATGTTCGTGAGTTATAACATTTTTCCTAACTTTGAAAGAAAATAAGAAGAAACTAATCCCCCCAGCCAAAAATCCGCACTTTAATTAAATAAATAAGAAAAGTTTCTTCCGGTAAATCTTGCTACAAGCAATAACAATCCAAATCCACGTCAGTTTAACCCATTTTTTTAAGGATTAACTAACTAACTTCAGAAACAAACTTTCCTAAGAACGTAATAAGTTTTCCCAAAAAGAAGTTAATGTTTCTGAACATGTGAGCATTGACTGATAAGTGATAACCCAGGAAAAAGAATACGAAATTTTGAAGTCTACATCCTTTCACAAATCCTCTTGATAAACATTCATAACTAAATCTCATAAATACTAACATGTCTTCTCCTCCTTAGAAACACTAATCCAATCACTTCCACTCATTTGAACTTATGTATGTAACTCCCGACCTAGCTTAACCCTTGGCATACACATGTAATCATAACAAAAGGAAAAAAAAACAACCAACCCTCCTAAATCATTCCTTTTAAAATATAAATCAAAGAGCGAACACCCTTCCAAAAGTGTGTAGGCATAAATAATAACACGAAAAATATTCCATCAATTCCAACAACACACGGCTTAAATGTCCTTAATCTAATCCTCGCAGGCAAGCAATATGCCTTCAAACCATAAAAATCCTTTTGTATAATAGAAATACATATAAATTCCTTTAGCGAAAAAAAAAATTTAAATTTCAGACAGAGAGAGGGTAGCCTTTGGTGGCAGACAATCACTTGACGATGATGTATGAAGATGTATCCTTTGCAAGGAGTATTATGTTACGTTAATCTCTTGGAGGGTTCAACAAAGTTTGCATTTACAACTTAATTTATCCTTCGAGGGAGAAATCATATTTTACAAGTTTAAAAGGACGATGACGAGTGACACAGTGTCCGGTCGGAAATTACAAATATTTTCCTCATTTTTTTGTTTGCTGTTTGTCCAAGCCACTTTGCATACAGATGAATGATTTCTTTTTTTCCTGAAGGACTCAATGCGAAATCTCACAACTTGGAGGTTTAAAAAGTTAAACCGATTAGGTTGAAAAGTTTTTAAGCTGATAATGATTTTTTGTAAATAAAATTTGAGTAATGTTTGCTAATTCGATTTGTAAAGGTGGTTGGTCTGTGTTCTTGGAAAAGAAATGGAACTTTTTGAATCATAAAACTTTAGGGAATCTTTCAGAAGAGACACAAACCTGTAAGCAATTCCTTGAATATCTATTCAACAAAGGAACGTTCAAGGTGTGGGTTAGAAAACTTTGAATACATTTCGAAAACAGTCAATAAGGTGTCATCGAATTTTGAACCTTTATCGGTCTAATGGCTTTTGAATGGGTGAATTCATAAATTGTGAAAACCTTTTGCCAAATACTAATATATTTTGATTTGAAGTTTATTTAGATTTTGAAAAAGTTATACAAAAGTTTGCAAATGTAAGAAATATAGTTACACAGTTGTGAAACTCTGAGAAAGATTTGAAATTTTACTAGAAAGTATTTTTCTATTTCGTTTTTAAAGTAGTTTTTCAACACATCCCTTATTAGTTTAGGAACTTTCACTATAACATTTGCTCTCTTTGAATCATCCGCAGCCAGCAGTTCGTTTAGACAATCTGCAGTAGACTATCGCCAGCTGAATCTTTGTACCCTCAAATTGGGACGTGTAACATTGATGTTATGACATTAGCTGTCAACATAATAATTATAATTGAGTCATCACTACGAACACTCCCCACTGAACAAAATAAACTTCACAGTGACATCAAAGTCTGTAAATAAAAACAGTTGATTTCACACAACGTGTTGCCGAACTCTTAAGCAGCAGCTCTCTTGCTGCGGATAAAATCAAGAATTGTAGTAGATTTTTGTCTTTGTTTTCCGCGTAAAATTTACGGACGTTTAAAAAAAGCACGACTAATGTCATAAGCATAACAATGAAGTCACACGTACCAGTTTGGGGTATGAAAATTCACCTGCCGATAGTCTGCTTCGGAGTGTCCAAATGAACTGTCGGTTGCAGAAATAATATAAATTTCTACCGCTAGTAATTAAATTTCCCAACAATGACTCTATTTGATAGGAAAAAAAAGTTAATTAAAGGATAACATTGTTCAGTTTGTTAGCAGAAAATATCCAACGGCTAATGTGAAAATAGTTCATGGCCTGGTGGGTAATAAAATAAAATTTAATTTGCTGCTTCAAATTTGACTTTTAATTGCAGGATTAAGCTTAATTGAACTCGAGTTTAAACAAAGCTAAATTTAGTATTTGTGATTCTATTTTTAATATACATATATACATATAAGTGAATCACACTGTAGCCGGACCAGATATAATAGTGTGAAGTATAAAATTGGTTCTGATTTGAAGTTACATTCAAGCTTTTATGTGTAGAGCACTTCGCTGGCAGTACTTCCAGCGGTGGATCCAATTTCTGATGACTCGGTCCATGCCTCGAGTTCGTCCAAAGTGGTTGACTAGCGTAGACTAAAGACTTGAAATAGCCACAGGGAAATTAATCGCACGGTGTCGAGATGATCGTGGTGATCAGTTGATGAACGCTCGCCGTGAAATGACTCAGTCGTCAAATTTCTCCTTCACAACTTCGAGCGTTACGTCCCTTGTATGCCGGTTTGTTGGAACCACAAAAATTGATCCTTGAGACCTCCCTTATATCGAAAGATATAAGGCCATGTACGGTTTGATATTGTATTTTATGGGTGCCTGTGCCATATCGATGCTAATCAGGGATGTTACATCTGAAAATACAACACCAATTTGACGGCTACGTGCCGGATAACGTACTATGAGGCGAGCCAGAGTTTTAACAGCTCAGCCTAGTGATCTTTACCACAAAGCAAAATAAAAATCCACTAGATAGTTATATATGTAGATCGTGTGAGAAAGCTCTACCTTCAGAAATTAAACTTCAATATAAGAGGCGCCAATGCAATTTGCAACAATTTTACGATGTCGTTGTGATAGAAAACGTCTGTATTCGATAAATTACCAATTGCTTTTGTACACCAATAAATATTGATTGCAATCAAATCAAAAACCAAGCTGTGCCCGTCATTAAGTTAATAGACATTGTGCAGTGCAAAGATGCATGTCGTGGGTAATAGAGTTCAGTGGTATACTAATAGCTGTACGCTTTTTGAAACATTTAAATAAATAGGTTCTCTCTCTCCAAATCATAAAATCTTATGGCAACCCTGGCATTCAATTTACGAGTGCCATTCTTATTTCCCAAAATCAACTTAATGATGAGAAAGTTACCAACACGTTGTTGACCATCGCCTCAGCTATAAATGAATGCATTCATTGGATGATGATATTTACATAAATTTGGTGGCTCACGTGATGGATGCTACCACCTGCAGTCATGGTATTGTGCTGACAAATATGTATCTGATTCATCTGACAAGTAGCTAACCGTGTGGATGCCAAAAAATATCTGATATCCATCTGATGAAAGGCCGACAAAGAGTATTTGTGATTCATACATAGATTCAGTTCAGGGTTCACCATGACTCCCTGCTGAATAATGTAATTTGAGGTTTTTCTATGCCCTGCAGGATACCTACTGCCCGGAATGCCTAACTCTCTCTCTCTATCTCTGTGTTGTGGTGTGTGGGCCTCCGTATATCAGTTATGTTGTGACATGTATTCGTAGTCATCTCGGTGGGGAAGAAAATGTTTATTCTGTTTTGTTCGTTGGTCATGATAATTCCATCATCAGTGTCAGCCGTTGATTTACGAGCTTACATTTCAATTGGTTGGGTAAACAACAACAGGCATCGCATACAATTATTGTATGCAAAGGATTCTTTTTAGGACCTTTTTTGTGTCTCTCTCTAGAGGGGTTTACTGATTTGGGTGGACTACCTTAAATGGTTGGGTATTCTTTCTTTTTTTTTTTTTTAAAGTAAACCCAAATATGACCTTTTAATTTGCGAGGTGTATGCCCACGGAATGAGTAATTTCACTGAATAAATACTCATTTTAAAGGCAGGTATTTTGGAATAATTTAACAGGCGCAAACTTCGTCCTTTTTTTGTTGCCCAAAAGTCTCTTGAGTGTTCATTATTTTAAATTGAAATCCCACTTTTACTTGCTCAGTATGCTAATTACTGCTGTCACTTCCAAGGAGTCATCTTTTGGATTATATATCTGCACTATAAGCAATCTATAATAAAATTCAGTTTCTATGTGTGAATCCTTTTTACACCGCAATTTAGAGTATGATTCCAACATGCATGTACTTATAGAATAAATATGCATCTTGTCATACCTCGGAGTAATTTCAATGAATTATGCATTCAATTGAAAAGTTATTTACTTAAGTTTGGTAAGGTCTGACAATTTTTGAATTTGATTCAAAGCATAGAAACGAAATGTCTGTTAGCCACTGAAATATACTTCCCGAGAGTGTAGAATTTTGTTTTTTATTAAATAAATGTTGTTTTAAACTACTGACCTTTTTTTTTACCATAGAAATCTAGTACAATGTTCTAAAGCTCGCTTTATACTCTCTCTCTCTCTTACTTGACTGGCTGTCATAGCTTGTCACCAAACTCTCCCTAGGCAGATGTCAAAGTCATTTTGTATCAGCTATTGTCTATCAGATTTCGAAATTCAAAAAGTGGGCGTGTCAGTGAGCGGATTATGAAGTAATTCAATATAGTACTATCTATTCTATTCTTAAGAATTGATATTATTCTAATGAAAGAGGGCACAAACAGTTTTTTTCTAAGAATAAACCCTCCTAAGATGGGGGCGTGCCCATATCTATTAATTAAGATTAATTTAAAAATTTAAGTAATAATACTGGAAAATGTTTATTTTTGAAAAATTGACTTATTAGTGAGCGGATTATAAGACTTTGTACACTCGTATTGCTTACTGTTCGTTGGGCCTCGTACACATCTATCCAGGGCTAAATTTAAGGCTTAATGGTGATTCAAGTGTTGGTCATGGACGGACGTATACTCCTGGTGATATGTTTTTTTTCACATGCTACGTGCATAACATTAAGAGAGGTTTTGGGACGACTATGTCTTCTTCTTTCACAAATTCACCGCCATGGCGCGCTTTAGCCAATTAGCAAAAGTCCGGTGTATGTGCAACAAGTCTGTTTGGAGCAGTGTAAGATCTGTGTCGGGCGGGTACAAGAATTCGGAAGAGTTCTGTTTATTCTCCTTTTCCTCGTTCGCAATGTTCATTTGTTTTCTTCTTGTGTTCTCAGAGTTGAGTTCGGTGTGGTGTGAGTGTGTTCCGTGGGTATACCTGCAAAAAAGTGACAGGGAATGAAGGGGAGTTTCTTTCATCAAAAGAAACGCCCCCTTGTGTAAACTAGTAGTAATAATAAAAATGTTAGACGAAGATAATGGAACAGAAGAACGTCAAAAAGTCCCAGGTTCTTCACAGCGAGATCGCAACCAACCACACTATTTAAAACCGACAGTGAAAAGTGATAGCCTGGCAAAAGACAGGCTAGACAAATTGGTGATAATGATAATGGAAATTAAATTGGAGTGTTTGATGGCCGATTTTGAACCTGATCTTTCTTGTGCTCTCAATTTTCAGCTACCTCTGCGAGTAATATAATAGTAATTGATTTAAAATCTTCAGAGAACTATGGTCTAACCTGACTCAGAAAATGATAGTTGTAATGGTTCTTAGTCGTTTGGATCTGAGCATCAGCATCTATACGCTAGACGTATCCTTTGGCCTCTCTTCAAATAAATCTCGAAGAAGCTGCGGGGATGAGGAGGATGAGAAAACTATCCCTCGTCTTCTCTACAACTGTCCTGCCTTTTCTTCAAAGAGAAACCTACTCCAGATTTGTAATAAGTAGTGTCTTCCCGATTTACACGCTCTATCTGCTCCGAAGGACAATTTTGATAAGGATATGCTTTGTGTAGTTCGATAGCTCTTACTAGACATAGAGCTAGGTCCTTCGTTATATTGTAGCATTCTGATGGTATTTTCAGTTACCTCCTCCCATTGACAGCTCATCTACCTATCAATGGCTCCTTTTTAGTGGGTGGGGGGATAGTCAAAAATGGCGTCGGTCAAAGCTTGGCTGTGGTTGTGGTATTCAGCCCACTAGTTGTTGACCTTTGTGGTTGGTGGAAAAATCAGAATCTTCAATCGACTTGGGACTCCACTGAAGAACTCCTGCATTTGACCAAAATCAGATTGTGGTTCTAAGTACTTCCTATTTCCTATTTATCTTCCCTTAATGAGACTCATTACGCTTCTGGCTTAAGTACGCAAATCCTTCCTTATCGCACACTTTAAAACAAATTGTCCTTCGTGCTATTAACTAACAAACTTTATTTGAGTTCTTTTTGTGTCTGACACCATTAGGTACCCACAACAAGCCTCGTTGTAAGCATGTAAATCCAAGTCTCTAAAACATTTTATAGCCTCACCTCATTACTCATTCCCCAAACTCTATGCGAGTACTGAAAAACAATTCATTCGAAGTGCTTAGCTTACCCCTTGCGACAAAATGGAAGGGGGGAATATAGGTGAGCTGTTGCCCCATGGCAAAGTAAAAAACAAATTATTCTTCTCTTAATTCAACTTTAATTGCTTTTATTCAAGTTCACTTTATAGCTTCGTATCACAACGAGTTAAAAAGGATTAAACTCAACAAAAAGATATCCCCCAAAACGGAACACATACCTTTTGTAGTTTATTTTCACGGGAATTTATGTTTACTTTTTTTTTTGTTTCTGGTTTCGAAATTAAAAACTTTCAATCGAAATGAGGTTTGTGACGGTGTCAAGATTTTACTTTAATTAAGTTTTCTTTTTTAATTAAGAAAATACTATTCAACTCGTGCGGGCGTTGGAATGAAACTAATGTGCTTTCATAGTGGGTATACCCCCTAGTATTGTTTCGACTTGCGCGGCGAAACATCACAATAGAATTAATCAGATCGTAAAGTTTATGAGACGAGGATAAGCAGCGTCATTCGCGCATTAACGCCAAACTATTAGTCGATTAATTTTATGCCAGAAACAGATGATTAGAAGTTGTAGATACTCTTGGTTTGGAGATAGTTTGATTTTTGCTTTTGAAGGGTGGGAAAATCGCGTCCCAGAGGCTGTTACGTTCTAATTGAAATTAGTTGCGAAGATGCGAAATGATGTCGTATCCCTATTGATGTATGTCAAGGAGTATTGGATTCTAACAAAGATAACAATGCATTGTATTATATTCAATTGAGATTGAGATTGAAGAAAAGCAATTAACGCGCTAGCAATGCGTCAAGAGGAAAATTCTTTTGATTAAAAAGTGTCTAGTCGGCGGTATTCACTACTCGTCGTTAAAATAAAAGATTTAACTTCAAATTTCTCCCTATTCTTTTACCTGTCACGGACAAATATGACATTTATTGACAGCTGTCAAGTAAAAACTTTTCTGTTCAAGTAAGTAATGTCAAGGCGTATAAGATTCTGACAAAAGAAACAATGAGAATATTCATGTTTTGGTGTGATATTAAGATTGAAGAAAAGCAATACTAAAATCCTTTTCATTGACAAGTTCTTCATTCTATTGATGAACCTAACGAACTACTGCATAAGAGTTCCTGCCAAAGTGGCCACCCTGTGACAATCCTTTTCAATTAATGAACAGCATTTGGAAACTATTTAGACAGGTCGTCTTTCCGATAAAGCAAAGCATCGAGCAGTCGTACTGAATATATATGTACTGTGTTCTTCGCCTCTCTCTGTGTTATCACAACTTATGTTGAATAGGCCATCTGTATTTAGACACATTCATCTTTCGTGGTCCGACAGAAGGCTGTGGCAGGTAACACGGTCTCCGAAAATAATACTGTGAATTACAAATGAATGGGAAAAACACATACATTTCTCCTTTGTAGTTCAGACACAAATCGTGGTAAATAAATATAAACCTAGTAGAACTATATCACCTCTTTCCGTTCCTTTTTTTTTTATTTATCTATTGTTTAGTAATACACCACGAATGGCAACTCCTTATGTCAAATGGAAAATTTCTAACAATCTGGGCTCGTACTCACTTGGTTTCTAATTGGCTAAAGGAAGCCAGGCCTCCTCAAACCTAAACGACCCATTTCGGTCTATGCAACATGAAAAGTTTATCATTCTCGCTAAAATCCACAAAAGTGTGGTGATTAAATTTTAACTATCGCTTAGCTTTTATGGACTTGGTTAATTGCCTCTTAAAACTACGTAAATGTAACTTTAGAAGCTTGTTAGTAAGGGGGATCCACATGACGAAAGGAGTCATGCTCAACATGATTCTATATTCTTTCAATTGAATGGATGCTAGGAACCAACTGTCACCAACTTTATAGAAGTATTTTACCGGCAATTTAGAAATGATTGAGTGGCAGTTGTGACCCAGGGACTAGTTTCTCTGAACTTAAGGTTGATCACTATAGACAAATGGATCAAGAGGACAAATCTTTGCACGTTATGCGTAAGAGCTATAGATGAAATGAAGAACCATCAGATATCTTTCAAGCCCTAATCCCACAATTTTTGATCAAGAAGTACATTGAAGTTGAAAGCACAAGGCAAGTAACATGTCTAACTAAACAAACTCGCGCAATAGTTAACGTTCCATGAAGTGATATTCCAACAAGTGACCATTCCTTGATTCTGTCGTGGTGGCGCACGATTCAAAATTAGTAGCATGACCCTGAGCCATCCATATTAATGCATTGCTGTGCACCACAATGACTTTCGCAGTAGCCGCAGGGACTAGACAAAACTGGTATCTGTCCGTCTCAAGCTACGAATGACCGGTCCTCTTCAATAGGCGAATAGGAACTCTTTATATTTGCTTCTTTGTGGAGTTAAAGGACCTATCAGTGGTATAAAATGAATGAATGACAGGCCACTCAAGTGTAGGAGACTTCTAATCTGACGAATTCAAAAAGTAAGAGGCGTCTGTTGATGTCAATGACGAGTTTCATGTTGGGCTAAAGAACAGACCGATTATTTGTCAACAAAATTGATAAAGCTTTGTCTTCGTGTATTTTACCTCTCTTTACTGCACAAGTGTCATTTGCTAAGACATAAAATGTAATTAGTAAGAGCGAGAGCATCTGCCGTAACTGATCCTGTGATGACACATGGGTTGCTCTCCAGTTTCGAACAAATTAACTCAGCTTATAGCTGTCAAGGGAAAGGAAGTAGTACCTCCTGTATATTTCAGTTAGGTTAGGTTTGCGGGTTGGCAGAAGGAAAAGATTTCCGCCGCACTCAGTTCAGAGTTGATCCATTGTGTTAGGCATAGGGGGAAAGGTATTATCTTGCCCATGCAACCCTTCTAGTGTCTAAAGAACTTATTTAGTATGCCAGATGAGCTGGTGAATTTTTACATCCTGTCAATGCTTACGCCAGAGAGTTCTTCTACATTGTGAAGGAAGTATTTGCCGAGGTATTTGTTTCCAGAGCATTGGTGTCCTCTACACCTTCTTCCGTCTGACGTAGTTTCTTCACAAGTACCCCATCTCTTCTAGCTTCTTAGGCTAGGCAAGGAGTGGGATGTTTACAGTGTTCTAGCGGTTCACCCCCCCCCCCTGGACATTATCTGTCTTCCAAAAACCTCTAACCGACAGCACTTTACAAGCTTTGATTTTCTTTCTGCAACAGTAATTGCTTTTATAGCTGCCTGGCTGTCGATAAAGAAGGTACTATTGCTCGTCAGACTCATGGATGACTGTTGTCACTTCCTCCTACCTTCGCTTGGAAAACACTGTTGTGGTCTGAGATACCAAGACCCTAGTCGGTGTCCATCAGTATATATCGGGTTCCGGCATCTTCTAGCATCTGCTCTGCTAGACAAGACCAATGTAAATGCAATTTTAAAGTCTAGGTAGTTTGGGGTAGTTTGGGATCATTGCCAAAACATCTGTAAAAGACGGTTGAGTACCCCGTCGCATTTGACTTACAGGTCGCTGACTGACGGATTCTAAAGGTACTACTGCCTCCTGCAAGCCTCAAGTTTTCATGACACTTCTTTGAAGCTATCAGTTTGTACAAGAATTCGTCTCTATTTTGCATCTAAGACTTGCTCTTGGGACACCTTTCAACTCTATCATACAAGTCGTACATCCTTTGGTCCAAGTCATAGAAACCTACCAGCTTTGAAAATCACATCCCACAACAACTTATCTGTCATTCAAATCCAATCAGTAGAGTATCTACCTCTATTTATTTTTATTCCTCAATTTACTGATTGATTTAAAACTTTGTAGCATACGAGGGTGTACGTAAGTAGTCGTACGTGCAATAGTTTACCACCACTTTGTGGCCAATTATGAAAAATTTTCCCTTTCGATGCAAAATTTCCACTTAAATCGTTTCTACTAAAATCGTTTGAAATCGTTCTTCACACCGCAATTCTTTTTTTAAAAGCATTTTAAGTCACTTTCCCACGTTTATACCTTCTCTGACGTTCGACAATAACTTTTTACCCCAAAAGGCTTCGGTTGCAGGCGGAGGGTGTGCTAATTGAGTTAATGTCAAAAGTGTAAATATTTTATCTGCGTCCGTATAAAACTTTCAAGTTGAGTGAGCATTTTACGACTTTATCGTAACAAAAAAGAAGAAAAAAAAGGTTTATTGCCATTTTAAGAGGTAGACAAAATGTCTACGGAAAAAATCCGATGGGGTACAACATTTTATGTAATTAAACTCAAGCAATTAGCCCGAGTACTTTGTTGTTAATTAATTGTTTTATTGCGAACAAAACTCGAAAGATTCGGATGACAATGTATGATAGTTGTCGGGCTTCTTTTTTTTTTAAACTGTCGACTAATATTTTAATTACGAATTGTACTTTGTTCAGGTCATCAAATGAAGTGGTTTATTTTTAGTCAGAAGCTTAAGATGAAATCGTGTTTTAAGAACTCACAGAATGACTGTGTAATTTGATTGACATTTTCAAAAAAACGAAAGTCATTTATCACTCTCGTGTCACGGTCATGTTTCTTTGAAATCAAAGGAAAAAAAAGTGAATCATGTAATTTAATCACCTGTTACACGGCAGAAAGTGATGAATTTTATTTCCAACCAAACAGGTGGTTGAACTCGAAATGTTTTAAAAGAAATCGACAACTGAATCAGGCAAGAACATTTCTCAAATGTGACGTGACATTGACCTACCTGGGTTGGGTATTTTAACGACGTATTTACAGCGCCATTGGCGTGGTGGATAATTTGGGAGAATAATTCTCACCGAAAAGCCTTTTGATGGATTCGACAAAGTTTGAGGGAGATAATTTCATTAAAATTTCTTCATTCAATCACAGGAAGGGGACCCAGGACTTTGTGAATTGTTATCGTGATTACCCAGTCGTGGAATGGCTAAAACCATTTATAATTTTGCATTTAAATTGGGTGATTGGAACTTTGTTGATTGCTTTGGAGTCGCGAATTATTGTATCCATAAAGTCTTTGAAGTCAATTTACCTAAAATGGTGTTGAAATTCATGGAGATAAGTTTTCTTTAATAGACAAACCGTTGACGTAAAGGGTTTTCCAAAAGGGATGTCTAAATTTTGACAGGTAGATAATTGCGCCATTTCGGTGAAGCTACATCTGTCAAATTGGCTGTCATTTATTTGGTCTGTGTTGCCCAATCAACATGGAGGGTTTATAGCGTTCTACAACATCTGAAAATGATCAAATAGTTTTATGAAAGTGGGCCTTATGTTCGCGCGCTATAAACATTTTACGGTCGCTATACTCGTCCTTCCGAGAGAACTATTCCCAACGTGGTGAATAAATTCAAGTCGATCGGATCAATAATTCGCCAAAATCCGTACGTCAACCAAATGCAAGATTTGCCGAAAATATCGCCGCTCTCCGTATGCAGGAGAATCCGAGACAGTCAACTCCCCGCCGCCTATGAAAACTCGGCCTTTCGCAGACTAAAACTTGGCGAATTTTTCGTCATGACTTGAATCAACTACCCCAGGAGCTCATATCTAGAGACCATGTCCGTTGACTGGGCTGTCGAGCTATTGGAAGTTGACCTCAACTTCTGTCGAAAAATCAAGCAGAAAACGACGAGGCCCATTTCTGGATGAACGGATCCGTCAACAAGCAAAATTGTCGAATTTATGATGCTAAAAGTCTACACGAGATCCACCAAATTGTAATGCATCCAGAGAAAGTCACTGTTTGGTGTGGATTTTGGACTGGCGGCATCATATTTCTTTGAGAAAGACCAAAGTATCACCGTTAACGACGAGTGCTATCGGTCGATGATAACCAATTTCTTTTGACCCTAATTGGATGATATGGAAACCTACGATATTTGGTTTCAACATGACGGTGCTACGTGCCACAATGAACATTTGGTGGAACAAGCGATTTCCGAATTTGTAAAAAATGTGTCAATGATTCTTTTTACAAAATAATTCCCTTTAGAAGCAATTCCCATCATTACATTTTGCAGCAAATGAGAGCATTTTTTAACGATAAATTATCTCAAACAAGGACACACTCTTTCTATTCTTTCATTGTCCTTGTCCTGCTCTCCTGTCGATTCTGTAACATGTGAAGCATTGAACTGGTTCAATGACCAAATTTTCTAACTTCTAGCAAATCAATCGTGACATCATTCCTCCCTTTCAATGAAGGTTCACCTCTCAGAGCTGTTCAAAGGATAATAAATTACTAAAAACTTCCTCCTTTCAATGTAAGTTTGCAGGAGAGTACAATGTTTTCCAAAGTCAACGTCGTTCTTAGTTCCCAATGAACCCTATCATGAAATTACTCTTCTACTACAATTTTGACCCAAAAAAGGAAGTGTGCACCTTCAATATCCATCTGAGAAAATTCCCACTTCCATTTTAGAAGGAAACGGGAAAAAAACACTTCCACCCCCATAAATTATTTCCTTCTAAAATCGATAGAAAGTTTTTGTACATGTATTTCACTCGTTCAAAGTACTTTACAATTCTAACACACGTGTAACTGAATTCAATTTGATTTAAATAAGAAATCCTGAGGGAGCACCTTCAAGGCACCTTCCACATGAAACGGACTTGTCAAGGATACACTATACGGTTTCCATTTGCAGAAACAATTGACACACGAGATACTCTGAGACAATTTGTGAATTAAAATAACATGAGAATCTAACTACATCTTATCCTGAGGCCAAGTATAGTCAATTTGATTTAATTTTATTTTAGAATATTTAATTAAGTTCCCTCCAAGGACCGCAAGGGGATATCCTTTATTCAGTTCTAAGTATCTGTGTACTAACGTCAATGCAAATTTGATGGATTCCTGAAGCAAACTTCATTTGGAGAGGTACTAGATGTGTGTCTGTGTGTTTGTTTGGTTCTAGAGGAGGTGAAAAATCTGCTCTTTATTCAAGTTGCGTTCATTGTTTCTTAAGTAAGTAGTAGGTATGCCTTTCAGCATCTTGTGAAAGGTAGTGGTTAGAGGTAATGATCTCAGAAGCTACTTTGTTGATAAGCGGAACTTGTGGGATTTACATTCATTTGAGTGTGGCTTCTCAAAGTAATTATTCATTATATTTACCATCTTTTTGTTTAAGAAGATAAGGAAGAAGAATTTAAAGAGAAAAGCCCTTAAGGACGTGTGGGTTTTGAGGTGTCTTTCAGTAAATGCGGTGGTGTTTCTTGTAGAACCGAGTTTGTGACATTAAAGTCATTTGTTTAATAATTTGACAGGGTGCGGTTTTAGATACACATTTAAGTACCAATTTATTCCCGATATTCCATAGCATTGCCTCTATTCCTATTAGTAACTTGAATTCTTTTTCCTCTCACCTCTATCGAGACAAATCACAAAGTAATCCGACTAAACAGGACCACTTCACTGTCACGCAGAAACCTTTATGTTTTTCTGTTGCTGTGTATCGCTGGCACTCGAACTTAGGAGTCAAAACACTATCCTCTACACTATTGCCACCTCAGTGGGACAAGGCATCAAAAATGCCTGCTTGCTCAGCATTCTTAAACTTCCATTTATTCCCAAAGAACTCGATACTCCTTTATTGCTATTCGCCTGTTTGCCTATGAAGTCTCACTGTTTTACCTGTTTGGGTGAGTGGATTCAGCTGCGATCAACACACTCTATGATCAGTCCTAAAAAGAACGCTTAGACCTCTTTTTTAAAGATCAGACTCCGAATTAATATCTCGAATATTCCAAGCCCATAGTTTCGTCGAATCGACTGCAGGTGACGTTCTCTGCGGGTCTTCATGGTTGCTTACATGCACAAAATCGTAGCGATCTTTACTACTCACCCAGCCCACCTCATATGGCTCTAAGTATTGGACGAAAACCTTTAACGCAGAAGCAAATTTCGTTCGCCTTGTCGCAACCAAGACATAGTTGGAATTTCCCTGCATAGATTGCAATATTTCGATTTTCGTCTTGTAGCCGAAGGATCTCTCTTGTCGAACATCTTGATCATTTCCTCCTGCGCATTAGAACTCCAACCAAAGGTTCAAATGGTGATCTCTTTGTACTCCTTACCATCATCGAATTAAGTGTCTTATGTAGGTTAAGCACATACTTGAACCAGTTTCTAAAATTGTCCACCGATTGCCCTGAAAGTAATGATCGTTTGATTAATCCTTTCCACTTGACCATTACCTCGGGGAATACCAGCTGGCAATACTGCTGAAAGTAAAAGCTGCCTCTCGATCATTTGTGGTTCTGAAAGAACTTCGGAATGTGTCCCTATGCTGATCAAGTTTCGTGATCACTTGCTATAGCGCTCTGAGGGGTCAGTCTGGCTACATATCTATTTGAACTAGGATTTTCAGTATCTAGGGGGAAAATCACAGATATGTCCCAAATGCCTGCTCAAAAAATTACACAATCGCGAGCTCCATTAGTACCCACCTCTTTCCACTAAAGGTCGGATACAGCTCCTATAAAATTCACTCCTCAAATCAAGCGCAGTCCCAAAGGATACCAAATAGTCAGCATAAAATAAATTCCCAACAAACTTTGATTGCACATCCTGGCGTCGAGAAAATAAAAATTATTCAATATCGCCACTTCATTGGAATGCATCAAACAAGAGTTTTAATATATTGAAAACTTTTCCATTAATTTCGCAGAAAGAGGTTATCCACGAAAATCCCAACCAAGCAAAACAAGGAATACAAATTAGGACAGCCATAAGGACACAGCTGAACAAAGAGACTCGCAAAGTTCTACTCTCTTCAATTACCGTCTGGTAGAATATGGGTGGGCTGGGCATACACACTTATATTTCGCCAATCGATTTTCCTTTTCTTTCGACCGAGATTTAAGGATACAAGGATCAACTTTATGTGCTATTGTTGGCACTTTAACTGAGGTGCAACTGTTTTGGTTAAGAGATAAAAATAAACAGCAAGTGATTGAGTGGACGTGAATTCTCATGCCAAGAGGTGTACGTGAGCCATACTCTGAAGGATGTCATGAACTCTGCTGAAGTCCTTGTCCATTTGCATTAATCGCACGACACCATTTCGAATGCGGTTCGTAGCATTTCATCGCAACAATTAGTGGGCACAAAATGTAGTTATGACTCCGTCATGCAATCGGTCATGCACACGGGCAAACACGTAATCACTGCTAAAGGCAAAGTGCAGCTTGTAGGTTGGTATATTTGTGTATCTTTCGATTGTGAGATAACAGTTCAGGAACAAGGAACTGAAACGACTGGTGATGGAAGGATTTTCCATTTGCAATTGACCCAAAGCCGGACCTTTTGTGTTGAATCCATTTGGGAAATTAAATAGCGAACTGTTGAGTGGAGAGGCGGGCCCAGACGACTGGATATTCGTGATGTGGCCAGGATAAAGGATATATGTAGTTTGGTACATAGTTGCAAATTATTCTATATAAGCAAATTTGTTCGTCCGGGAAATGATGAGTGGTTTATTGGAGTGCATGCCTGTTGTAGTTGTTAGTAGTGTTTAATTTTAAGTACGTGCGACGGATGACGGGGCATGTGGCTGGAGAAAGAGTAGTTGATATTTGAGTTTTAAAGTAGATTGGTAGAATAATATGAACCGCAAAGAAATTACGTTTTTACTATCCAAATGTTTCGAAACTTTGTTCTCTAGGAATCTAAAATTGTTTTACGTGAACCCAAGACGTTAACCAAAAATGATGTACATATTTGACTCTAGATGGCGATGGAATGAATGCGAAAGTCTATTTTTCTTTATGCAAAATAAAGGGAATGATGAAATTAAAAGGCGTAAGGCGTGATGATCAATCCATAGGCGTTCCACAACTTCTTCTTTCCTTTTGTCAGTTCTAAATAAAATTAAAGAGATAACAACCTTCGCACTTCCTCATTAATCCACCTTTACTGTGCACTTAGACCTATCACTACAACATGTTACTCGATGACACGATAACGAGATGTCAAATTGACACTCTTCCTTTCTTGAAGAATCTCTTTTCAGTATGGGAGACAGCTGATAGTTAGTACGACAGCTGTCACCAGCTTTTACTCAGTACCATCAGGCCACAGACGAACTAAACTAGACAGTCATCTTCAGGTCGTTTGACAGATTTGCTCCCCAACCTAAAAACTCCAGATTTTCAATACATAATTTTATTCTGACGTTCCAGCACAGCGAATAAAGTCAATTGATTTGACGGTTGGCTCCCCAAGCTGAAAACTAACAACGATTTTGAATGTATTCTGACGTTTTCGGCTTTATCAAATGGGAGCTGACGCACAGCGGTAATTTTTAAGGGCGCAGCCATTTGTTGTTGTTAATTGAATGACAGTCTGCTGAAAATTTAATGTATAAAAGGAAAGAAATATTTTAGAATACGTGCGAGGGGGGGCATGTAAAGGAGACCGTCTATATAAGTTTGTCTATGGCTTAAATTCTACTGAGTTGACGTTTCAAAAACATCTACACTTAAGTCAATCGATTGATTACTTTAAGAGCTATTTAATGTTTACACTCCCTCATAAAAGATAGAGCACATAAGATCAACTCGTTAAGAATGATAAAAATATTTGTATGATCAAAAGGGTTTGATAATAAACGCAACTTTTCGCAACCTCTTGACCTCTTGAAGGTAGATAAAGCTCACATATAGCCGTCCAAATGCAATCAAACTTTTCGATTTTCTTTAAACGACTGCTGTCCCAAATTTTATAGTTTAAATAACATCCTGACACCCTGAACATAAAACTTCAAATAGCTAACCGAGAGAGAAGAACAATTAATAGTAAGAAAGTAATCAAAGGACTTTTCCGCTTCTAAAATAAACTCCAAACTGAAAGCCAACTTAATAAAAAAGACATTCCCATAAACTTTAGCTATTCCCTCTAAATAACACATTTCTCTAAACAAATAAAAAAAACTATTTCGACATCCTTATTCCCCAGTGACTTGAATCAGAGCAAGTCTTCATAGCATAGTCCTTCAACTCACCCTCTCAATAGGTATATTCACAAAATCCTTAGAAAACTCCATCTAATAAACTGGATACTTAAAGTTTTTCCAATGCACATCCTCCTCTTTGTGTAGATTGAAGTGTCTGCCTTCTACAGAGCAGCAAGAAAATAAAAACTTTTCATATTCCCCAAAAGAAAACAAGAACGTGACAGCCGCAAGGAGTCAAAACAAGACACAAATGCAAAATGAAAAAAAAGTAGAAAAGTGAACGCACCTTCAACTAGGGAAATCCTCCTTCCAAGAGTAATTTCTTGTCGTGAACTCGTCTTAGATGATTAAAGCACAGAAAACCAACTGAGACAAAATAAAGGATATGCATAACATAATTAGATGAAGCTATAATTACGTCTAAACTTGAGAACTTTCTGCACGCATAAACAGTCCTTGAGTTCAATTAATTTTAATTGTTTCTCCTAATTATTTCTACATTGCACTTGATCTTCAAACTTTGCAGGATTATTCAACCGCAGAGCACATTTAATTCGATATCCTTATCGATTTTAGCTCATATAACTTGTGTAAAGGATGAAATTTATGACCATTTCATGAGATCAACTGAAAGTTTAAATAGATTATGACTTAACCACAGTGCAAGATGTCGCCTCTATAATAACGTTATCCTTCCCTTTTGAAGGGAATACAATGCAACAGCTTCAGCTGAACCCCTATAATTTAAATCCTCCCTTCGATGTGGCTATTTATACAGCATGCTCCGGAACATTATTCAAACACCACCACCAATGTGTATCCGCACGATTGGCCTCAATCAATGCCCTCTATTATTAGATAGAGTGCTCTATAATTTTACATACTGACCAGGACATTGAGTGGTGTCCACACTCGCCAAACTGAAACCAAAGATCGATTTCACTACATCAAAGGGAACACTTTAAGCCACCACCCTCTTTTGTGTCCTCTCCTGGCTGACTGAAACAGCACATCAAGGACTTTCCATAGAGCGCATACAATAAAGCAATAGCTTGGGTATTACAGGACGACTCTTATACAAACTGTTTCTTGGTGAATGTGTCATCAACTTTGGAAACAATTTATTTATGAATTCGCTTCCAAGCAATATGCTTTCAAATTGCAACTAAAATCAGATAAATGTCTTCGAATATCCTTTTCAGCATGTGCGCTACGGTTCGCTACGGATGTCATAAAACTATCAGTTGAGTCTGCTCATTTTTGGGGCTGAGAGAGGTAATCCGCTTAAAGTTCCAAGGAAAATTATATTACTTGAAGGAGCATGTGAAATTTCCTGAAAAGGAATTCAATTTAACTGACTTAGGTGGAATCAGGATGTTTTGAAAGTCCTGCAAATAGGATTTGCAATTTAATTACTGATGTGTTTAAGTGGCACTGATTGGGTAGTACTAAATAGAACACATGGTGACACATACTGACATTTCAAATAAAGGGTTTTTCATTAAGCGTTTCTTATCTGTGAATTTAAATAAAACAACCTGTAAATGAGATATAATTAATTTTGTGTATTTATTTAAATCCCGTAATTTAATCATTTGTAATACATACATACTGACACATACTGACGTTCCAAATACAGAACAGATGAAAAAGTTTATCATGGCAGTGATACTGTCTTACCGTCTTATGCTAGTTCCTGGCTTGGCACGCACATTTCGGTCATACATATGTAGTCTCCGCTCTTAGTTCTTATGAAGTGGTCAGGAGGAGTACATGAGTAGGTAGTGTCGTCCCCTGACCTCATCATGTTATCTATTAGGAACTCCGGCTTTCGTATACTCGCTATGTCACTTGTGAAGCGTATGCACTGAAATATAACTTTGCTCTTTTGGGCAGCAGAGGAGCAGTTAAAATCTGTAGAAGCATCTTCGACAACGACCATGCCTAGCCAGGAGCAGAGTATGATGATAATTACTGTCCCTATGGCTCTGTTGATTTTGCTTTTTCTTCCTTATTTACACTTCTGGTAAGTCTTTAGGTAGTATCCTGTCCGTTCGCTATAAGCCTTATGATGACTTTTGCATTTAATTGGCGAGAATGTCAATAGTGACCATCCCAACTTTAGCACAGGTTACATCGTTGAGAGTGCTGCCGCCCAGATTAGGGAAGCATGCATACATATATAAATACCACTCTGGATAGCAGAATTCTCGTTGCGTATCCAGGCCAACCAATATTTGACAGCATCCGAGAAAGCGTTGTCTGCCTTATTTTCAATATTTATCCTCCATGGTTGGTGTCCAATTTGATTAAAGGGATTTTTTGTGATTTTTGCATTGGTACATAATTCACAGTATTTTTTCGCGTTCGTATTGAAGTACACTAACTTTTATCACACACTTCTATCTATCTAATTGACTGGTTTGAGCCCGGGGATTTGAATTCCTCTTGGAAGCCTTGGCTTATTGTGTATATACTTGCTGGGATGGTGCCTAACTAACTTGAACTTAAGTATTCACAGGCCGCTTTTGGTATCTCTTTTCTTGGTTTGTATGTCGGTTGGAATCAGAGCGAGCATGGCCTGAAGGGTAGCTATTGGCTGTACCTTTACATGAAGAATGCTGTGTATTTAGATCAGCGACCTGTACAGCTAACACCGCCCTCAAAATCATCTCTCTAGAACCATTTGAATGCATAACTACCTCAAGCACTTGAGTTATCGTTCTTAAGCCCGCCATTAAACTTCACACACGTGATAAAACTTCCTGTTCTATGATGTTCTTCTCTGCCATTATCCTCATACGTGCCCAATCCTTTCGGGACGGGCATGACTTTTTTATTTGATTTCAATCTGGACGTTCATATCTGTGAAATGGCCCCATAACTTTTCCAATTAGATAAGCGTCGAGTGCATCATAAAGGCTGCTGGACATTCACCATCGTCCTGCATTTATTTTCGGTAAATTTAGCAATTCATTTATTTGATTAATTTTGTTTCCTTTTATTTCTATGAATAGCGGTAATGACTTGGTTTCTGTCGGTTGTAGTTAGTAAAATGTTAAAGGGAAAATCCTTCCAGTAGCATGTCAACATTCCCATTGCAGGAACCTCAACCCATTATGCAAAGCAACCACTGCATAACGGTTTAGTTGCTTTAATGATTTTCATTCCTAAAATAAAAACTTGTTATGAGCGTAAAATGTAAGCGTAAACAAAAAAACTTTCCACATTTACACTCTATTGTCAGTTGCAGCAGAAGCCGAGGAGGATGTTCCTTTTTTTGCTTCTTGCTGATGCATTCTTTTCTTCAATGGCAGTCGAGAAGAAAGAAAAAGAATTTGAGGGAAAAACAAAAGACCGAAAGGAAGAAGAAAGCACAAGCAAACAGGATCTGCTTTCCTTCCATCTTGTAAAAGAAGAGCAAACATTTCGCTTAAATTAGTTTGGGCAAAGTCTTTAAGTCGGCAGAATCCTTCATTATCGCTGGCAAGAACGATACACTGCAGCGGATATGCCAAAGGTCGTAATTCATGATAATCCGTTAAATTTTAAACACTCACATTGTGCAAGATACAAACTTATGGGAAAGGATATATAATGTACAGCGAACAATCAATGCCAAGGTCAACAGTCGCTTCGCACTCCCGGAATAGTCCCAGTGAGACTGCTGGAACTACACACTTCGTGGTGCACACAATTGAACAATGTTTGACATGAGAATAACAGATTTGTGTGCTGGGATGTACAATGCGACCTGGGCTAGTAGCTGGTGGAAGAAAAAAACTTGTGAATTTATTATGACATCAGATAGAACTTGTTCTGGTGACAATTTGACGTTATTAAAATTTCACAGCAAGCAATCAACACGTTTATAGATACCTGAGTCCTGACAGCTGAATTGTTAATTTTGAAATGACAATTTAATCGCATTCCAAATGAGATGACAAAAAGCTTGAAACAGAAAAGCACGTAATGATTGCTATGAAGAGCGCTAAGCTTTTAATCGCAAAGGATGAGGATGAGTTTGGTATGTCATGTTGCCCACCGATTCTGTCGTTGGAATTTAAGTGTTATTCTGATTCTGAAATTATGATGAGAACAATTTGTCCCATTCTCTCCTGAATCTTACCGAGCCGCAGTTTCAACTTTATCGCATCGAATTAAATAGCCTCAATGTGATGTGGCCTGAATAGTTCTTCTCATTTAAGCCGCCACTTCATTTATCCTATTGTTGCGTGCTCTTAAATAATTCCCTTTCACAATTCAATGTGTGTTGGCATCACCCATTCCTTAAGTTTTTTTTTTTTAAGCTGGGTGGTGCCAAAAGCTAGTGTAAAAGTTATGACGGATCAAAAGCTATCCATTGAAGTGATCGAAGCTTTGCGTATCAGTGATGCCAACACACTTTGAATGTAAAGCGAATTATTAAAGCAAGCAATGGGTTAGATAAAGTGGTGGCTTAGAGCTGCTGTGATTGGTTTTGGTGCAAACTGGTGCAAATCTATTATCTATGGTTGAAGAAAGATAATTGCTACTTAAATCTCCGGTCCTTTTGTCAATTATCTCTTTGATGATTGCAAAAAGTCTTACGTAAGCTTTGTTGTCTGGTCCCTACCATAGCCGGATACCTAATCCTAACTTCACAGACCCCACATGGTCTTCAAAAGGCCAGAAGCCTTTAGTAATTCTGCTAATATATTATCTTGACATTAATGATCGATTTGTTTTCGTGGGTTCATTCTAAATTTTAGAGACTGTCTTCTTATTCATTGTCTGTTCGACCCATTCGTTCTAAGCTATATTTAAAAATGTTGACGTCTTTTGAAAATAGTACTCCCGATGTTATCTTTAATAACAAGCATTTAATGTGGATGCTTCGTGACAACATTGCTTGGTACCCTTCGCAGAAATCACTTAGCGGGGGTAGCATGCTTTAGCTGGTACTGTAGTAAGTACTGTCACTTGTTTCAAGGACAGTTACTCATCTTTAGATAAAGTGCTTATTTTTGGTTTCGGCAGAAGTCAAAACCACGTTTGGAATATAATAGTAGAAGTCAAATACTGATCAGGGATCAGTGGCTGTCGTCAACTGATTCTGCTGAACCCTTTAACTTCTTCCAAAATAGTTCGTGATTTCAAATGCTTCCTCAAGTGCTTTAAAAGGTTCAATTTGCTGGCTCTGGATCAGGATCTTCCTGTATTGCTCTTTCTCATAGGTACACATGATATGGTATATCTCTCTTGCATGCAAGTTTACACAAAAAGCTGCTTCCGAACGTAAATAAGAAATCCGCGAAAGAGGTTTTGACGTGCGGCAACAAGAATTGTTTTTTTTCGTAAAAATATCGTAGATTTTTGTAGTTTTAGTCAGATGTCAAATCTGGAGGATTTTCATATTTACCTTCAGGATTTTCAGCGCTAATCCTTACCACCACAATTCTACTTAAGTTTAATAAATGTGAGTGAGTTTGTGATTTGTGAATTTTTAATTTTTCCTTAACATATTAACATATTTAAAATTTAATTTAATTATTCGTTAATTAATTTTTAAATTGTTTTTATTTTTGTTTTGATATTTATTTGCATTATAATTGAGGGGGATTTTTTAATATCGAAGCCAATGTTTTTATTTATAATAATTTTCCCATCATGTTTACATTTATTAAGAACAATTGCCAATAATTATGATATATTGGATTGAGTGTAAATTATAAATATAAAAACTCAAATAAAACAATTGCATTTCTCATTGAAAACTGCTCCCATGTGCTCCTTTAAGTTATACCATGATGTTCCCATCTTTAATTGGCCCACCAATGGACAATAAATCGTTCGATGTTTTCCTGTGATAATATTCGAATTTAAATTTAAATTATCGTATAAAAAAAAAATAAATTGTTTCGCAAGAATATATGCGAATGGTGTGAAACTGCATGTAAAGTCAATTGAATCGATGTATTATCTACGTTGTCCTTCGACAGGTTTAACGTGTAAATAAAACTGAAAACATTACAAAATTTAATTAAAAACATTTTAAAAACAGTGGCTTGAGCCTGCTTACATAATTAACATAAGTTCACATGCTGGGCAGCACCTCCCATGGTGAACCGAGTACATCACTTCCCTATCCGAGTGGCAATGACACGAGTGACAAATGGAAGTGACTTTTGTCCTGCAGTACGTGCACCTTGACACTTTAAGTACATTTAATTTAATATGATTACGCAGGCATCTACCGAATAAAGCGTAAATTTATTTCGAGTACCCTAAGTCCCAAAAGGAACTACATACAGGTCTTTTGGTGGAGTTTACTAAATAATCCTTTTTATGGAATGCACATTACATAGGTCTGCCTTAAAACTATGTAGGCATATGCATGTTGTGGCAAATTACAATCCTTGGTCGCAAAAGACTGATAATGAATGATTCAATAATAATTATTTCTTTAATCTCTAGTCCTTAAGGTTATGGGAAACACTAGACCTGGAAGTGCTTCCTTTTTTAATTTTCTACGGACCTCCCTATTATCTGGGTGTCTTATCTCATGTGCAAGGGGTTCCAAGTTCTAGTCCGGAAGGAACGGCCCCGCTTCTTGCAAGTGTCTCAGAATCATCCAAAAGTATTTACGAGAAAGCTTCTTAAAAAAACCCTCCGCCCTTCGGATACAGCATAACACTGTAGATGCTCTCTGTACGTGCTGAAATGTGAAACACGCACAACACGTACAGTTGTCAGAGGGTATGCCTTGGTCTTCTGTAAGCTGCTTAAATTTTGGACTCGAGATTTTAATGAATTTGGATATTACCATTATAGAGAAGTCCAAAAAGTGGGTCTACCGATATCGTCTGTCTGTCTGTCTGAGCACAAGGCTAGAGCCTAATCGGGTAAGTGGATTTTGATCAAACTTCATATCTAGGGTCTTTAGGATAATCACTTGGTATTCGTGCAAATATTTTAATCCTTTGTAAGACAATGCCACACGAAATCCAACCACACATAGTGATGACAATAAGCCGCCGAGACGCAGTGGAATATTTTATCAAAATGTACGTAATGACACAACTCACAATATGCCAACTCATCAGTCTTATTCGAGTGAACCTCATTTAACTAAGGTTGAGCGTCAGCATGCCTCGCTTAAAGCAACAGTTGCTTATAACCAATGTTCACTCGTCAATCTGACAGCAGCAATAATTTTTCTCAATTCACAGCAAATATCGTGAACATATTTTCAACTTTTGAACACACACTCACAACCTTATGTCACACATGAGAATCCTGACTCTAATGACATTCCTTCCTGTCGTACTCGTACGTGACGCAAAATTTTTTACTTTTTATTTTTCGAGTATCATGAAGTCTGCACGTAGCACATACTCATGTGCTGACCTTGAAGAATGGTATTTTAATGGCACAACGTTCAAAAAAGGATGCATTATTATCGTTCCATCCAATCGAAATGGTATCATCAATCATTATCGTTTCGCCAAAAAATCTACCAATATCCATAATCCAATTCTATTTGGGTTGTGTGTTCTAGAGAAAAGTATTTAAAAATTTATTTATTTCTTCCATGTAGGTTGTAGATACTAAATAGCTACCTTTACCAGCAACTAAGGTAGTAGTAATTTTTTTTATTGCCAAGTTCTTAAAACTAACATGGAGCTGTTCAGATACCGTGAAGAAAGCGATTAAGATACTTTTAGTGTTCAACAACCCAATAAGGGGGTATTGCTGAATAAATCATGAATCTTTTCATTACTACTAATGCCAACAGGTTGAAATCGTTAATAAACCGCAATTTTTATAGCGGAACAATACCATAAATACCCCGTGGCTATAAAACTACAATAGCTGGGTTAAGCAGCGAAATGTCAAGTCATCAAAAAAGATACCGAGTATCTTTTACTCTAGAGGATTTGTAAACAAAAATATTTTGCACGAATTTTTATTGGTTTTTATTGTTGGCAGGAAGCAAAAAATATGAGAGCGCCAGGATGTTTCAGATAAACTGATTTATGCGAAGGTGAAATGTTGTTTTCGCATGAAAAATGTGTCCTTTAGTTGGTCCCTTAAAGGTTTGTCGTATTCTGACGTTCGGAGTTATAATCCTTTTTTCATATTTACAACCAAGGGAATAGTAGATATGAATATATTTTTCTGACTTCAGACAAGATGAAGTGCATGCACAAAAGATACATCACTGAGATGTGTAGGTACCTATACATCTGCAAAGAAGAGGAACGAATTTGAACTTGCAATTTGTATATTAGATTCTGTTCGGTTAGCAGTTAACTTTGATTTTTGTATCCTCCTTTTTCGTGACGCACCGAAGTTAGATGTGATTCAAGAATCAGTAGATATTTCATACGCTTTCACCCATTGGATTATATTTAATGGATATATGATGATTCTTGAATGGAAACTGTATTTTATTTTTCTATGAGTTATGAGGTAATTCTTGGAAAGATGATACGAGGAGTGTAATGTCATTTCTTTCCATTAAAGATGCCCTTTTTGCTAGGGTTTCTTGAGTGGAAAAAAAGATAGTAATTTTATGCCTTCAATCTATGTGTATAAAAATGTTTGACTGTAATTACGGAATACGTTGAAAAGTATGAGTTGAACTTAAAACAAAAAAGGACAAATGTCCTTAGAACTTCTTTTTTAAATTTCATAATGTGACTGCCGAATAAAATCAAATCTCTAGTTCTCGAGAGGATAGAACTTGATTTTTAATTAAAATAAAAAATATATTGCTAGAATTACAAATTTTGTCCTAGAGGCCGCTTGATTCGTTAGCGACAAATCTGTCATCCCTGTACTAGGAGCTAAATTAGCGAAGTGTTGGGAAAGCTCTAATTTGCAGGTACATTCTCAGTATTTAAAGAAAAATCTAATACAATCTTCGAAAGCATTCGGGACGTTTTAGAATTCAGGCAAGAAAAAAGATCACAATCTTTCTTTCCTCTATCTCGCTGAGATCAGCGAAGAAGGGTTTACCTAAAGTAAGAAGTCTGGCCTTCAGCGCAATAAGAGATTTTCCTCACTAATGTTCCTGTAGCTTCTACAAAAACTACAGTGGGGTATGCCAAGCCTGGCCTGTAATATAGCTACGATTCTAGCAATATCTTCTTTGATTTAGTTACATATGGTGTAGCTGGGAAATGTCTGTCTCAATATGACACAGTTGATTAGATTGCTAGCTGTAGAAAATATTGGTGAACACAACCCTTAACGAATCCCAGAGAAACGACGCTGCTCTATCAGCTTTGAGGATCTGCATATGCAATGGCCTTGATAATGACTTGGAGACTAAGAAAAAGGCAGTGTCATGGTTGAATGATGTGGAAGCTCTTAGCAGTCGACAAGCTACCCGTATTGCGAGAAGCTGCACATGAAACACACTAGCAGAGTTAGGAAGATGAAGAGATTTTGATATTTTTAGACGTTCGAAGAAGAAGTCTGCATCTTGGAACCATCTGTGTATACACAAATATCATAGTCATTGAAAAAGCTTTCGTTCCATTCTTCTCTGGTAGGTAATCGGACTAAGAAAGATTTACTGAAGACATAAAAGTCCACTCTTCCACAATGACCTAAGACTGAAACACATAAATGCATATCGTGAATGAATGAACGAGGACTATTTTCTAAAGCACTGTAGGTTCACTCTGTACCTGCAGAAATGAACACCACAACATGTACAGTTGTGAGAAGCTAGGCCCTTGGACCCCTATGAGCAGTAACATTGGACTGATTGACCTGAAGTCACTGCGGTTAATTTGGAAATGTATGTATTGTCAGATTTTTTGATTTAATGAAGTTTCTGTCGTTCTTCTTCTATCTTTCATGGTCTCTGTCTTTTGGTTGAGCATGGTGGTAGTTGCTTGACATTGTGTTCACCACCTTCTTAAGCCAAATAAGGGTGAATGGTCAAAGTTTTTCGGAAACCCTTCACAGTAGTCAAGTGCATTAAAAGGGGCCTTAGAGGTTACTAGTGACCGTGGTTAATTTGTCAATCAGAATCAAGTCTGTCGCATGACTACGTACGGCAGCGTCTAGAGCCTTAATTCAATTGTGGTTGGCCCTTTAGAGAAAGATAAATTATAGTAGATCGGTCTGTAAGTTATTTACAATTTCTTCTTCGCTTAAAGATGGCGTATTTCGCAAAAACACTTGCTGTAATATCGCTAACTGAAAATACTGAAATCTGGTTGCAGTCTGTGCGGACTTGTCCTGTGCTTTTGTAAAACGTAAATTCAGCCTACAATCGAGTGTCACATTGTACTCCAAAGCTCATTTCAAAGTATTCTCCGTTTATTACAAGAAAAAGCATCTGAATGCAAATAGTCTATATTTTACAGAAACACTTTTTACTCTACATCATTGCCTGATGAGTAAACTCCATCGAAACACTACCAAAAGTTAAATTGCCCTCATCATTCGTGTCATTTATTGCCGATCAATAATTATATTGATGCACCTTATTTCATTATTTATTCATTTTAATCCACAGACACGTTCTCGAACTCATTGATATGCAGATGTCAAACAAAGTCCTCCACCCCGTCTCATCAAGATTCATATCACCGCGTTCCGCGAAACTATTAACTTTAATGTACTGCACAATGTAGCTGCTGCTGCTTCTGCTACTACCAAATAAAGTTCCTCAATTACAAACAGATTAATATTTCATTCCTACACGTGTGTATAAGCATCAATAGAGTTGATTCAATAAGCGACAACATCAATAAGATTCTCTTTGTGCGGGTATCTTTCGATTTCATTAGCATCCAAATCATGCACATTGACGATTTGCACCTAAGATACATAGAAGGGACTAATAAACCCGCCCACATAGTATAGTTCAGCGTTCTCACCTGTCTTCGGTATCCTTGGCATCTCTGGCATCTTTGATGCTGTCAAAGATAGACCCTCAAACGACAAGACATCTGCCGGTGGCATTAGAGCAAGACTTGTCACAGGTGATTCATGGCATTTGGTCGTTCTCCTGCTACTCTATCTACAAAGTGAAATCCGCATCTATGAAAGGATTTTTACTCTGAGAATCATCAGATGAATTTGCTTTGTAATTTATTTTGAAAAGTATCGTGTCTCTGTACGGTGTGTGGTACATTAATTACGCGAACTCATTCGCATCCTCTTCGCGCCGGCCGCCCCGCTCTGGGCTTATGCGATGAATAATTGAGGAATGTATCTAGTAGATTGCCGGGCGGCGATAAAAGAAATATTTATACAAGCGTTATTCGCATTCCGATTTATTTGACTTTACCACTGTTTTTATATATTTTTAATAAATTTTTGCGCCTTCGTTCGTTTTTGCTTCCGAAATTGCGAATCTGGATACGTTCCAAAAAATACGCTTTAGATACCTGTACTGGGTTTTTATCTGGCACACGATATTGCAGCTACTGAAGCACCTGTTGCAATAGCTTCTGTTTAATTTAACTCACATGAGGTGATGAAAGATATACAATACGTATAGATGCACTATGTACATCAGGTAGACAGATACGCTCTTGGATGAGGAGACTTTAATTGAACATCACTAAATGGATGTTTAATTAGTTAATGCTAATTTTGCATTATTGATGACCAGTTAATGGAGAATCAGCGGCAATGCAGTTTTGATTTTGTCGGCAGATAAACTAATTATATTTAGTTCGATAGGAGAGGCCGCCAAATGGGGTGAGGTAGTCAGGTGCATGAATTTTAGATTGATTATAACAGCTAATAAATTATCATAATCCAATAAAGTGACTAAGGAGAGATAGACGTCATATAGAGAGTTTTTGAAATCAAAGTCAGAGTAACATTGTTGTAATTTAGTACAACCATACGTCGAGTGATTTTCATTGAAAACAGGGGCGGATTCATCTGTCATCATTTCTAATCTGTGTGCTCTCTCTATTTCGAAAGCGGTATTGCCAAATATTCCCATTTTGATGACGAATGCCTGATATTAAAGGTGTTCTCATTACCCTTAAGGCCCAAACATAATTGCAATAAGTGTACGATAGGTAATGTCATAATTGAAAGAACACTATGTTCACGTGCTGTCAAAATCCAAACGCATCCATAAACGTATGTCATATCGCTTTCTTTGGCTCCCTCTGGACATTTTCGCCCTATCTCCGTACAAAATGTGCGAATGAAATAGCTATCTATATATGGATGGATGCCATGACTCAGTGGTTCGTGGGTTGGGTTAATGTGCAAGGGGTTCCAATTTCAAGTTTAGGAAAATACCATCAAAGTCTTTTCACGGCCCCACCTCTTTCGAGTGTGTAACAAACATCCAAGACCATTTACTGCCATAACAATAAGATTCCCAAAAAACACTCTACTCTTTGCATACGGCATGAAACGGTAGGTATCTTTTGTACGTGCAGAAATGTATACCATGCTAAGTTATGGCCATTTATGGACTGCTTATGGGTTGACATCTACATACGGAGCCAAAATTGAACGAAAACTCGACGAAACTAAGCGGATAGTCATAATAACTGTAACGCAGTGTTGTTTCTTTATTCTGTGTGGTGACATTTTCTATTGATTCCCCTCAGCAATAACGAAATATACCTAATACATTCTTATATGCGACTCATTCATTTGCCAACTCAGTCAAATCATCCCTTGTGTCAATTGATCGGCTCGATAGTTGACGAAAGATATTGAGTTTTTTCCAAATTTGTTCCCTTTTTCCTTTCTCATCAAATTTTGGACTGAAATTCCCCATGAAGAGGGGAATTCCCCACTAACTGGCGACACTAACTACAGGGCTGTGTTGATAGTATAGGAATCTTAAGAGAACCTTACTGCTAATTTGGAGGCAATGTCAGATCTAAATCCCTTTGTCAATGTCTAGATTAAATGAGAGCTGGAGTACTCTCAGCTTCCCTTGTCATCAGTCAGTTTTTTATACTGCCGAACACAGTAATAACAGTACAGTATCATTCAAACTTAAAGTGTAATAACATCGAAATCTACACAGACAATCAGGTGAAGAATTCGGATCCTCAATAATAAGGCCCAAATGCATATTGGAAAAGCAATATCACCTTATCCCTTAGACGGGATATAGGTAGGCTCCAATTTAACTCTGTGGTGGGTTCCTAGAGAGAGGGGCATTCGGTATCCAGAGCCTTATGGCCAGAGTGTAACCATAAAAGATCAGGTGGAATTAAATTAGGACTATGATCGGGATCACCTCTAGACATTATCTTCTCAGAAGGCACACCAGTAGATTAGGACTATCAGAATGGAATATTTTCAGGTATTGTGAGGATCTACACACATTAGAGGCTATCACGCACTTACTGTGCGAATGTGGGGACTTCTATAAAGAGATTTTTGCATCTAAAATGACACTTTTTTATTAGCCTAGAAGAAGTAGGTTCATGTAACCAACCGATAAGCCTACACAATTTCTGCAGGGAGGGAAATGAAATGCTTGGACGACATAATTTAGGCCTTAAGTTTCTTTTTTTCCATTTGGTATGCACTAAAGGGATCGCGATGAACCCATTATGATGAACTCATAGCCCTTTTTAAACCTAACCTAGGTTCCTAGACACTCTGATGCTCTAGGCAACCCTTAAGCAGACGAAGTGGCCAAAAGTGATGAAGAAGGACCAAAAAACGCTTAGCTATAACATCTTACTGCTTCAGGTCAATCGGAAATGGAGTAATTTAGACAAAAGGCTTACTGATTATTAGCAGGAAGCATATAGGTTATCTGGTAGGGACATTAACTGGCCATTGCACTATCGGTAGACATGCTTTTGACCAATAACTTGCCGCAATTGCATGAGTGATGAGGAAGAGAAATCACTCCTTCACCTCAATTCCCCTTCTTTGAAGAACTCTCTAGTATCAGTAAAAATAGGCGATAAAACGGAGGAAAGCGTAGCCCACCATATGTGAAGACGAAGAAGATTAAACAGAGACAATATAAGACTTTGGAGCCATTTTCACCCGTCGGAAGTAAAGAAAAGTGGCAAGTGCTTGAACAAATGAAAATTCGACTTTCAGACTACACTGTGTTGGAGCCAACCCCGGAGCCCATTTTCTTCAAATTTTCTTTCCAATAAAGCACCACACTGCAGACACTTACAATGCTGTTCCACAGCACCGTCTAGGAACTTTTCAATCCTCATTGTGAATTGTTAAATACCATGAATCTAATCCTCTATCTATGTATTGCTTCTCGAAAGGTCCTCATAAGTAATATGAATAGCAGTCAAGTGAAAAACCCTGCCCATTCAAGCAGTACTTTCCAAAAACCGACTTAAAACTTAAATAAAAATATCCACCAACCGAATAATTGGAAAGCTTCTCACACACTCCCTAATCACTATCTACCGAGCAGTTTGTTTGTTTTTTTTTTACCTTTCAACTGAAACTTTCATCACACAAGGCAAAAAATATTTCAAATAAAGCCTCAAAACTTTCTGAAATAAATTCAAATTTAATATTCATATTACTCATCCACCTGTTCAGCCCACTGACCCCCAAAGCACAATCCGGATGAGCTGCTTTCTGTTAACAGGTTCCTGTCAAAACATTCGCTCTAAAATTAGAAATTACCCAGCCGCAAAAGAGCAATATACAATTATTAATTCCCACCCTGAAAATGCGAATATTTTAAACGTAAACACTCCTGTAGATAGATAGATACTTTATCTCCTGCAACCTCCTGGCTAGATCCTTCAATACGTACGATTTTTATTGCCTCATTATTTGTCTTGTTAATGTGTGATTTAACAAATTACCCAAAAAATTGTGTATAAAATGATTTCACATGTCATCTGCACTTTTTCGAGCATTTCTGGCGGCAAACCATCATCACCACATCCGTGTATCTAAATTGAATTTTGTGATGTTTTTTTTTTTGAGTAGCTATACAACGAGCATAGCATAATTTATTGGACATTTTTGAATGGGCTTTTAGATTCTAAGTGAATGACTTATTATGACAGTGCCGGGTTTGACAGCACAGCGAATCCATATAAATGAAATCACCCATTAGAGGGTGGTTCGAGATACGCTATTCTTTTTTTTTTCTTTTCTGCGTTGTGGAGGAGCACTTGTGATTTATGCTGTGCGGAATGTGTTGCCTAAAAATAGATGGGTTTTGTGGTATGTTTCTTTAATTGAATGGGATAATTACCGATTGGATTAGCAATATGGTAGTTAAATTAATTCGTGACGTTAATTTTAAATGAATAAATAATCGCTTAAGAGGATTAATTGTTTACAATAACGTTTCTATGTTGTGTGCATGTAATTTTATTCAAAAAATGACAAAATCTGTTTTGTCTCATGACTAAGATGGGATAGAGAACACGCGTCATTGGACAAAATTAGAGTCAACGCGCACTTTTAAGATCGACACGATTAGCATTAATTCATTGTTAAGAATCGTATTGTATCTTGTTTGTAATTGGTTTGTTTGTTTCTGTTGGCTAATTGGGGGGATGTACTTAAATGTACATAATGCTGTGTGGTTTCTAATGTCTTCTTAGAAGAGTCAAATTATAAAGTTATTCAGATTTGGATATCATTAAGTCGTTAACATTTTATGAGACCACCTTTGAGCTAGTAATTTATTATTTCATGCTTTAAACTGAAAGAAATAGTAGCAAAAGATAATTTGAAGCCTTATTGGTAATATTTGTTTATTACAAGTGACATTTTAGTTGGCTAAATGCCATTACGTGCCAGCGTTTGTTTAAAATTACTCCTAAATAACTTTCACATCCTGCCCCAAGTATGTAATAATAATGGCGCCCAATGCGGGGCTATGAAGAATATAAAATACACTGATTAGGTTCTGACGATTAAATGTAAGTTTTTATTAAAAGTAGGTATACGAGGGCATTTTATCGATTATCCTATTGAACATACAAGTTGAATGTTTTCCTTAGAAGGTAAGTATACTGCATTTGTTTCTGCACAATCCTTTAGACTGAAAGCTAATAAAGTGGCTACAAGAAAGAAGTAAATTGAAATGAGATATTCTTTAAGTTGGAACATAAATTAAGACGCGGGAAAGTATCCTGTTAACCAAATGACTAAATGCATCTACGCCAAAAGGAGACTAGCTTTATGAATTGGCAGATAGGAACTACTTCAATATATTTGAAGCCCAGACTTTTAAGGACAGCACTCGTTTCTTTAAGGAGGAAACTGTACCCTAAATAACGGGATGAGACTCATGGAGCTGACGCTATAGACTGGGAGTTGTGCTTATTTGTTTAAAGACGACTAAGTTATAAAAGAGAAATCAGCATCCTATACGAACAACAAAGATCTTTCTCAATTGACGAAATTTCCATGAACATTCATGGACTCCAAAAAGTAGGTATGTACCTCGAATGCAAACTCTTTATTCTCCTGCACTGCTACCGAAGATCAGTAATTTGTCCTTTGGCAGATATTCCTGCACTTCAGCAGTTTTAATAGATGGAATTGGAATTGTAATATTCTTACAGTCCCACGGCCCTTCCTCCTGCCAGTGTATACTTCCAGATATTGGCAGACGCTACCACTAGCGTCTATTTCGGGTGTTGCTATTTTCGGGAAGCAACTGAACAGACTAACCACTGTGTCGCTTCGGCCAAAAAGGTTAAATGCCATTATCACTACAGAGATACTAAGAGTAGCATATTCACACGAAGTATGACTTTCTATCTATCCGATCGAATCATCTTTCTTTTCTGTTCCATATTTGGCGTTAGCTCTCCTCATAAAGCATGTCAATGGGTAATGTTCTGCTTCAACTTTTTGGAGTTCTGCGTTATCTGCAGTAGCATTATATCTTCGTATCGGCGAATTGAGGTCTGTTTCTTCTCTGCTTCTCTTTACACACGTCACACATCTTCGTGATTTTCCTACCTATATATTATTCGTAAGCATACACCAGGCTTTGTATTCTTCAAGCCGAAAGAGAGTACCGGACTACCTTCAAAGAATAATGACCAACTGTTTTAGGAACAGAATACTGCACTACAATACCGACGACGGTCACAGGTGGTCCCCCCAAGGGTTCTGAACTAGGTCCTCTACTGTCTTACGTACGACGACTTTTTTAAACTTGCAATCTCGAGGCTTTCGAAAAATTTGGCCGATGATATAACCATCGTTGTAAAGGACAAATTTTTCGAAGATTTATAGCATGACTATAGTGAAGTCATCGGGATGGTAAAGGACTGGCTAGTAAGCATAGACCTATGACTAGCAGATAAAAAGACGATGATATCAGCGGTAGACTACCTTAGTTATGAAGACTGAAAGAGTAACCACATTGTAGTTTCTACAATTAAGTTAAAAGTACCTTGGAGTTACTATAGATACAAAGTATTTTAAGCAACATCTGCAACATAAAGCGTAGAAGGTAGCACAACCAACGACTGCCCTAGCAAAAATCATGTCGAATGTTGGAGGAGCCAAATAAAAAATACTACTCTTGGCAAGAGTTGCGCCGTTGATGATGGTCTACGACTACCAAATAGATGTTGATTACAGAACCAATGTATTAAGGAGATGCTGAGATTTCCGAACTGGAATGGTGCCAATCGACATCCTTGTTAAAGAAGCCCGATGAAAATATCATACCACCAAGACAATGATTCCAACAGAAACGAGTCTAACTGGTAGTGAAGTCCTCCAAAATTACAAACGAATTCAGAGATGTGTACCAGGACGTGAATGTGGTATAAATCTTAAAGACACGTCACTACGTTCACTCGGTCTCATCAAGTAAATGGATAAATGCTGGAAGCCTCACATGTTTAGAGTAGAGAATCTCCATGGTTTAACTGTGATAAACAACTCTAAGAGTCAGCTGCAATGTCCTTACTCAAACCCTTATCAATTCCATCCATGTCTAAGAGAATTTGAAAGAAGAAACAGTAACAATATGACAATTTCCATTATTTTGTTTCAATACACGAACGGCAACAATGATTGATCACTGAGTTCATAGAATATTGTCTTAGCCTTAAACTGAAAAAAAAATGTTGATCCTTTTGTTACGCACAATAAAATAAACGACGCGAAGAACTCACCTAATACGAATATATTTCCAAGATTATATAAAAGCAACCAAAGACAAATGATGGCAATTTATAATTTGTCAAAAAAAAAAAAAGAAACAGTTTACCAAATTAAATTTACTCCGAAAGATACTTTTTTATCTAATAAGACACAAAACCCATAAACTTGTGGTGGATGTAATAAACCGGATTGCAAGCTGTTCTTAATGTTAAATTATTATTGTTTCAAATATCTTCAAGTGAATGGATACTGATTGCTTTGAATTACTTTGCTTTGGTCCTATCTGTCATATACTTTACGTTACAGGACATTCAAAGTAATTAACATTTTATTCACAAAAGACACTCTATATCTTGTCTGGAATATGTTCTTATGAGATTGTTATGAATCTTTGATTGACATGTCAAGGATGAAGCTCTTATTACAAAGGTTATTTTTGGTATCGGGTAAGCAATATACTAGGTCCAACTACGTCGTAATAGATGGGTGGATTTTAATGTGTGAGTTTGTGCAAAGTAAGTCATAAAATTATGTCTGACAGGACATTTTATTTTTAGCCTCTACGATACATGATACGTGTCTTTTTAGACACCATTGTAAGCAATCTAAGTGACTTAGATAATATAATAAATATAGTAGTAAAGAAAATCGGCGCGTAAATACTGTTATGAAAGGCAACTGACAGTTCCTTGTCAAAGTAATCAGATGTCAAGCGATTGCGAACTCATGTACACATATTGGTCAGTTCTTGTGATCAAATTTAGTAAATAATTTAAATTTTTGCTCCTTTACGAATGTTCCAATATGTATTTTTTCGTAAAATTTATTTCAACTTATATGATCCTGAATATTTACATATTTCTATTATATTCGCATGACAGCTAACAATTGATTTCGTGGTCAGATTTGGAACCAATCATCCTCCGGTTTCTCTAATGCGATCACACAGAAAAACTGAATAGGTAAGGATCGAATGGTGGTTTGACTTAATCGTCTAATAACAGCTTAGGATGCAGTTATTGAGATATGAGATATTCACCTCTAGTAACGACTGATTTCAGACGTCAAATAAGTTCAATTCAGTTTGACAAGGTGCCGCAAACTAATGACTATCGAAAGATGCTATAATTTTTACAAATGGCGGTAAATATCAATTCCACTTTGACATTTGTCAATAAAACGGATATAAAAATCACGACGGAAGAACATGGCTGGCAAGATCGCCTGTTTAAACCGTTGGGGAGAATTATTTTTATGATGCTTTGCCAAAAAGCCAAAGACTGGTAGATGTCGCTTCTCACATCGTATCAATGTGCGCAAAGCTATACGTCAGGCGTTGTAGACGGTTGAGACCATATACCCCGTTTATATGAGCTAATCGAGTTCGAATCCAATTCGATTCAGTGTCATATAAATCCAGGTCGGATTGAAACAGGATTGAATTGATTCGATTGCACAATTTTTTGGGATGTGGTATACTGTTACTGTGGTGTCATAAATCTAACATGGCGAGTGTCATTTGACTTACAAGTGTCATTTATGATGTCAATTTCTTGAGTTCTAGTTCAAGTGTTCATAAATCAACCAATGAAAACAAAAATATAGTAACTGTCTTACTTCGTGCTCCGTCATATTTATAACCTCTTAAGCAGTCGGGTGGCTTTAAGCGACATGGCGGAGTAAAAACCTTAAGGTCGCGCTTTTTGACACATATTCCCGTAAGGTCAGTATAAAGTTCATTATTGAACGTGCGCGTGCGACATTGTGATTTGGGCAACGATCAATTTTAACTTACAAAAAAGCTTCGTACAAATGCCTATACACTTCCCAATTAATCATTCTTTATAAAAAAAAAATAATAATAATAAATATAAGAACATTGAATCTGTAAACTTGACAGCTTAAACGTCAGAAATCATTCACTTATCGGCTTGTCTTTGATGCACAATTCGAACATCTGTTTAAAATCAATCAACTAATTGACGACTAATGTACGAGTATGTGTTCTTGCAGCAGATAGCTCTGTATGCATCCACTTATACTTTCTGTTTGCTGAAATTACACTTGTGGAAGAATTCATTTAACCAGACTGTTTGTACATCCAAAAAGCTACTAGCTTTTGTGTAAAGATTGCATAAAAAAATTGAGAGAGAAAAAACTCACCAAACGAGTAGCAAAAGGTACATTAAGAGTTCAATTCAGTTCAACACAACACCACACATCGTCGTATCTGCAAAATGTGTACCCAAAAAAGAACTTGATGTTAAAGTGAAAAGATATGAGTGTAAATATGAGCAAAAAAAAAAAAAAGGGAACGGAAAAAAGGATCAAATTTTGTTATTTTTAGATATGATAAGATGGGTCTAAACATAACAATCGAGAGCTCAGTATAAACAACGCCATGGGGGGATTGACCCATCTTGGGCAATTATCCGAAACATATGTATAGTATGTGGGTTCTGAACGGATGGTAAGATGGATTTTTTTTCTGTACCGAGAGAGAGCGAGCGAAAAAGTGAAACCTAAGGCAGTTTTAACCATGTTGGGGTTCTTCGAAAAGAATTTTGATTTCATGGTAGAAGTATTCGTAGCATTTGGACTGCAGCCATGGAGTGAATTTTATATCAGTGACTGGGAATGTTTTTCCAAAAAATATTTTCGAGAAGAAATAGTTTTAATATTACACACATGGGTACACAGAATCACAAATTGCCTTATCCAGCTTCACTCTAACTTCAGTTAAAGGGGTCTATAACCAAGTCAACGGATTAAAGGCACGTGCATGGGGTAAAATACAAAAGAGTATGGTTCCATATACATATATGGTTTTGAACGCAACTCTTGTAATGAACGATTGAAGAAAAATACCACATCTAGTTTCACAGGCTCACGATTATAAACTGCGGAGTATTTCCTTCCAATGATGAGAAGTGGAATCCTGTGAACAATGTCGTCAGACTCCTGGGCCAGACCTATCAAAGAAGGTGCAGAAATCAAGGCTATGCTTGCAGCGTCCCCGATATCGTGTGAAAAAGGAGGAAGAGGAATGTAGTGAGACTCGCTAAACGTCACGGCATCGCATTTTAAGCGGTCGGTTCAATTTTTGATGACTTGATCTAAAATGTAAGGCGTTATCCTGGCTATAGCGTCACGAATATTGGCCTCGAACTCGTTCAAAGAGGTTGACTTCTTGGTATTGACTAAGGACGACGAGGGTTGTCAAATGTACTACTAAGGAAGTATTCGTACTCCCCACTGTACTCCCGTACTCCCCTCATCCTGATTTTACTCCCTTTAAAACATTTCGATTTTTCCGCAAAATAGTATTAGAAACTAACTCTTTTTGTGTTTGGTATGTTGTCACTTTTATTTCATTGAATGGGCCATCACAAACTCGTGCAATTACTCCGGGGTAAGACTGGCTTTTTAGAAGAGGAAGATGAGGTGTAAAGTAAGAAACATGGTAAAATCTTCATCCAGTGTTGAAGCAGTTGAAAGGCGGGGTAAAACTTATACATTTTCTCTTTTCTTTGCGAGCTGGCCAAAATTCCTCCGGTGTGTGATGGGCTTCGTCTTGTATCTGTTCTTGAAAGTGAAGAAATAATTTTAAAGCATCTAGTAAACTACGAAATGGAAAAGTAAGCAGAAAAAAAAGTATACTCCTGTACTCCCCTCAGGCATAAAATAATCCTCTGTTAACTTGTAAAATACCCCAATTCGAAATTGGAAAACGGCATCCCTGCTGAGGACTTGACATAGAGTAAATAATAAAGCTCTTGCTCTTGCTCTCATAGCAAGTCGTCCAAGAGGGTGACTTTTTGGCCAAAATCCGGTTCCCCGGACAATATTTCCAGCACCCAATTAGCGATCTCACGGTATTGTCTATGGTAGCCTGGCTTCAGTTCTTGCGTCAGCACAATCTTATATGGATGTAAGACAAAATTCAAGGCGGGTTGACTCTCTGGTGAAGCCCAATTCAGCCAAATCAACATTTCTGAGTCTTCTTCGATACAGGGCGCTACAGTGGCTATGTTTTCTTCGCACCAATTCCATGTTTAGTGGCTTAAAGTCCAAAATAGTGTGCTCAAGCCCAAACTTTTTTACGGTAGGCCTGCACACTGAAACCGGCATATCGATATTTTTAAATAATTTCCGCACGTTCGGCTAGTGTAAAGCAATGCACGACAAAATGGCAACCCTAACTTAATATTTTGACAGCTAGATGGTAACCTTGACAGCTGCTGAACCATAAAAATTGGAAAAAAGTATCATTGCTATCTGGTTACCAGTCTATGTCACTGGTGGTCGGAAGTCCAAACATCATCCAGCTTGGAGTTTATATGATAGTCTTCAAGTCTCGGGAACTTTTGTATACAGTGCTAGACCATTTGAAAGGCGAAAGTAGGCAACTTGTCGTATAGATTGGGACATTTCTTTCCTCGGAGACCTCTGTCTGACTTTCGACCGTAGCAAGATGTTCATTATATCTCCTGAGCTTATCATCTTTTGTTAGGTAGAGCTGCAGGCACATATCAGTTCTTTGATGTTCCAGTGACCAGTGAATTGACGTAATTACGCTTGTCATACCGCACGCTCTGTTGCACTTCATGCAATATTTTAATTTTATCTGGGTCGTCTCTGTTCCTGTGGTAGCTATAACCCTAAACTCTAAGCTTTTCTTCCTTCCATTCGCAATCCCTTCCCTGCAAATGAAAGGATAAACATAAGTATGCAATAAAACTAACGACTTGTCTTAACCAACTGACATTCGAACACTTAACATCATTAAGGAGGTTTCAAATAAAATAAAATCCTTTCATCGAAAGGATGCATGAATATGTAAACATTTTCGTGTTGACATGTTAGACTGCCATTTATTCAAATGGATTTGGGGTGTCTCGTGAAGTCTTCAAAATCATTTTGTGGAAATTGTTTTCATCCTTTATTGTACTTTACTTTGAAATAAGTGAAAGGAACGACTACAGTGTGAGAGGATACACACTACCATGCCAATCATCAATCACTTCCTGTGACATATTGAAACGATAAATATACAAACAATATTGATATATAAATATGTATGTCCTTTCAATTGAGGAGTGTTATTTATTCTTGTCTCTAATTTGTTTTTATTGACTTGAAATTCTTTGTTGATGCACACATGGATGAGGAATGTACAATAAGGTCTTAGTTATGATAAAAGTCATGTCCTTATTGAAGAAAAACAGAGTGTAAAGGAACAAGGATGAGGATGAAATAAATAAAAACTGTAAGAAGTACCAGAGAAAAATACTACTGGGTACCTAAGAGATCGAGATGATATGAATCTCAGGAGGTCCAACAGCACAACGTTGCCTAAGGCCACCAGCTCCGAGAAGAAATAAGTACCAATAGTTCTCATTCTTCGTGAGACGTCAAGATGCTTCCTTAGCCCTGCAACTCATACAATAGTCGTTATGCAGGTGTCGCTTCGCGTGAACGTCAATGGCACAGTGGCCGGTTATTACGCCAGAGAGGATGACCTCTTATTGAAAATAGCTGGTCAGCCCTGGGCGAGGTGTCCAAATAGACCCAGCGTCCGTTTGCTCCATCATTGTCTAGGAACCGATTGGATCGTAGACCCTTTCCTAGCAAGCTCGTCTGCCTTTTAGTTTACTTCGATATCCATATGCGTTCGCACCACCATATTGGGTCTGTGTGTCTCATATAATCTCGACTTAATTACAGCAGAGTCCAGAACCTTAGTGGTTACCTGGTGATCCTCTTTCCAACCTTTATTACTCTCGCGTGTAACTTAAGCAGCATATACATGATGGCTATGATTTTGGATTGAAAGACGTTGTAGTCGTAGTTTATTCAAAAGGAGCGCCGGCTTCCGTGCCAATGTCCGCCAAAGAACCATCGGTATAGAACGTCAATTCTTTTTTCTTAGTACCCCAGTTCTTGCTTTGAATTCTGTCAGAAATTATTGTAGTGAATCTTCTTTCGAATGTTACCATCTGATGAGTTTCCGTCGATGAGATTGAACAGAGACAAGAGCAATTGATGTCTTAAATTCGGACTGGAGGAAATTTTCCCGAAACCAGGATTTCCATATCGTCGGTATAAGCCATCGCTGCACTACGTCGCACTACAAGGAAGAGCCATATAGAAATAGATAGAGGAGAAAACACTCCGCCTTGTGGTACTCCTCTGCATAAGTTCACCCACGATGGAACTTCTTCAAGTAGTTATCAATGATGCCGCCAGTCCAAAATCCAATTTGGTGGATCTCGTCTGGATTTTTATAGTCCTAAATTCAACAATTTTATTTTTTGAGGAACACAGTCGTACAGAAATGGGCCTCGTCTTTGAAGATGATTTTTCGACCGGAATTGAGTCCAACTTCCAACTGCTCCAAAGCCCAGTCAGCGAACAAACGGCGTTGCCTTTGGTCATTAAGTTTGAGCTACTGGGTTAGTTAAATATTGTACGGGTGTAGGCCCAACTCATAATATAAAATTCTCCTGCACACTCTCACGGACAGCGGCAATATTTTCGGCAGATCTTGCATTTCGGTGACGTACAGCAGTTGGCGGTCGACTCAAATTTATCCACCGTCCATAGTCCTCTCGAAAGGACGATTATGGCAGCGCTAAAATGGAAGATGAACATGTTGTTCAACGCCATTACTCTTCAAGTTGAATTAACAAGACAGAATAAATAACAACCAATCTGACAGATGTAGTTTCAACAATATAGCCACAATCACCTGTCAACGTTCAGAAATTCCTATTGAAAACCCTTTATAACGAAACACATTCAAAAATACTCAAATACTTAATCAGAATCCCCGAAAAAGTCCCCCGTTTTAATTGCAAAACCCCTGAAGACTGATAGGATTTTTTTCTTTTGATAAAGATCTTGCTTTGTTACACAATAATGGCTTTAATAGACTTCAAAACATGCTAATGACGTTTCATTTCATCGCTCTTTCTCTGTAGTCAGTCCCAGTTCAGTTTTTTGTGGGTCCCATCCATTCAATGACCTACCCTCTCCTCGGAGAGATGGATGCCAAAAAAAAAAAAAACCCGTCTCATTATTAAAACAAAACTTCCGCTAACGACTGAAGTTTTTGGTCAAAATACGAATTGCAAATCATCTTCACAGCGAGTCCAGTAGAATTATAGTATCTACAACCACAAAGATTCAAAGAGAGATACTTTTTTTGTTACTTCTGTATTTTTGTTTCAACTTCAACACTCTCTGTATAGCTGAAGAGGAGGAATTCCTCTTGCTTCAGACAAATCGACTCCATTCCAAGAAAGAAAACACAACCTCGAGGCGTTCTAGAGCCCTGCTCTTGACAGCTAAATGCCAGAATAATGTTGTTATATCCATTTGAGGATTCAGTCTCTTTTTTTTTTGTGGCAATTATATTTCTTCCCTCTGGAGGCGTTCATTTATTTAATTTCAATGCGAGTATTACCCATTTCCATCTCGTGTTCTGTGTTTAGTCATAACATAAATTTGATTAGCACAAATTAACGATTTACTGAAGCCCAGGTGGGGGTGGTGTACGAGTGAACGACTCTCTGGGGGGTGCGACTTAGATACGCGTGCTAAGGGAATATTGTAATATTTCAAAAAACAGGGTTTTACACCTAGCATCGCGTGCCTCAGATTAGCATAGTCACAGATGTGTGTCGTGGGTACATATTTACAGGTCTCGATTGAAATTGTATCTATATCTACATATATGTTAATTTATTGGATGAAGTGTTTGTTTATACGCTTCGATTCGATGTGCTATCGTTTCAATGATTAATTGACACTGTTTTGGTTTTTGGCAACACGTTTTTTTTTTTTTTTTTATAGATAATTTCGTTTACTTTGCTTTTATTTAGTTGAATTTTCTGATTGAAAGGATTTTCAATTTCGAAATTGGAAAATTTATATTTTATTGTTTACCAAAATCCTTTATGCAAATATTTGGTGATCAAATTATGGTTGCGTTGCATGCTTTTGAAAAGGAGGAGGGTAGCAAATTCGTTCAAACACCTGAGTTTCTCTATCATAACTCATTATGAGTGAACAAATAAGTTTAAATTGAAATGGCTTTTTAATTAATAAACATCATTTAGTGGTTAAATATATGTACATACATACCACTGACGATGGCATGCATGGAAGGATGTGGTGCATTCATTGTGAAGGACTCTGTAGTCAAGTCAAGTATACTTTTAGAAAATGTTTTATTCCGGAAAAATTACTATTGTAACCTACTTGTGGTTCTATCAGTTCAGAAAAATGTACACGGTAGATTCCTGCTAGTGGTGGGCCCATAACGATATACTTATATTTTGTCCGAGATAGCGTACACATGGTCAATACTTAACAAAAAATTTTAAACAAAAATTCCGTCCCGCTGAAGAATTTCCACCGAAGTGCAGTGATTAAACTCAAAAATCAATTATTCTGGTTCTAGAGAGGGACTAGTACCTACACTTTTTCCAAAAAAAAAAAGAATCTAGTACAATTTTTTACGAGCTCAGGTAAGTTTCGTCTCTAACACTAGCTGTCAAAACTTCTGCATTGTCTACTTTTGTCAACCTCTATTGGACGTTGGTTTCCAGCTAACTTGCAACACTTCTATTTTGGTGTTTGGCAACCTGTATGTGGAACGCTCTGGCTAGTTCTGGCTTTTTCGTGATTCTTGACCATTTCTAGACATAACAATAAATTACTCTGCAGGTAAAGTGTGAGCTAACAGATGGTGTTGATGTTGGCTGTCAACTGTCAACTAAATTCAATACGGTTGATCTTTTTCACAGATGTCAAGCACAATGCTAAGCAGTTTTAGTTATTGAGGCGTTTAGCACGCTGCAACATAATTTTGTTATTCAATCTTATAAAGAAAAGAGGTGAATTTTTCAATTAATACAATCACCCTAGTGAGTCCAAAATTTATGCAATAGTGAAACCACAATCGTAGCATGTGACCCATAATTTAATATTTAATCAATTAAATCTGGATGAACAACTTTACATATCAATTCCTATCAGCGTCCACGTAGGGCATCTTCTACCCTGTCCAATCTCTAGAAAGTTATACACTCTGCAGGCGATAAATACCAGTGATGATTACTCCTTAAGTAACTTTTGGTAGTAGTTTTTGGGTATAGATGCTTAAGAAGAGTATAGGCCACCCTAATAGCTAGTGCTATTTCCAAAGGAGAGAAACGAAATGCTCCAAGACCTGGAGGTCTAACGGTGCGTTTTGGGGTCAAACAACACTAGAGCAGTTGAGATGTAGGGAGAAAAAGTTATGTAAGAAAATGGGTGCACAACATACAATACTGTAACAAAAATTCTTTCCCATTTAAAACCCGTTTCATTAACCTCTACTCCTTTTTATGAAAAGTCTAGTACTTAAGCTCTCCCTCTCTCTTTCTCTCTAGTAATGCTCTTCTCTCGCTTGACTAGCTGTCAAAAGCTATTTAACGAACTCTCCCTGGTGTGTCATATGTTACACATGTGCAACATGTGCATAGACTGTAACTTAATGGTTAGTTTATGGAAGTTCTAAGCGTAGGCTTCAAGGTTTGAATTTCGTTTCTACATCCCGTCCCAAGCAGTCTATATAGATATATTGTGCCCCTGAACTTGTACTCGACTCAATAGTTTTAATGAACCTTAGTGTCTTTATTAAAATGACGGTAGATAATCTTAACAAACACAATGTCTTCCATTCAGTGAGAATGTTGGTTGGCGTTTCTCTGAGTATGCAGAATTGACAGTCCTATTTTGACTTATGTTTATTTTTCTCCTTATTTTGGTTGAAATATTTCATTCTGCAAGAGTTATTTTAACTACTATTATGGGAAAAAGTGTAACCTTTGGATTACTGCACAAGTCTCAGAGGACAAAGTTTTCGTCCCCAAGCCTGCAGTCTTTTTGCATTCTCATTCAGGGATTCCTGTGACGAACGGGTTTCTTTTGAACACAACTGTTGTTAGTATGAGTTCACTGAATGCTAGGCTTATGCAAGAGCTTATCTACAACGCTTGTAGAATGCCAACGACACTTATTCTGTACCCGGCCTGCCATTTTTCATAACAGTCGTATACTTTATGGGTTATGGCGATATTTGTTAGTAGATTGTTTACGACTAAGGTTAACATCAGTGCTGAGAGAAATTCTACTACCCGCAAGATTTTTAAAATCTCTTTAAGCTGGTATCGGAAATCCAATGCATCCAGACCACTTCTTTCTGCTCAGGTTCCTGTTTGGTTGACTTTATAGAAGACCTTAAAGCCCATATGATATGGAGTCTAAGCTCTACTGCCACTAGTAGATACTTCCTTGGAAGAAAATGGCAATGTGACTTCAGTTCGGATGTTTCAAATAAAAATTGCATAGATCAGGAATAGCAATATAAGTCATACTACATAGATTTGATGGGATTACCTCCACATGCTATAGTTTACTCCAACAACTTGTTAAGGTACATACATATACATATATCACTATTAAATGATCAACGTCATTGCAATTATCTAGCAGCTTGACTTCAATAAGATTAGATCCGTTGTGTGAGGCATCAGGGACACTAAATAGTATTAAAGAAAGAAAGCAACGTACCCAAGTGTTTTATTGTGCTCAGATTCATACAGGACTTGTTCTACAAAGTTACACTTTTTCTTTTATAAAAACAGTGTTTTAAGGCAGTCAACTTGAGGGAAATAACACAGTATGAAACCATAAATGTTTGCTATATATTTTTACATGCAGTCTTATATAGAAAAGGGGATTCTTAAAAGTCTCCTGCCCTATTATCCTTATTGGAATTTGTTTGCTGCAGTCCTTTATATTCATGTGTCTATTTTTGATAACATCTTTCTTGGTCTATTCTTGCAAAACTGCATGCCACGCCTAACAAAGTTATCTCTTCTCTGTTTATAGGTTTTTTATCGCCTAATACTCTAATTTTTCACCTCTTAAAGAAGCAACACAAGTCATTCGGCGACAGGATGTCAAATTGTACCCAATAGATTCATGACAGCAGACATTGTCAAGTTATATATGTATATAGATACTATTCTCCCACGCGGATACAACATGAGTACTTCATTCCCGTCACACAAAACACTATCTGTAACTATCTTTCACTGATAAGAACCGATTATTAATCTAATAGATACGCCATCATCCCACAAATAGACAAAAAGAAAAAAAAGCGCTCTCCCACCGCAGCAGGGTGCCACAGATACACCCCCCCTCTCAAAGAATTCCATTAATCCCCCACATTCTCACCACATTACCGCTAAATTATTCCAAAGAGATGCCCATTTGTCATTTCTGTTATTGAATCTGAATTACGAGTATTTCTTGCGCCGTTTTTTTGCCCCAAAATCTCCCCAAAAAAAGATACATTTTTTATAGATTTTTTATTTCCACTCAGTGTATCTCTTTTTTTATTCGATTTATTGAGAGAGAATAAAAACACGATGAATGGTCGATGTGGGGAATAAATATAAAAGAAACAAAAAACTCACCTCGCTCGATCATTTTTTCTGGAAATGAAACTTGTTCTCAGTTCAGTTTGAGTAGTTTTAGCGATCGATCGTGTTGTATGTTACGTCGCGCTTAAATGCTTATTTTTACCGGATTGTTACAGCCAAATAAAATATCTAAAAAAATCAATTTCTATTAGTAGGTAGGAAGGCTAAAAAAAGAAATTTATTTTTTTTATTTATTTTTAATGAAAATTTTCACGGCAATACCATGCATGTGCAGTGTTGAAGAAGTGATCTTTGTTTAGAGAAAATAATAAAAATGTATCTTTAACACGCAGGAGTGCATTTCAAAGTGCGAATTTAAATTGTTTTTCGAATGCAATAACGGCGACACCGGTGACAGTGATAAATTGTGTCAAGTGCCTTTATTTACGTATATTTAGTCGGTTTTATGCCGCTGCTACCTCATGGGTTAAATGGCAATAAATTGAGAGAGTCAATATCAATGTCAGTGTCAACGAGAAGTCGTGATTTTTTTTTCTGTGCATCATATTAATTTGATTTTATTTGATTTAGAAAAAAATGTGTGTGTGTGTCAAGTTTTTGAAGAAAAAAAAATTCTGGCGGGTAAAATGTTTGAAGAGTGACCAAGGTCATTACCGATTGCTGCTGCGCGTATCTATGCATTTGAGAGCTCAACTTTTGGTAACGAAATAGTGTTGATTTATTTCAAAAAACGATTTCTTGGAATATTTCTTGAAATAATTACGTGGGATTTGTTATGTTAAATGTTAAAACGCCTTAACCACGCGGATTGTGGGCGAATAATGGACATTCTATTTTGTTGTTCTTGTTGTTCGTCAAAAAATGAAGAAATGAATAAATCCAATTTGCTTTGTTGTGACAACAACTAAATTGACTTGGGAATAAACAATTGTAAACAATTTTGAGATTTGTGTTGATTGAATTTGCCGCGAGGTGATTGATACCGAAATGAGGGATCGGTGTCCTGTATTCAAATATAGAAAAGTTGACGATATCCTCAGGGCAGTTGTCTGTGACCATTTTCGTCTACCATGAGAAGAGAGTATCAACCCTGAGTCTTTTTCCCCAAATTAATAATTCGACTCATTGGTACAAGAAATTTCCCGCGCAATAAATTCCACTTTATGAGTCGTGCATAATGTAGTGCTTCTAGATATTTGCTCTACTTTATCCGTCACAACAATAATAATGCGGCAAAAGTTGTTTTATAAATAATTGCTGTTGCTTTCCTGAAGTATAGTGTGTTTCGTCTCAAGGTCGTTTGCCTTTCCCATATTCATATGGCTTTTTCGTGCTGATTCCAGAAGTGATCTCGAGTTTCAAAATACAATGCTGAAGCACGTACAAACTCAATAGTAAACAGCTTTTAAACGTCATACAACTAATTAAAAATAAAATAAAAAAAATAAACAGACAAAGACTACGCAAAAGGATTCAAGCGTTTTATTGTGTTAAGTCTTGTGACTGTTAATTGTTCGATAGTAGTAGCAAGTTATATCTCTACTATTCGTAATATTATTTCGTCATATTCTAACTATACGATACGAATTGGTTTAGTCAGAAACGCATTTATAGGCTTAGTGCAATGTACAGATGCAGAGAATAGTGCGGTGATTGAATATCCCATGACTTTAAATATCCTCCCACCTTTTCTAATCTTTTCGTTATCATTGGAAACGGGTCCTCAGAGAACTTCGGCTTTCATTACAGAACCCAAGCCCATAGCTTTCAGTATTTACTTAAAGGTCTCCCGACCCTTGTAGAGTCTTTGCCTGAGACACGGCAGCCTTTCATCCTCTGCAGTCCGGAGAATGCTGCTTCTAGTTGTAAAGACCATCTGGCGTCCGCGACAACTTGGTCTTTCGAAGGTTCTTTCGAGGTTCGGTCTTCTTCATCGTCTCGATCCTCGGGGTTGTGATTCGAAGATCCTCTTGGCTGGAGCATTGTTGTTCATTCGCGCGATATGACCGAGCTAATGTAGTCGGCGTATCTTGACTTTTTGGACTATATATGTATGCACATTCTTGAACAGCTCATAGAGTTCGCGGCTGTATCTTTCCTCCATTCACCCACCTCGCATAAGGGACCTGGATTGATTGCATTCAGTACACCAGAACAAACATTCGTGATTACAGTAAGGTGGACTTCGTCGCCTTTAACCAAAGGGATTAAGATTATTTAGAAGGGATATGACCGCTTTTTGGAATATATTCAACGTTCCACAAGGGGGATATGAATACCCTTATACTGAAATCAAGCGCTGTGAATATTGGAAGACAGAGGAAAAGAAAGAGAAGTAGTGGAATTTGAAACTTAGGTGTTTGAAACACATTTACTCTGTAGTGTAATGATACAATGCGTTGAATTCGTTTATAATTCACAGTAATTTTGTTCGCTATCATATTGAAATATGCTCTGTGCGGAACCTTAAACACAATGAACACAATCTTAAGCCTCAGTTGATATTAAACTAGCTGGACCCGCCATAACTCCATTTTGCCCGCAATAGTTTGCCACCAGATGACAATTATGGCGTGCGAGTTGAAAAATCAACTGTCAGATGTTGACAACGCCGCCTATCGTAAATATTGTTTACTGTAAGAACGATTTGTCTTGCACGATCTTCGTCTGTGTGTTTTAAACTCATCATGTATTATTACCTGTGAGTCCCTTTAAACAGTTTCTGCAAAAGTTGCATGGACGGGAAGGAGGAAGCGACTACGAGTATACCTCACCTCATCTTCTGTTAGCTGGCATGCTCTCTCAATCGGAAGGAAGTTGCATTCAGGTGAATACTACTTCGATAATTTGGGCAAACTTGTTGACTTAGACGTTAATCGCCTCCACGAGTTACTAACCAGGCGAAATAGCCTCCCGGAAACAGGTATATTGTTTGGTTATTAACAGCGACACAAGCTCATGAAAGAAATTAAAATCGTTGAAACTCATACCTACGCGTAAATTATTTAAACAACTTTCATATGCGCAGTGGCATCAATTATATTCAGCTTTTCATTTTGCCAGTAAAACTAGTTTCTTCCGGATTGAAATATATCAATGTCCACCAAAATGATCTTCTTTTTGAGGAAATTATTGTAAAAAGATGTCGTTACTACATATGTACATATGTAAAACTTTGTCAAATTGAAACAAAATATTTTGACACTTATGTGTGATGCAGCTGTCAGTTATTATTATTGATCTATTGTAGGTACGACGTATGAGGGTAGCAACATGCTGATAAGTGACCTTAAGTGACTTATTTTTCTATCAAAATTACACAAATCGGTAGAAGTACGATGCTATTCAATTGAATGAGTTGAAGTTGCAAGAGATGGTGCTAGAACAATTACAAGTGCCACTAGATTGTTAACTGCTCAGATAATTTAGTCAAAGACTAACTAAAACTTTGATTCAATTCAATCGGAGCAAGGTACACCTAGTCATAGTCTAAATGTGAATTTGAATCCCAAATATCCATTGTCCTAGGACATACATACACAGAACCTCTTTTAGAATCTGACTCCTCCATATCCTGAGTACAGAAATACCTACATATGTATACAAAAATAAATGTTTGTATGAATCTTCTCTCAGTACTTTACAAAAACATTTTAAAAATGCCTCTTAAGTCAGTAGATAAGTTGTAGTTAAAATGAATGCTGCGCTGTAGTGATACTGAATCAATATGACAATTCTTTAGAAACAATTTCCTTGTTAAAATGTGTCGCAATAGATCCAAATATAGACAATCGTTTTGCGTTTTTTTTTTTCGAAGACACCGGACCATTATTGACTCAGTATCTGAGTAATAGAAATTATCTCCTGACCAACGGAGGTCTGACGTATTTTATAATCTTAACTAAAAAATAATATAACCTTTCCAAGAAAACGGAGATGACAGACTGTCTCTACTGAATAAATTTCACAATTTGGGCTGCGCATTGCATCATTAGCAATTTTCTCATCCGTCATCAATATTTATGTCGGTTTTATGTCCTTTTTAAGATTTCATTAGAACTTCATCCGGAAATGTCAATATGTTGTGTTTTTTTTTAGGAAATGATTCTGAAAATCGTTTTGCCCCAGTGACTCTCTCGAAAGATAAGAAAATAATGATGATGATGGTTTTCATTAGACTTAGCAAAAATAAACAGTATCTATCTATCCATACCACAACCGTTTGGATTATCTTAAAGTTGGAGATAATGACGAGTACTTCGGGTATGTGCGCGATCCCCATAAGGTTTAAGATACCAAGTGCATGTGGAGGGAAATGTAATTTACGACACTTCATACCATAACCAATGATTTTTATTTAAATTTGGATGAAATTGAATATGTGTGGCCCTTATAAAGGTTATAAGGACAAATAGGGACGAATTAATGAACAGAAGCCAGAGACTGTTTCATTGGGCCGTCGCAAGTATTCTGCGACCTTTGTCTGTTGCGTGCCTCCGTTAGGACTCTAATACTTGCTTCGTGCCTGAGTGTACATATGTATATGTATGGCTTCAAATCTGTTACAGAAGTGGGTCGTGTATATCTGTTCTTATGATTTAAACTAAATAAAATCTCCTTCCGTCCTCGTTTTTAACGATCAGGCAGCGGTTAAATCCCTGAAAAATGTTACGATTCGTTAGAAATATAGTCTCAGTAACCGCATATGTTTTAACGAAAATGGTCTGCTGGACATTTTGGTCCTCCTTAGATCAGTCCTATCGCATACCGAATAAGGAGAATTTCAGGATTCCTCCTTAGAAGGCAAAAATAGAAGGTTTATTGACGATGCGGAGAAAGATACCGTGCTTCACCTTCTAAGTACATGACAATGTGTATCTGCTAGCAGAAGATTACCTCTTGAAAGGGGCTTCTTTGACGATGACGATTCTTTGACGTCGCCTCCACGTGCTGTATCATAAGCTTCGACTGGTTCCACGGGATATTCTGGGAAAATACACAGATCCTTTGGCTTCACAATGAACATCCACTGTCCTAAACCTATCACATTTGCCCATTTTCTTGAAAATAGTTTGACTCACCTGTGTTTCTGATTTGTCAGTGGTCATCTAATAATGACACATTCCACTTAAAATCTTAATCCATTGACAGTAGTTTCGATTCCGCGCCATCTATCCCCCACAATGCTAATTATTCTTGTGATTGCCCCTTAGCGTTTTGCTGTCAATTTTAGTGCTTGGAATTATGAAGGGCATCCCAACATCTTTCAAGCTTTTAAGTAAACAATAAAAGTTCATATGATTTTCTGGAGAAAGAGGGAAGCTCATAGTGGCTTAATCATCTTCTCACAGACTAGGCCTAGATAATGATTACACCGGTGGCATTTGGTCGATTAACCCGCGGTTGTTTATCAACTTTGCAAGGGCTTGTGTTCCCAAAACGTGCGATATCTTATACAATTCTTATCTCCTGCATTCTTGTAATTATAATTTGCAATATATCACTTACTTCACTTATGTACGTTGCATTCATGATATATTTAACTTGCGATGCGAAATATTAATCGTGATTTTCGTACTCCATTCTCTGTTTTAAATCGCTCTGTTCTGCGTAGCTGTCACTTTTAATTAATAACTAGCCACATTTTAATCAACCAACCCAATTATACTTCTGAGACGACCTCAATATCTTATCTCGATGAAAGCCCTCCTACGTCGCTATTTGCTAGCATCGTTGCACTATCATCGTAGAATTGCTGATAATTCTATTTTCGTATTCAATTTGACCTTGGAATCTACATACTGTATTTATACATACAAATGCTTCGAATTAATTTCTATTCTACCTTCTGGATAGATTTACATGTGGCTCTTGTACCATTGGTTTCCCATTTTTAGATATAAAATAACACCACGCTGTGTTCTTCTATTTTGAATTCGATTCGATTCTTTCAATAACAAATTCTGCATTGCATCTGTTAAATTAGTTACGCATCACGATCGAAAATTCGCAATTTTCCACAACCAAATTTCCCGTGTCTGTAAACAAATTTCAATTTCAATCAGTCAAGGAGTGATTGTGTGTAAACAGGGCATTATATTGTTTATTATAATTCGACCTCTGATTAAAAACAAATCAAAACAACAACAAAACTGCCTAAAATCATGCAAAAAGGAAATGATTCTTTAGATTGCGGTAGATACGCAACGGAATGCGGCACTGGTCCATTTTAATCGTGACAGCTAGATCAAACAACTGTCATGTTAGTCGTGTTTTTGACGTAATCATAATGAAACACAAGACTGACGCGTAGGTGTCAAAAAACCCGCGTCACAATTCACAGTTTTGGGTGGCGGTTTCTTAAGAACAAAAAAAAGTCTAAATAAAAAACAACAAACTGCCGCATGCATTATTTACGATCGAAGAGCAAATAATTTATTTTTATGAAGACGACACACTCAGTCGGGGATTCTTTCTATAAATTTTTAAATTTTACCCCACGGTGGAGAATAAAGACATCACCATCGCGCTGAAAATGTGAATGTGTGTAGATACAATCATGGGCTGGTCGTATCGCACTTTGATTCAAGGAAATGATAGAAAAAAAACACAACGCTATGCGATTTGATTTGCGTCCGACCTTGTAATGTAAACATAGTTTTTCTATATTTATGTGCATACTTTGACATTCTGTGTTTCAGTATTACAATCAGCTGTTCGGGTATTTTGGAGGCGAGATTTCTAGGGCGCGTTCAAGAATACTTTTTGACACATTTCTCATGTGACATTTGTGGCGAAGGATTTTAGCTAAACAACTGTCATAAAAGCCCCTATGATGGTGGACAGATGTTCACACTACGTTCATAAAAATTTACGAAAAGAATTGTCATTTTCTGTGATTTATGATCGTCATGATGGCGTATCTGTATTTCTTTTAAGAAGATTATACTTATAGTAGATACCAAGAAAAATCGGTATCTTTTTTTCTCTCTTGGACATTGCTGTCCGCCGATCATGGATTGAGTTTGAGTATTTATCTATCAATTGAGAAGCTTAGAGATGGATGCTCTTAATATTCTTGTTCTTTTTTTTTTTTTTTTGCAGTTTCAAGTTGATTTGATGTGTGCCGATAGGAATGACGAAACATATTTTTATTTTTGTTATAATTATTGTACCTACAAATTATTGGAAGAAAAAAGAAGGGAAAATTGATCTCGTGATCTTGTAAGCAATTATCTTTTCACCTTGAACTTGGGATGGGCTTTCGAAATAATTATATTTATCGCTTTTGTTCGTAGAACATGAACGGTTTTTAAGTGAGTTCAAGGGAAGTTTTTTTGGGCCTTTAAATCGATTGAGAGAGGAAATGTTTTTTTTTCAAAATTTTATGAATCATAAAGCATACAATCTTGTACACAGTAGCCTTTTGCTATCATATATTCATAAAGAATCGTAGTGCGCATTTTATCGCTCGTAAAGTACATATGTAAATCTAAATATACTTTGAACTTAATGTAAACTGCACTCAGTTCTGTTATCGTGTTGTTTTTCTATTTATATATAGTAAATATTAAGTGAAAATCCGTGAAATTATATAGTAATTCTTTGTTTATTTAATGGTTTTGCATAGGAATATATTATTTCGCATTAAGTGCCAGGCACAATGTGTTGAATAAAATTGCAGACATGTCTACTTATAAATTTTGGGAGTCTGTTTGCATTTAGTATTAGTTTGTAATGTACAATTTAGGTAAACAATATTTAGCAGGTTTATCTTTGAATACATTGTTGAAAGGCATTAGTTGGAAATATCAAAGTCCGCCTACCTTTCTGTTGATCTATCTGTCATCGCTTGTAAACATCTGTCAAATGCAAGCAGTCTCTGTATTGGTAATAAAAATGTCGGCATTTTTAGATCATAAAATGAAAACAAATTAAGCTGGTTGCCAATTAATAGTTTTTAGGATCTTCTCATTAATCATTCCGTATAAATTCTAGTCCCATGGAAGTTATTTCTTATACTAAACACAGTAGGTCTGTTCACATACTTTTTGCACTAAAATTCATAGATTATCAAATTCAAAAAAGTAAGGTTAGATTCTCCTAAAGAGAACTAAATTTACGAAAAGCTAAACAAACGGTTCGAACAAGAAATTGAAAATTCATTGATTTGACAGTTTTCACAAAATCTTTCTCTGCTGTGAAAAACTAAGAACATTTTCAGTAAGCGAAAAAGTATACAATGTAGACAAAGTCCTTCCTCGAAATTATGTATTTCTATTGTGGCATTCTGTCCAATGGCGCCGATGTTGTGTCCTTTTTTGTAGACAAAGCTTTTCCTGCCTCGATCTCTATACTCGCAAATGAGCCACTAACTGCCTGTTTTCTTCCGATGTCATCGGCCTTAGCAAGTAGTTATGCAGACTTGTAAAAGATTGTACCTCCGGTGTTGACTTCTGAATTTAGTACAATTCTCTCAACTACTGCATTGAAGAGATCGCGCAATAGCGCGTCACCTTGTCTAAGACCTTTCCTGGCAATCAAAGGGCTTGGTAATGCTCTTTTTGACTTTAATAGAGCAGCACAAGTTCTCCATTGTCATTCTGCACAATCCTACGAGCTTGGCAGAGATGGCTCCGTATAACGTGTATTTAATTGTCAAAGCGTTAGTTCTTCGCAGTACGACGATAAAGTTGCACACTTCAGCTATTTCGTTAAGAGATTCGCAACAGTCTTTCACCGCTACTTATCTTCATTATCTTAATAACACAATTGTTGGAAATTTCTCACGTAAAAAAATTTTTTTAAGTGAAATTCCCCAGAATATTGTAATTCATTTGGAAACCCCTTAATCTGTAAAAGCGAAACTTTCATTAGAAAAGTAAACTGCACCAAATAACGATGCAGCAAAATGCTTTGATGTAACCGTTGATCACCAGCTCAATTTGATCTAGTACGTTAAAAACTACTACTACGTTTAATCATCTGTACAAATTTCTTGTTTCCACAATCCTTCAATAAAGTGCTTTGCCCTTTTCGTCAGACCTTTAGATTAGATAAAATTCGCAAGTCACTTAATGCCAAGATGTCTGCACGTTTGCCTAATGAAAACATGTCGGTATCAGATTACCATTTATGCATAATTTGTCACACTAATATTTATAATTTATTGCCATCGCCAAAAAAAAAAAAAGTAAATCTAAAAATATTCTAGTCATATGGAGACAACACCAAAAGAATAGAATAGACCACCTCTAGAAGAATTTGCATCTTTTTATACTTATCTTCTGCTATTAATACCACCATTGTTTATGAACTTTACAAATTTATTTAGTGTTATAGTCGATTATTTAAATTGGTATCATAAACAACACGACAATATAAATCAAAGTATTTGTTAAGTAATTTTTTTCTTGTTCTTAAAACTTGCAAGTATTACAAGTTCACATAATAAAATAAAAGTCATTTGGAAAATTAAAATCGAAGACTCTCTGTTTAATATGATAATTCTTTCTAAATTTAGAAAGTAGCTAAATTAAAAATTCGACTAGACATAACAGTGGACTTAAATTAGAGCTAATTATGCCTGGAACGTTGGCATTAAAATCGTATAAATAGGATATTCACTCATCATATCGGATAGCATCAAATATTGTCCGACTCTTAATACTGTTTTGACGCACGAATATCAATTTGAAATTAAAAACTGACAGAATATTAAAACAGAATATTAGCTGGTAATTTACAAGTGAGACTTAATCAACGACAAAAAATGGCAGGAAGATGTTTGAATTGACAGAAAAATAAATTCACAGAAGTCAGCAACTTTGACATCCATGACCGTTGACATTTATGAAATGTCAAAGGTGAAATGTCACTTTCGGAATTTGCCCTTTCCATATGTAGATATACGCTACAGAAGCGTGCAACTAACATTTATTCAATTCTACAGGCTGTAAAAAGGAACTGTTAAAATTCAAATAGTTTCAGTATTTATTTTCAAAGATGTCGTTATAAATGGTTTGAAAGTTTTCCCGCCGTAAAGAAAAGGAGCTAGTGATGTTGGAACATTAATTTATACAGTATTTAATGAATTATAAAGGCATGGTTATACAGAATATTTATATGAAATTTGACAGACGAAATTTCGACGCCTGTTTTCAATAAATGAAAATATACGCTGAATCCGTTGCATTCATTCCAGGAATAGAAACGTTGTTATTGGACAAAGGATGCCAATGGCCAATACTTGTGTATTTTCCGGTAAATTGTAAAAATGTGGTGTTGATCCTGTCTTCTTTGGTTGATTCTCTCTGGATTTAATGTCCATACCCAAGGATGTGTAGATGATTTCACTATACTTCCTCTTCAATAATAGTTGGGCAATGTTTGAGCTAGTGGGTAGCTGACCTTAGACGTAATCGATGAATATGGCTTAAAATACATTGATTATCTCCTCATCTTAAGAACGAAATGTCAAAAAGAAGAATCGCTACACGTAAATCAGCTTATTTAACTGCCACAAGAGAGATATGTACTTGCAAATGTCAATGTCCTTTTATTTTTCGGTTAAAGCACTTCATAACGTCATCTACAACTTTGACATTTGCCTTTGTTTTACATTCATTATTTTCGCTGTTTGATTCTTTGTGCACAAGGCTTAAAGGATTTTTCTCTTTCGGAAATGGCTGCTAAGTGCTGGCTTAGTTGTATTCCTGTTAGTAAAGTGGGCGAGATTTAAAATAAACCGAATGCTTTAGGATATGGATTTGCTTTTAAAAATATAAAATAAATCCCCCTCATTTGACGCAAGTGAACTGTATGCATAATGCATTTGAAACTAGATTATTTAATTTCACTTAACTCATCAAAAATGTACGCAAAAATAAAATTTGAATTCTCCGAATTTTTAAGCATGGTTTAAGCTTTTTCGCTGAATTAAACGCAATAAAACGAAAATAAATTTAATTTAAATAAGTTCATCATTATTTAACCCATCAAAAGGTAGCAAATAACTTTTCCACTAAATCCACCTACGATAACGAATTTTATGGCCACCAAAAAAATATATTTAACTCTGCAACTATAAAGAAAATCAAAGAGTTTATGTTAAAATATTTTACTATTATAACTATCAGTAATCTAGTTATGCCAAAGGCAGAGTTTTTTTGCTCAAAAAATCTATATTCACTTACGAGTCTTTGGTAATTATTAACCACGAGTCATCGTCCACAAAATGACTAATAGCCTTGCATAAAATAAATTAATTACAAGTTTAAAAAAAAAACAGTTGAATTATTCATAAAAAAAATTAAAAACAACGACTTTGCTTTGACAGTTGCGTATAGGCCACGTGTAAGCTTGTAAACGACCTCATTATACATGGAACTAAAACAAATAAATTGGAAATAATAATTTAAGATGAACCAACAAAAGCGATTTAATGAGAGATTTGTGTGACATTTAGTGGTATTGACGCGTGTGGTTTTCAGAAAAAGATACTAAAATTATAAAAGAAAATAGCAGCCTGTAATTTATTTAAAGCTTCTGTCAAATAATTGTCATCGAAATAGGCATTTCATATGACAGTAATGTCAAATAAATTGCTGTCAAAATTGCAAGTGACGTTTTAAAATGGGCACTTGCCTCACAATGGGTTTGAAGCTTCTGTCAAACAACTGTCACTTTGTATCACGACAAAAGCTGTCATAATGACAAGTGGAAACACCTATTTGATGCCAGTACAAAACCATTCGAAAGGTGTTCTGGGATATATTTAAATTACAATTAGCATATTCTTGCATTTAACATAGTCACATGGCATTATTTCAGACGACCTTCGACTTGCGTGATGAAATATGTCAGAGAGGAAAGTATATCAATCTAGACATTTTTGTAATAGCCTATACCAGTTTCGAATATAAAAATATATAGCCTTCTTCAGTTTTGAAAACATCATCCCAAAAACTTATATTCCTGTGGCCAAAGTATTGATATTCCCTGCACCATTTACGAGAAACACTAAAAAGTTTATGCGAAACTTTTTTAACAGATTTCAGTTCCCTCTTAACGACTTAGGTACATTTATTGGCAGGTGTATTTCTGTTGGAAACTCCTGGAGTATACAAAATTTATACTGCTCAGGAAAAAGAAACTCCCTTGACACGAGAAAAAACTTATAACAAAGTGCAAACTAAATTGTCAAATTTGGCTTTATCCCAAACTCGAAGAGACAATAAAACAATGCTACAATGTTGGCAAGCATTTTTATGCACTTTTTCGAGTAAAAAGCAAAACAAATACGTTGACAGTAAAAGTGACAACTTATCAAATTAGGTTAATTGTATCAGTAGTTATCTGTCATTCTCGTACAAGTGTCAAATATTGCTAATTGTAAAAGTAATTAACACCTTACAAACTCCGACAAAGGTGTTTCACTTAAACACATGTGCTTTTATGTGACAGATGTAAAAAACGAACTGTGTTATGAAGGAATTTCGTAAGATGGGTGCAGATAGTTGTTAATCATTTTATGATGAGAGTTGTGATGTGTCATCATGTGGTATAAAATGTGACCATTGTGTACAGCGTTAGAGCATGACATTTAAATAAACAAATAAATCAGAGAGGTAGGTACTAATGTTTCTTTTTTACTTGAATTCAAAGTCCAATTGGGCAGTAAATTTGACAGTTAAACTTGAGTTGATGACCTTAACAATCAATTTCAGATGAAAAATGACGTCTGTTGGATTTTATAGGCATAATATGTGACGTTTGACATCTTCTCGGTATTGACGTACTAATTTTATCTTTTAATATTCTAAAAATAATTACTCAATAGTTTGACATCAATTCCAACAAAAACATTTCAAGAATTCAATGCACCACAAAAGTTACTTCAAACAATTTAACATGAAATTACCCTAGGTACGCAAGTTGTGAAAGTGAGTAAATAGAACTGTCAAAGTTGTAATTATTAATTGACACGATGAAGTGTACATAACCAAAAGTTTGCAGGATATTGGCACTTAATTATTGTCTGCCTTATGACAACTTCCGAAGACTATTAAGTTATTACTTGTTTAGGGAATTATTGATATTTTGAAAATGAGATGACATCTGTCAGAGCATAAATTTGTGTAACAGCTTTAAGATGTTTATAGGAAATAGCTAGAAATAGAATACAAAATCATAATCATGCCCGATTCAGGTGGGGAAAAATGAAAAGGGTTCAATAATGCGTTATGAATCGTAATCTCAATTTGACAGATGTCAGTAGAGTTCTTAAATTAGGACTTTACCGTAAGAATAAATAAAACGAAGTAAAGTAAAGTTCGGGAAGTAAAAGTAGCAGCGGGTGAGTGTTGAGTGCATTTACTCGTCACCCAGTGTCTCCAAAGGCAATAACTGTGTCAATTTTGTGGCGTCTTCATTGACAATCTCTCAAAGAGAATTAAAATTACGAGAAAGTAAACGAACGGGTTGAAAAAGAAAAAGTTAAAAATGATAAATTGACAGTTTTCAAAGATATTTCTAAAATACCCAAACAGCTTTTACGCAAACGGATCTTATCTATTCATATTTCGAGCCCTAGAGCTTGTTTTGCTGCATGAGAACTGTCAAATGAGGACTTTTCGACTAACGGAAATCTTGATCTTAGTTTGGATCAGGTCTGGTCTGGTCTTATTCATCTCTACTTTACAGTGTTGATCGGAAGATGGATAAAAATACTTTCGTAAGCACTGCAAACTTTTGAGGAGCAACTGTTTTGATAGTTTCACAAAACGCCGACGAAAATGTCACCTAAAAATGTCGGACGTGCTTCAAAAATAGTTCCACTTCAATTCATTCCGCTTTTTTTTTCGTCTAAGAACAAATGCCATCCTGTCAAATATGTCCCACGTGCCTGTGCTCTTATTTCGTTGCTATTTAATAAATTATTGGCGCTACAAAAATAGCGAAAAAAGCACGAGACATATTGCGTCAGAAATTAGCAGAAAAATATATAAACTTCATATATATATTTTTTATTTTAATTCCCACTCGAAGATTCCACTCACATTCATCTATCTAAACTGATTTATTCAGATTTCAAGTTCTTTTTCTTCGGCTAGATCTTAGCCACTTAATAAGTATGCACTACAAACTACGCTAATTGAACACCGTTCATATTTTTGTTCTATGTTTACTTAAGAAATCTTTTAAAAAATACATATTTGCATTGAGTAGGTATATTTCTATGCGATATGATCTAAAAACGTGCATTGATTAGCAAAATATTGTAAACAATCCATTCGCAGATATTATGTCAACAAAATTAATGATTCTGCGCAACGTGACTGGGTGTCGGGCGATGAAACAAAACAAGATAGACCACAAAACACTCGGCTCCAAAATAGCCACACTTGTATACTAGATGCTAGAGCAGTGATAACATTCCATACATTATTTCACCTAATTTTTTGTATTTATTCTTAATTAAATCAAATTTCAGAGAAATGCGTTACTTTTCACATACATAAGTAGACTATCAGCATTTTTTGATTTCTTCGAAAGGCCAAAGTGATAAGATTTTTTTTTTTTTATTATTTTCTCTTTTTTTTAATCCGCTTTGGAAGTTCTAAAAATAAATTTAAAAAAAAATCGTATTGTGTGACAGTATAATACGAGTGTACAGTGGGGAAAGAAAGTTGCACGTTGTTTCTTTTTTATCTGCACGACGGTAGTCTTTATCTGTGTATCACTTGTTGAGAGTGATCGAATTATTGTTTTAACGTCTAGGAGTTATGATGAATCACAATGACTCATTGGGAGGGTGGGTCTGGATTGGATCGTATGCTTTATACATATGCCAGTTCATATTGCTTTTTGCATTGTCTATCGAATCAATGTTTTAATGAGTCAACTTGGCACGAGTCGTGAAAGAATAGAAGACAGATTTTTTAGTTTTTTTTTTCGAATCACGACACAGGTTGGCATGATCTATTGCAAGCCATATGTTTTATTCAAACAAAGTTGCAGTGGTTGCATTTCCTAGATGTAGTTAGTCATTTGTTGAGCTAAGTGAATAGAATTTCATTTAATTTACTGCCGGTCGTAGGAGTTCAAAAATTATTTCTCCGTAAGTCTTGAATACACTTACGAACTTACTTGGGTGGCGCTACAGTCTGGTGTGGACCTAAACCTATGCCAGCTACCTCCACTTGCGTACGCCAAGTTGGTTGAAGCTCCCCTCCACTTGTTGCGCCACCTACTGCAAAGTCATCTTCTACTGCGCTGTCCATTCGAGGTGTATTCTAAGACGTTCTTAGCTGAAACGTTAGGCTCCATCCGCTCTACATGACTTGAGCAATCCTAGTCTCCCTATGCGACTTAGCTCAGCATTGTATCTTCTCAGCTTCTTCTCCATTCACCGTCTATGCAAATGGGTAATTATGCCAATGTGATCGAGGTAAGTAGTTGTTCAGGCTTGTAAAATATTGTAACTCCTCTGTGAGACATTTCCTGACATTGAACTGTTTGGTTATGTTCGTATTAACTTTGATGGAGCAGCGGAAGTTCACCATTGCCATTCTGCACAGTAAGACGAGCTTAACAGTTCATAGGATCAGCTTTCGTTAGGATCAGGCAAACAACGCTGAGGTTCCATTCATCGGTTATACTTTCGTCCGACCAGATTTTGCAGAGATGCACCAGCTGCATGCTTTTTACCAGCTCATCCCCCACTGCTGTAAAAACTCGGCCCCAGCAGCTTTGTTGGCCTTAAGTTTAGATCGGTTTGCAGCTGTATTCTTAAGACAATGCGACCACACGTCTATAGCAAGTCGGCCCTCCACATTTTTGCTGTCGCAGCAGACGTGAAGCAGATGAACCTTCATTTACTGTTCACATTGTAGGACCTAAGCTCCATCTCACTGTTCTGTACATTCTATGGCGGTTTGGTAGTATAATGCTGGGATCTCAGACGTTGAATCCGTTTTGAAAACCGAGCCTGAGCACCCTCATGATACAGGTTGATGGCCCAGAGTATTTCCTTAATGCCTACTGTTTCTCGCAGGTACCCCTGACTCAATTTAACGCTTACCTTGTACGACTGAACGGGCAAAAATTTGGGGCAGCCTCTTGTCACAAAGTGGGGCTTTCCTAATCGAGGAAGAGACTTGTCGTTTGGCCTCTGGTTGACAAGTTCCTTCAGCGATGATATTATCTGACTGGTGTTGGTTTCTGGTTTTTCGAGGATCCGTGGGAGCAAATGCCAAGCGGATGTTCCTGTGCTTTTTGGCACTGGGTAAGTTTCTATTCAGCTTTTTGCTCGGGATTCCACGTCTGAAAGGGAACGGTCGATGTATCCGTATCCGAAATTTTCGGGGCTTTGTCATTGTCTGTTGTGTCTCTGTACGAAGTTTGTCTGGTCTTGTTCATGTCGGTTATGAATTATTGCTTGTTTGTCAAACTTTGTCTTTTTGTATTATGTTCCCGATACCAGATCCTGATTAGCCATAATTCTTCACCACTCAATCAGAGAGATTTATTTATGTTCCAAGCCAACAGTGTTTCACTAACCTTCATATTGAATAGAAATTAAAACTTCCATCAGACTAATTTCGAGTTTCTACATTCAAGTCTTTTAATTTTTCTGCGAATCCACTTCAACTCGCTTTCAAGTTCATACTTCTATGACAACTAGAAAACGCGTTTTAACTTCTGAATTTACCTTTTCGTGTTCACAATTTCAGAAACATTTCATGTCACCCTTCAAATAAAGTTCTCTCGATACAACACCCGACTGAACTCAATTAAGATGTTTGATTAAAATTTGCATTTGACATAATATGCATTTTATAAACTCTAATGACTGTCACTTTTGGGTAAAGTTTTACTTGACATATGACAGGCTCCAAAAATAATAAAAATAAAAAAATAAAAAGTATTAACTGAAACATTAAAGTCTCGCACGCGTAGATATTCTGAGGAGATGGGCAAACATTAAGACAATAAACATTTCCATTACCTACCGCAATAAAACAAAATGATTCGAGAATAATTTCCCCTTGATGTATGTCGGGGGTAACCGAAGAACAATGAAAGGTTTGTTAATTCCCTCACGTAGGTCTGTGAAGTTACTCTGCCGACCTTGACAAAATAAATAAAACAGAACTCGTTTTTTTCTATTCTTTTTTTTGTATCTTTCAGATGTAAGTTAATAGATGGATAAAAGACATTTTATTTTGATTCATGGTACTTTTAACTGGTGTGTGAATTCACAGTGAATTTTAAATAGCCCTTAAGCGGGTTCTATTGTTCTGGTTTTGGAGTATAATACGCCGCCCGTGACACTTGAATAATGTACGAGAAATATCGTTTGTCTCAACCAATCTGTTGATTATGGTTCAACCAAAGTCTAGAAATGTCAAATACTTAAGAAAACACTGGAGTCGGAAAAGCAGGAGTTAAATAACTCCAAATCAAATTCTAAATAATTAATGGTGTAGCATTTCCAAACTTTTAATTACATAGGAGACATATTTTGACAGCTATTCAAACATTAATGTATAGACTGCTAGTGCCCAATTTCACATCATGAACTCTTGACAGTTTGAAACTTTAACACAATATCGCCAGTTATGTTCAAATATACTTTTCTGCGGACAGCATAAAGTGACACTTCACCAGCGCCGTACTCATAGACGAACTAACCTAGGCGGAGCTCAAATTTCCCTCATTTTGAATAAATGTGAAGTAGCATGTGACCAAAACCTAACTTTTCATTCATTCCTTTTCAACAAAATATTTACTTTTTGTAGGTTGTTGTTCCATTAACAACAACTTCTATATACAAAATGGCTGCGCCTATAGCTGTCAAGACAGCTGTCGAGATCTGTGCTTGTATGTGTGAGCTTTGTGAGATTGAACGCTTTGACTTTGTTTGAACGTCAGAATACAATTTAAAATTGTCGGATTTTAGCTTAGAGAAGGGAATCTGTCAAGCGACCAGAAGTTGGCTATCTAGTCTAGTTCGTCTATGGCCAACCTACAATTTCTAAATAGGGCCATACAAAAGTACAATAATAAGGAACCATTCAAGCTTTTACTACTTTCTAGATAGCCAGACAGCCCTTAAAGTTAGGGGAAATCGCTCGTGCCAAATATCAATTATGGCATGACTGTGTGGCACGTTCTATTGAAAACATATGTCTTGCATATCATTCAACGTCGTTCTCAAAGAACTACGGGCCGACAATGCCCCAGATCGTTATCGTCTCAAATTCGAGAGTTTCGCTTGTTGACGAATCCATTCATCCAGAAATGGTCCGAAGCAAATGTTGTTGAACGCTATAACTCTCCATGATGATGTGGTAAAACATTATATATAAATGACTGAAAACCTTTCAACAAAATGGCCGCAATCACCTGTCAAACTTCAGAAACCCTTAGAGGAAAACTTTTTATATAAGGCCATTGCGTTGACTCTTTGTTCGTTACCAAAGCATATGGACATTGAAGGAAACGTAGGGCTGGCATGTTTTTATAGGCTCTCTTCCATTTATGACTCTGACTAAAAAGTGACCTCTTACCATCACTCGTAAGCGGTTTCTAAAGAACCTAATTCTACAAATAGACATAAAATTGTTCTGACGAAACATTCCTCCTCAGTGGCATAAGAAAAATGGGCGTCTAGTCTCAATTAATTAACTATACTTCTATCTACATAGTTAGATTATATGAGTCAAAACCCATTTGGAATGCCTGAATAATTAATCAAAGATAAATAAATAAAATCAAAATCTTGATAAAATTCTCCTGTCAAATCTTCAACAGTTAACAAACGATGAATAAAAATTTACAAAAATTTTAACACAATACTCTTATTTGCTTAAACAAACTCGTATAAACGTACATATACAGCTGAAAAGAAATATTAATTTTTGTAATTAAAAATTCATTTTTAACAAATAAAAAATAATAATAAAAAAATAAATAAATTAATGAATAATCCAGTCTGCATTTAATTATAATTTACAAAAGAGACTGGTTTTGTTTCCAAAAATAAATATGTACCTAAAATATAAACAAGTTCTATACAACAAAACAAAGAAAAGAAATGTGCTTTTATTCTTCTTTCTCTTTTGTAAAAATAAATATAAATAATAAACTAATGTTCTAATGTTCAAAGGAATTATTTTCTTCGTCTTTTTTTTTTTTTTGTTCTCTTTGTGTAAATTATTGATGGTCGCCAGCGTACCGCGAAATAGTCGTCTTTTAAAGGAAAACCCCAGTTTTACTTCATTTGTAGTAGTTTTTGTGTGTGGAATTCCATACGAAATGATTTTTCTCAATGAAACACAAACAGTTTATAGAAACAAGACAAAGTTCGGATAGGCTTCATGCTGATGCTATTTTCGTCTGGTTGTTGGCGGCTTTTAAAACACTCGTACGATTCGCTCGATTTAATTTAATTTTACACATTGTTGCCACATTGTCGGGTCCAATTAACACGGAATTCCATACATAGCCATCGGAGAACACAAAAAAAGCGAGAAAAAAAAAGATGCTTTACCAATTAAGAGCTAAAAATAAACTTAACATATTTTTTTGTAGCGTATAAATTTGTTGGCTTATTAAAAAGTATTCAACTCTCCAACGCAGATAAAAACTTGCTTGAATCCAAATCCGATGAACTGAATCTTGCCTCGGGATGATGCTCAAAAGTTACTTGTTCGGCGGGTTATTATTTGGGCACACAATTAATCATATATTGTATTAATGTGGACAGTGAAGGGCAAAAGTTTGCTGGCCAGCTTAGTAGAGTTCTAAGAAATGTATATACGAGTATGTATGTATATTGTATATTTTTTTAATTGACGTGGAACTCGAAATTCTTTGGCCGAGTTGAACTTAGACCCTGTTAATAATGTAAAACATTTCCTCTAGCAGATGCATAGTATACAATTTCTTTGAATATAGTCGGAACTTAAAAATGCTAGTCATTCAGAACTTCTTTGAATAAAATTCGATCAATCCAAAGCTGTACAACGCTATGAGTTGTTCATAGAGATTTCGATGTTTCCAGAGGGACAATTTGTAGTTGTAGATGTGACAACTTTGATACTAAGGTCAGAAACTACATTCACTCGCATATTTAAATTTACGAATGCCTACTCAGAATCAAATTATCTAATTCATAAGCCCAGCGTCGATCAGTTAAATATTTGTCCACTTTTGCAAACATAAGAGAACATAAAAGCCCAATCATGATTACATTGAGCATGAATCTTTACTAAGGGGCGAACAATAATTGCATTAAGTGCGAAAAATCCAGAGTCAATTTTGACCCGCAAATCAGCTCACTTTCCAAATTTTGAATAAAATAAAAGTTTGCAATGTGCTGTCAAAAAGACCAAAAAGTTCTTGGAACCAAGCTTAAGTATCTGAACATTTTCATTCCATAATTCAATTCGATTGTTTCTTGAGAAGGCCGAATAAACATAAATAAATTGGCGATTGGAGCTCTCTTATGCTGTTTTGAAGAAGCGAGCTTGCAAAAGGGATTGCTTCTCATATGAGTAGGTAATATAGTTTTTCTCCAGCAGAAGCACTACTGATCAGCTAAATACCCAGAATAGTACCTAAGAGAGCCATGCCAAACTTTTCGCACTTCATTTGTAGATCTGGAGAAAGTATACGAACAGGTCCTTCGAGATAAACTCGGGAGTTTTCTTCAGCAGTTGTTCTTCGTGGGTGCCGTGGCGCAGTGGTTAGTGCGTTGGACTACTGCTCAAGTGGTTCCAAGTTCGAATCCAGAAAAATACCATCAAAAGTTTTTTCACGGCTCCACCTCTTCCGAGTGTCTGACAAACATTCAAGAGTATTACTGTCATGAGAAAGCTTCTCAAAACCCCACTGCCCTTCGGATATGGCATAAAACTGTAGGTCCATTCTGTATGTGCCGAAATGTATACCACGCACAGCATATACAGTTGTGAGAAGCTAGGCCTTGGGCCTCTATGGGCTGCTTACGGCCCGATATTTATTTATTTTTGGTTCTTCAGCAGTATGGCATAGAAGATTCCCCGTAAAGGAGAATTCAATCGCTGTTTGCAACTTCCATAGATAGTCGGCGTTACATCAGTACTTTTCAGTAGGAGCGTTTTGTATTTCGTCCCTTTTTTGTCCTTTTTTTCTAAAGCTAAGACAATCTTTTCATAAATTGTGAAAGGTGTTAAATGTCATTGGTGACAGCTACTTCCTCGCTTCCTTGAAGATTCTTTTATTTTCTATGTATATATTTGAGTTTCTTTTTGTAAAAAAAGAATTGGTGTACATTTCCTTACTAAATGTGGATCCCCCTTTTTAACAAGTTTAATAAACCATTCTTTTAAAACACACTTAGCCAAGTTAATGACGGCAATTAAATTACGACCATAAAAACCAAACCATAATGACAAACTTTATTACCATTCTTTCGGGTATTCGGGTTTTAGCTTGAACCATAAACTTTTCATGTTACATAGACCAAAGGCCGAAATGGTTCGTATGCGCGTTCGAGGAGGCCTGGCTTTCTTCCAACCAATAGGAAATCAAGAAGGTACGAGCCCAAATTACTGGAAATTTTCCACTTACTTTAAGAGTTGCCATTTGTTTTATAAAAATATCAGATTCACTTGTCATAAAGCCTCTTATAGAACCAATCCTTTTTTCTCCGAAAAGCATTAATTTTTCCCAACATATAACGCCTCACGTACTGCACTTAAATAAATTAATTTATCATTTCAAAACTTTTGCGCTTCAAAAAAACAACTTCCATTTACGCTGAACACACCCCCTAAACAGTGAATCAGAAAAACAATTCAAGAATATAAAAAAAATATATAATCGCATAGCTAAAACTCATCAAAAAGCAGTTACGAACAATTACATCCATCGAATGCCGAATTAAATGTCCTCATCGCATTCGTTATACGACACTTGGGCGCACTAAACAAACATCAATTTACATAATTAGATACAAAAAAGCAAACACTTTACCAAAAGTTCTATTTTGGTCTCAAGACGACCTTAAACTCTATTCTGTTCGCTTCCCTCCCTCTTCCGGCCGCCCACAAGCTGAATTTAGAAGAAAAACAATAGAAAAAGCAAACTCGTTTTAATTATTTATATTTTTTTTTAACTGATTAGTATTCCTCAGTGCTTCCAAATCATCCACACACACATACACACATTTTAAATCAAAAGTCAAACAATCAATCAATTGTTGTGTTTATTTATAAACTTCTAGAGTATTTAGTAGCACTTTTTTGTCTGAAAAGTGTGTTCAAAAATTCTACCCTTAAACTGTCTGAAAAGCCGACAAAAGAAACTCGCACAATCGAAGTCAAGAAAAATGTACGCAATGACATCATACGAATTAATTATGTCAAAATAACAAGCCAAGCACTACAATCAAACCAATTGTGATCAAATTGGCCGCACACAGTGATGCCAGAGTGGACGATTAAATTGTAATTAAAGTGAAAAAATCCATTTTCGTGAAATAAACCGTTGAATTGAAAAAATGTGTATCCGAAATGAAATAAAACCAAAATGAGCAGGAAAAAAGTGTAAACCACCATTTGTAGTGAATGTTTTTTTTGTTTTTGTTTGAAAGAAAAACAACACAAAATTTGACGTTTGTGGCAAGCTGTAGGTTTTAGTTGTCAAGCGATGGGCTTGAGTCGAATGCTCCGCGTAGTACTTCTAATTACCGTCACATTACATGAATCAGTGACAGATAGCGCTAGCGCTATTGAAGAACGTACCAAAAGCTCATCAACTCAAGTGATACAAATCTTCAATGCCAGTGATTACTATCCGGATCCGACAGTTGTGCGTAAAACGCTAACTTTTATCGTTTTACTGACAAATAAGGAGGCAGACAATCAGAATGATTGTATTATGCCAAAAGTTATGCCCGCTCTGGAGTTGGCCATTCGTGATGTACAACGTCTTGGATTTCCGGGAGTGAATTTTGACGTGGCGCTTATTTCACGGGACTCGTTCTGTTCGTCGACATACGGAGCGATAGGGTTTTTCGAGATGTACTCACGATGGCCTGACATTAATGCTGTCTTTGGGATGTCATGCGATTATGTATTAGCACCGATATCACGATATTCGGGCGTTTGGGAGATTCCAGTGTTATCGACTGCTGGACGGTCGATAGCGTTCGATGTAAAAGTCGGTCAATATCCAACGTTGTCGCGTTTGATGGGTGGATTGACGGCAGTGGGTTATGCTATTCGCGGCATGTTGGAGGGATTCAATTGGACACGAGCAGCACTTATGTATTCGAATACGGACGCAAGAACGACGGGTAATTCGATATGTTTCTTTTGCATGTCAGCGGTGCACAATCAGCTGGGAATGATCTCGCAGTATCAGATTGGATTTGAAGCACAGTCTTTCACAAAGGGAAATATTACGATACAACTGCTGAAGATCGCACGATATACAAGAAGTAAGTTGCATTATTTATTTCCCCTTATTTTGCATGAGATATAATATATTTTTTTGTTGAAGTTTTACTTGTGATTGACACCTTGTTTGAAATTTGACAGAATAGCATGACAGACGTCAAAAATCGAGAACTGACAACTGGAATGAGAGTATCTTTTCTAAATATAGGGATAATGATCGTATGGTTTGAAGGATGGCGCTGAATCAATTAGTTTTGCTGATATGAGGTCCGTTCGCGTACCCTGCTAAAACTGCGAATTTTGACGAAAATTGTACCCCCCTCTTTGAAGTTTGATAATCTACGAATTTTAGTGCAAAAAGTACGCGAACAGACCTATGACTGTGGCATGCATAAGTGCGTGGTTACACATTAGCCACGAACGTTCGACGAAACAGGCTTTTATTGCAACAAATTACGTTTAGACTAATCTGCAACTGCCAGTTAGAATGACATTCTGCTGTTATTTTGTAACAATTTCTTTAAAGATGAAGATAATAATACTCAAGCAAGAAAAAATAAATACTCCTCTGACCCTTTGCCAGTCTTTGTGAACTAAAGATTCTTGCAATAATTCTCCTTGAAATCTAGTGACAATACACATCCTGCTTGTCAGTTCACAGCAATGGATGTCGAACTCTTTCCTTACCATACAGAAGTACTCTCGTCAAAAAGGACAATAGACATTCTCCTCTAACTCTACACTATATCTGTCAAATGTATTTGCCTTTCCTGTTTTCATAAAATATGCACACAAACTTCTGCTTCACCTTAGAGTTATTCTATCTAATATGTATAGCAGACAATACTCCTTTCAGGTTATGTGATGAGTAAGCAACTTAAATGACATCCAATGGAATACATGATCCTTATCTTGTTTCTTTTCCCATATCGAGTGCAATTAGTTAGATGCACACAGAGTTCACTCCCTAAAGCATTCAACTCAATAGAAAATGTATGTACATACGTAAAGTCTGGAGATTGAAAACAATAACTTTATTTTTTTTCCTTTCAAAGGACACTTTGGGCATTTTATTTTTTATTATTTTATTTCGCATTAAAAAAAAATTAAATTAAATCCTTACGCTTACGCTCTATAAAAGCAAAAAACCTCCACCAGCATAAAATGCCTAAGAATATTCATAAAACTCAAACCCAAATGCAATGTGCCAAACCGTTTGTGCGAATTCGAATTTCGTGTTCGTAGCATTTTCACGGTCTGACGATTAGATAATGAGAATTGTTTTGTATTACACATTTGATGAACCAACCAGAAAATCCTGAATACGCCGACTGGTGCCATGCCAATACCACTTCCATAGAATAAAAGAATTTTTTTTAAGTGCTCGTATCTGTAATAGAATGCCTTACATGGACTTTGCATGGATTTGGCAGCTACGCTACGGTTTTGAATGCTAAGATCCGAAAGGATTTTATTCTTTTATTGCTTAAAAGTTTAGTTAATTGTTGTTGCCCTGAAGCACTAAAAATTCAACGGGTTACATACTTACATACGACATTCCCTTAGCCAATATTCGGTTGGTTGATGAAATTTTCGTTTCGAAAGAATGTGCTTACCTAAGCGGATTATATGGAGATTTTTCTACTTAAACTAAAACTAAATTTCGTGATTTTCGTTTTTTTAGTCAGTTCGGAAACAGACCTAGTTTTCATACCCATTTTGGCATACTCTGAACATTGGCGCCAGTTAAATAACTCAAAGGAGGCAAGACGAGCTGATTGCACTGACAGCTATTGACGTCCGTTAGACAGATTACAGTTTAACCCATAGACTACCTAAATAAGACAGTCAACTCGAACTTCCCCTGCCCCCTCATTGCTGAACAAAGGATGAGCCTAAATTACCTTGTTTTTGAATAAATGTGAAGTAGCTTGTGGCCAAGACCTAACAACATATAAATTTCGAGTTATATCTTTCCTTTTTAACAAAATATTTTTTGAGGGTTGTTGATCCATTAACAACAATAACTTGTATGAGCAAAATGGCTGCGCTCATAGGTCAAACCAGCTGCCGAAATATTTACTTTTATGTCTGAGCTTTGTGAGCTTTTGCGGATTTAACCTTGGGGGAGCGATTCTGTTAAGCGACTCAAAGATGACTGTCTAGTTTAATTCAAAGAACATCAGCAAGGGTTACCAGCATCTCCATACATATACATATACATATATCAACCCTCTGATCATGGCCTGAAGAGATTCTTGAAAATCAAAGTAAAGCGGGCATATCAACACAGACGATATTGGTATGAAGTTAGGTCAAGCTTTGGTAGTGACAGCAACATGACTCAATGTCCTTTTCTGACTCATGACTCAATGTCCTTTTCTGCTTTCAAAAACCATGGTAAGAACAGTTTGCTTTGGCCATAATAAAATATACCATTTAACGACTTTGAGTGGAATATTCAATAATATCTAAATATAAATAGCTTCCCCAAAATATTTAAACTGAATTTCAGTCTGCCACATTTTCATATTGCCTTCTTGCCAAATTGACGTCAGTTTATCTACCCCAAGAACGTTTACTGATAACTTGTTAACCACGTCAAACGATTCTCTTGCAATTGCACTTAGAAAATAATTACTATAATCAAACAGGTCTCAAGATAAGCACCTACAAAGGGCCTATCGACATTGCTGACAACAATAAATATATGGAATTTTATATAGCTTATGTGGTGTTTGCCACCACAAATATCCTTAGATCCTATTTAGCATGGTGTCGAAAGTGGATTCCTACACGTTACATCAACAATTTGCTGTCATCGAAACGACTGCGGTCAGTGACTGACTGGAGTCAAGTCAGCAAATTGCTCTCTGAAGGCATTCACCGAGATGTGAACGAGGTTAAAGACACAGACATCATAGAAGTACAAGAACAGCAGAAAAGCCAAATTTACATCTTACAGCAAATTGCACACGTAGGCACTAAATATTCCGCCCACTTAAAAACCATTGAAGTCACTTTCAAAGCTTCTGCAATTATGATCTTAGGATTATCCCACTCAAAATCATTCATCTAGTACATTTTTTTTTTGAATCCAAATTGAATTCTCTATCCTGGCAGACACTGCACAAGAAGAGGTATAATTAACCCTCAAAACATTGCCCGACAATATTTCATCGAGGATCTCAGGATTACATCTGCCGGCAGTTTTGACATAATTTTCTGTCATATGTTTGCCGCTGTCCAGATGATTACAGCCCTCTATTACCACACGGGTGGCAATCCGATGGGGACGAATAGAATGTGCGCCATTAAGTGCTCATCCATTAAATCCATCCATGGCCCAGAATGTTAAGTACATAAATACGTGTTGCTTCTTATAGATATTTTTTTGCTTTTGTTTTCGGTTTCCATCCTAAAGATGTTTGTCATCAGGGGTGGTAGTTACCCCAAGCACTATCTGGCTATCTCTATACCACATTTGCATTTGAATACGAAACAAACGTGATTAGAGTCCTTGTGTTAATAATAAATTGGTAATCGCATTTGTGCGTCAGTAATAATCTCATTCTATGCATGAATGTATCTGCTAAATGAATAACTTCAACTGATTAATATAGACAGTTATTAGTCGATCGGAATAATAGATTTAATGATTTGAACACTTGATTTCAATAGAATTTGCTTTTTCCCTCATAATAGACAGACTATGATCGTTAACCCCTAAGGTTGTCTGTTAATCGCTCTGACGAGTTGATTAACTTAATAGATAAGTTCCTATTTAGCATTTGTGTGAATGAAATACTTCAAAAAAAAATTGAGAGACATTAATTTAACAAAAACGGGTAAATTGATGTTTTCAATTTTTAGCAAATTGCTAACGAGATTAGGGAAAACCAATTTCGAAAGATTATTTTTGATAGATTGATTAGTGGAGAAGGTAACAATTACTGTAATTTTTTGTTTGTCGAAACGGTTAAATCAATATTTATCATGTAAATTCTGGAAAAAAAAACAAATATTACAAACAGTTTGTTCAATTTAATGATGCTATTAGGTGTAATAATCGCGATATCACTCAATTTGTTGGATGAAAATTTAATAATAGACCTAGGGTGCTTTTTAAATGCTTTAAGAGTTGAAATACATACATATGTATGTATGTACAGGCGGATGTTTTAAAATCGATTGTGAACTCAGTTCCTGGTAATTTTCAATTGACCTGAGGTTCAAAATGGCAAATTGAAATTGCTGAAAAGTTGACCATAATTGAATTAAGGCTCCAGACACTGCAGTACGTTGCCAATGGAAATACACAATATTTGTATACAGCGCCCAAATTGGCTTTTCGCTCAGGTTCCTTGAGTTTTCGTTCACTTTTGCTTCAATATATAAGAAGCAGCTTCACTCGCACATTTCATACGGTGGGCAATGGCTACATTAAACCCATTCTCCACGAGACATAATTTCAGTGAAGACTTAAGTTGTGACATTAATATGTCTCGTGTAGACGGCACTTTTACGGACTTGACTTGCAGTCGGACATCTACGACAGCTTTTAGCTTTGTCTTCTCTGTAGACATCAACCCTGACTGAAATTTGACATTTGAAGTTTGGCAGTCGTTTTTTTATAAGAAAAAACATTTTTTGTGATTTATTAGTGCTTTCCAGTCGAGCAAAAATGGCAGCTTTTTGATTTTTACAAACAGCAAAGATCTTGTTTTGCTGTTGAAGATCTGTTGAAAAATGAAAAGACATAAAGGCCCGGCGGACTAGAAGTCTGACTGAAAAGTCTGCCATTTTTCAAACTCGTGGAGACGCAGTGTAATGTGAAACATGACATATGGTGACTTTTTTTTTTCATGCAAGTGCACTCGAGTTTTGAGAGCATGGGAGCAGAATTTTCATTTCATTATGACATAAGTTATCACACGCTTAAAGTGATTACGATAATTATTGCGTTTATAGTTTTTTAGACACTTTCAATAGCAATCTAACGCAACAGTCCCCGCTTTACATCGCTTTACAAACTTGAATACACGTGTTTCGATAGATCGCTATCGCTACTCCTATGTGTGAGAGCCTTAACGTAGTCAAATTGCATGATCGCCGATTATGGCGAATGAGCGAAGCACGCGAAATGTTGCTCGAGCTTAAGACTCACTTTTACAAAATAATTTAATCATTTGCAAATGTTGTCAACCGTTATAGCTCTATCTACAAATGTTAACATGGGAAGAAAATGTCAAAAGTGAAAATGAATGAATAATAATGAATGAATGAATTTGACAGGTGTAGCTTCAACAATATTTCTGCAATCAAACCTATCAAAGTTTGGTAATCCCTATTGGAAAAGCCTTTATAACGTAACGGATATATCTCTAAGTTAGTTAAATTACCTCGTTCACCCCCGTTCCCCCCATGCTTCTTAAGATTCTAAAAAAAGCACCAAGTGTACATTTGATGGCCTACTCGATATGTATTACGTATAAATATAGGAATTCATCTCGAGAATCATTCTTTGTTAATAATAATAAGACCTGAACGATAACTAACAAATGTTATAACCAGTGTTTTATTGAAGCCTCGCTAGCCAGGAGAAACCAGTCAAGATCACACGTAAGCCACATAGAACAACATACTGGTTTAAACCCGTGATTTTATCCCCAGAAGAAGAGCTGCTGAATTTTATTCACTACCAGATAGCGCTGAATGCACAGCTTTTTATCTTTGACTGGTTTCGCTGCAAAAAAAAAAAAAGATGACTTTTGTTGACTTCAACTGTCAATTATGTGGAACGACAAGAATCGAGCAAAAAATGGAAAGCACTTCGAGTTGACCGTGATAATTAAATTTAAAAAAGTAGATATCATATGATTTGACAAAAAAACACATCTCTCCCTGTCAAACATCTGTATTATTAAATCACCTTTTACCATTTACCCTTCAGTTGTGTACTTTTGGATCTATACTCTGAAAAAGATTTACATTTAAGCTAAGTTTACTTTTCAGCCTATTGGCAAAGGTACCTTTTCATATTTAGATTACAAGTAACTGACTACGCCGAGAGTCTTTAGAACACCATGTTTCTTAGAAACATTTGTTCCAAGCAATCTACTCCTACTTCCAATTGAATTTTGATTTCATCCCCCTTAGCAAAACAAGAAAATCACAAATGAGTTCTGCTTAGTGTGTCATAATTAATGAGGATAGGAACTGATTTGTCATCAAAAAGAATTTATTATTCTACCCGATTGCGATTTAGCATAAATATGAAATACATACGGCAATATGTTCCATTGTGACACCTGTTACTGTATTTGTCATGTCTAACTACACATGTGTTCGGAGATGATACATGACTACAGATGAAGGAAATCATTTGCTGTCACATTAGCATAAATTCCAATTGAGAACAAAGGATACATTAAAGACTGTGAGGATATCAATATTACTTATTGTGTCCGCATTCAAAAGTCAATGAACTGTTTACAAATGAAAAGCAAACATACAAAATTGGCAAGCGTTCTGCTGTTTGCTGATAATTTGACGTTTGATAGACATTTTAAAGTATGAGATCAAATTCGCAAAGAATAAGTTATGTACCAATAGATTACATTTATGTCAACAATGCTTAAAGCAAATACCAGATCGTCACTGTTCCTGGATAAGAAATCTAACTTATTTATACTACTACCAGTTTGTAACGTGCTTGACATTCTTGCCTGACACCTTTTAATTATATTGCATTATTAAATTGCACTTACAAAACCAGTGTAATTACTTAACCTATCGTAGTAAATTAATTCCTTAGCCATATATGGATAAAGTTACACACCTTTCAAACGAACTGTCAAGTTCTGAAAGTGTCACTGTTTGAGCACGTGCAGTGAAAATCTAGTTCTTGCATCATCTTTCAACAGTTTCGTTCGGTTTATTAAAAATAGATTTGTCTTACAAATCCTGTCCTTGTATTACTACAAGGCTTTTAGTGAAATATTCGCTTTTGAATTATACTTAGTCAATAGCTTATATCCGCCATAGGATGGCTCTCAATATGTTACCCTTACACTATATTATTCTCACGAACTTTTCAAGAACTAAAGACGTTTTTTAGAGCTTTGTTTTCCGATTTGGCAACACTTCTTTTAAAGAAAACCAGTTTGACACTTGACAGCTCAGCTTGGCTTGCTATTTCAACATTACATTGGTCACACGTTATCGGAAATGGGCGGGCAGTGGAAGTGCGAGTTAACTGTCTACTTCGTTCGTTCTCTGCTTGGGCCCAAAAGAAGATTAGGTTATATTAGATATGTAGTTTGACAGAAGAAAAAGCCATCCGCCGAGGTCATAGCTGACCCATTACGTGAATATATTTTTTTTTTTGCCAGGACGGTGCAGACAATAACCATATTGCCTGACTTTTGCGTTCCAAAATTTAATGGAATTATTGTAAAAGACTTCAGGATTCGACGATGCGTAATAACACATTTTGAAGTGCTATATTATAACAGTAAGGCTTTAATGTAACCTTGGGAACATTGACACCACGAAATATATATCACATTTTTCTTGGAAAAGCTTATGGATTATTTACACTCCACATGTGTTGATATATGATTTTTCGAAAAGCGCTCATAATTCCGTGCAAAATTCCATTCCCATCCATTTGTCTTAATTTGGTTATCATTAAATTACATCAAAGTATGTGCTCAAGTGTAAACAACGTTATGTATTTCACGTAGCCCCATGTGTATCCTTATCGCCCGAACAGCATCTACCGCCTTTTCAATGGCTCACATTCAGGCAACCATTTAACGCATTAATCACGTAGTTGCTAATTGCTTAACCAAACCATTTAGATTCCTTCTTCTGAAATAACAAAGGTGCGGGCACAAATCACTTTCAATATTATTTATGAATGAACCAAGTGTGTGTTTCTCAATGAGCTTTACAAAATACATAAGAGATTAACTACCCTAATGTTCATCACTTGCAATTGCTTATTCAATTTATGCACACCTTCCTTTTCATAAACAGACTCTAATAGACTTGTCAATTCAATACTTGTAAGTCAGCTCCCACATGATCTACGGATAAAGAAAGCTTTTCAATCCACCTATACTTGTGAAGGAATTTATTTTAATTATAGCAAAGTATTTTCCTGGTGCCGGGTTCATTTTTGTTTTTGTTTTTTTTTTTTTTATGGTAGAAACACAATATCAGTCATTTTATGAAATGAGACATTCAACTCTGTTGGGTGATAAAAGCCATTAATTCGTACATATTATACAGACTGGCGGAGAGTGAATGTGACGGGGGCGTTAATTAATTTCTGCGAATGTCAAATGCTATTAATTATGTCATTGCGAATAATACAGGGTGTAATCTGATCTATACTCCTCTGATGTGTCATTCCTTCTTTGGCAAATCAAATAAATTAATCATGTTGGTGTTTTGCACAAAAACGCACATAAGGCTTAGTTTAAATTTAACTAATTACAAGGAAGCCCCCACAGCTTATCGGGAGAGTATAATTATAAATATCCATCATCACCCGGTATCGCGTATTTTTTCTGGAAAATGAAAAGATTATGGTAAATAGGTAGTAATTATGACAACCCACGCAAAAAATGCAAGCCAAGTAAAACAACAGAAATACCAAAAGAAATACACACTCGAAAAGGTAGTGTACATAGTATCGACTTGAGAATGTAGTTGGAATGCAATAAGATATACAGTACAGTTAACAAGTGATAATCTATTTTAATTAGAAAAAATGAATATTAATGATGTTTTGTCTGTCAGTATGGATCGGATAAATGTTTCAAATGTCAAAGGTGTTATTATTTTGACATTGGAACACGATTTAGAATTAGCGGTTATTTTTGTTCGTTTTTACTGTGGTAGATGCTTGTTTGTTTCCGATATTGACCAATTAATTTGGAAATTTTATGACTGCGTTTAGTTATTCGAAGGTTGTTCAACTCGTTGATGACATTTTCATATCACGCAATACGAAGCAAATGTTCTTTTAATAAATAATGACATTTTGGTGAGCGCATTTTTATTGATTCATTATAAAAACATATTTTTGGGTAGAAGAAACAGATACAATCTTTAACAAGAAATTGCACGCAATAAGACACCAAAGCTAATTGAAACAAAGATAAAAGGCAAAACAAAATATGTTTGTCGAATGCAATCGGGATCAAGTAGGAACCAGTCAGGGAACGATGACAATACCTTAAGCTGACGCAAGCTATGAGAAAGTATAAAAAAAGGCCGTGTCGTGTTTTATTTAATAACATTCAGCTTACTACAAAAAACTAGAAACCGAATCAAATTCATCTTCACTGAAAATAAATTGATAGTCTTTGGGCTGAATGCAGCCTTCCAAAAACCATTTCACTGAAACGAGTCTCAGGATAACTTGATTGACATAATGCTCTCCGTCACCTAGTGTTCTAACTCTATCAAACTGAAAAAACATGATAGAAAGCTTGGAACAGGGATTTTTAACTCACCTTCTCTTTAAAAGAATTCAATACTTTTTAAGTGATATGATTAAAGCTAATAAAAACGAATTTCCACTTATTTTAAAGTTATGAATGGTGACGTCAAAAATACTCTTTTTAATTGCCCTGCTTTCACTGAAGTCACTTGGTGTTGCTTACAATTACTGAATACATCCACTTGTTTGAAAACAGTTTATGTCACTGAATTCACTTAATTCGAAATTTTTAAAATCACTGAATGCATTCAACTGATTTCTGATTAAATTCAGTGAATGCTACTGGCTTCAAGTGAGTTCAATGATGCAGAGCAATCATAATGACTTTACTATTCTCTCTCCTAAAAAGGATTGCTTCAATTCTGCAGTCATTACTGTCCGATACATATGCTTCCCAAGACTAAACTGAAATATTCTTGAATCAAGTCATCTCAGTTTGGATTCATCGTAGACGGTTCAGGCGTTTTATCTACTGGAAAAAAGTTTAAATGAACATTTTACTTAGGTAAAGGTTTTTTTAAACTTAGACTCCACATTAAGCATATCACAGTAACAACATTGAAAAGTCGTAGCGAAAAAATAATACCGTGAATTACAAATGAGTGACAAAATCAGATGCAGTTCCACACAGTAATTTGGAAACCGCCCACGTGTTTCAAATACCTCTGCCCAACTCATTTCTATTCCTTTTTCTCTCTTTATCATTTTAAGGGTATTTGCAACCTCTTTGTCACTCACTAGTACAATATAAAGTTCATCTATCAAGAGTAGATACCTCACTACCATACCTGTCTAGCACTTTGAAAAGTCTCAATAGTTTTACTTCATTTTACACCTTAAGTATCATTAATGACATGAAGCCAATATTGCTTGACACTATCGTCGCTAAAATAGGAAATATGTATTAAAAAACTACGAGACTGTTATCAGTCAACTTGATATATGACTCTCAATCGAGCACTTTACTGCTTACAGTTTTCAATCTTGATTTTTGTCAACATGTTTATACATCAGTCGCAAACTCAAAAACATCATATGCTATGTGTATGCGTTATCACCTTCCCTGAACTTGGTACCCCAGCTCCTTGTCAGACAGACTGTTTTGTAATTTTTCATTCGGGTACTTTCAACTCCTCGGGGAGATACATATGTGCATGCTTGTGCACTAGTTATATGCACAAAAAAATGACTACGACCACAGAATTACAAATATATGTATATATATGTATTTTTTTTTTAATTAAGGCACACTTTTGTTTACGTTCTTTATGCTGTCATATAGCACACGAGTTACTGCGAAATTGAATTGCAAATACTTTCATACAAGAATGACAGCAACGACGAGATTTTAACATCCGCCGTGTCGGTAGCTAGTCGTCACATTGACCTTTGTTTTTTTGGAAAATTTCCCTCTTTATTTCAATAAAAAGAAACTCAATTTGTTTATGCATTTGTTCTTTTTTTTTCTACTTGCAGTTGTGATAATGTGCGCGGATCCAAAATCCATCCGTCAGATATTACTAACAGCTGACGAGCTAAATATGATCGGCAGTGGGGAATATGTGTTTATCAACATTGAACTCTTCTCTAGGTGAGTGTCAGTTGTTTATTTTTCTTTTTTTTTTAATTTTATTAGATAGAGTATCTATTGTGCTTATCATGTGTGTGGGGTGGAAGGAAACACTGAATGGATCATATTGACAGGCGAGAGTTGATTGACGGTTTAGTGGAATTACACTGGAAAATAAAGCACGTTCTTTGTATACATTTGGTATTAACGCGAGGGGCAATCGGGAAACTCTTAGATAACAGAAGGGTATAAATATAGACATGGAATTTGAAGATACAATTTTGAAATTAGCTTTCGTAATGCAAAGTAATAAAAATTCAGTTTACTTTGCTCAATGCCACAGAGATAAGATTTTGTTTACATTTTTATTTGCCTTTAAATCTTTTTTTTTTTTTTGTTAGATCTTTGTATGTAGTTTGGTATTTTCGCAAATGCGGAGAGTCTTGTAAATTATTTAATATTGGTCATCAATATTGTCACTGTAAATATTTGAATACATATATTTTTACGGAAGCCAGACAAAATTGGGTAGAATTATCAAAAAATAACTTAGGAACTCGGAAACAGTGGTGGTTTGGGAGCAAATAAATTGTACATCCCCTATTTTGGCATTGTACCTTGGGTTGGTATCTGTCTAAGATTCAATGGGAAAGTAAGCCCCAATTTGTTGCCGAAATAATACTCTTCACCTTGGCAACAACGAAGAGAAGTGAAAAAGTTTCCTTTTTTTTATGAAAATCGGAAGAATTTGCATGCCTCCTTGAATGCCGCTTCCCCCTTTTAGCATGGAAACCCAATAACTTTTTATGCTTCCGGTGCTTTAAAAATCGACTGTCAGCTGACGTTAAGGAGAACAAAAAAGTTGTGTTTGTTCGGAATATTTTGCAAGTGAAATCGACCTTATTAGATTCAAAAACCATATCCCCTAAAGCTTTACCTAACGTGAAGTTTGCGACATTTCCAAGCTGTTAATCGTATGGCTATGATAGCTGTCATCAGGAAGGCTTGCCAATGGACCAATTCAGCCAAGATCTAAAGAAAAATCAGCACTTTCATACTTTTTAGGTTCAACTGGCTCAACTTATGTTGCCAATCAATGTATTCACTGCGTTATGAGATCACCTATTGTATGTCGTTAAGCCAGCCAGGCAAGTTGATAGTGTCAGACGGAAATTTATTTGGCGTTCGTTGGACAGATATTCGAGATAAATTAAAAGCAATTATCAACGCGTTAAGTACTGGTAGGATAAGTGAAATGCGCCGACAAAGAGTATGTAATACTTAACGACAAGTCTGGAAACAGTTTGGCAACAACTTGTCCTGTAAAAGATGGGAGTCGAACAGGCATAGTTTCACTAATTATCGATGCAGTGCAATAGGGATGCGGAAATAAACCGGTGGTCCGATGAGATTAAAAACAGTTTTCCTTCTGGTACTGGTGCAACGTCTAGAACTATGCCGAGCGAGTTCGTTGCCTTATGCATTATTCTTCTTCCGCCATCTCGTTAAGAGACTGTTGGCAACTGACAAAAAATAAAAAAAAAAAAGACAAAGAAGGTAACCGATTCCAGGGACTCAATCACTGCTTGAATATGAGTATATCTTAATCATGACTAGGATTCCTTTATCGCCATGTACCACTTACATCTGAGTCAGTTTTAAAGCTGTCACTGCATATGCAGACATTGCAAAATATTTAAAACTTTTTGCCAAGAATATCGTTGCCATCGTCTGCCTTAGAACCACCCATTCATCGATCAAATAAGATAAAAAGAATAAACTGCATCTTGTACTGCGCAATAGATACACACTTCATCAGACTAAAGAGAATCTATTTTCCAACTTTTTTAATCGTCTTGTGATGTCTATAAGTCTTTAAGTATTATTATCAATTATTACTGACTAACTTAACGAAATTACAAGACCCAATAGTCTACTTAATGATTCTTCTTATACCGTAGACAAGGACTAAGTCTGGGTTTTTTGTAGAAATTCGATTAAAAGTTTTCTAAATTAATCTGAACGTTTTTTTTTCTTTTTTTTTCACTCAAATATAAAGTTTGAAACAGCTTATTCAATTTAAATAAAATTAAATTTGTCTTCAGCGCATTAGGCATCACTTTATTCTATAAATCACCCTAGGTGGGTAAGAGTGAGTAGGTATTTTCATTATCCTGAAGCCGAATCGATCAACATAATTAATTGTATTAAATTCTTTATTCTTCATTCTATCTGTTCTGTATTTTGTGCCTGAATGCCAAAAGGAATGAATATTAGTTTGATGACTGGCTTTCATGAGCCGATTTGCTTGAGGATTTATTGAATGTTGTTATGTGAATTTTAGGAAGGAGGAAATTATGTAAAATGTATCATTTTATGCAAGAAGTTTTCACACTATTCATAAGAAATCAGATCAAATATGAAACAGCGACCTCTCTGATCTGACGTGTCTAAAAATTCAGTGCAATGACCGACATTTCAAGAGTAAATAGCAGAAGCTTCAAACGTGTCAAATTACTGCTCTATGCATTCGCACTGGCTGTCATCGTATGTCACATAAGTAAAGAAACCCCTTCCCAAACGAAGCAGAACAACTTTATCGCAGTTCTGATCAGGAAAGATGAAGTTCTATTCTAAACAGTTACATGCACAACAACTTTCCTCTGTGACACAACTTTCCTTTGTAACATTTCAATATTTTTAGTGATTCTGTAAACATCACACACTTTAGTGCAGCTCTCTGTGTAGGGAGAATAGGGTTCCTTTTTTCCGAAAACATTTTACACATCCGACAATCGACATATTTAAATGCCAACGAAATAGAATACTAATCTGGTTATTCACAGTAAGCCACAAGCAACGGATATGACAGATACATCTGTCAAATACCACCAAAATGCACACACAGGATCTACAAAATGGTTGCCCCTAGTGCTACTAAACATGCTAATGAAAATTAAGTATGGAAGCAGGATTTTCTTTTCCTGGATCTTCAGAATGCAATCATTAAGTGTCAGCAATGAATTTGTCAAATGGCTCCAAGTTGCAGTTTAACGCTGGTTTAATGCCTTGCACATGTACGTATGTATAGTATTGTAGTGATAAAACGAAGTAAATACATATCTGTTCAGTCAAGAGTTCATACCACAGTACGAGCAGTCGAGAACTTCATAAACGCATGCGTAGAACAGATATGCACATAAAAGTAAACTATGAAGTTGAATGCAGTTTTATTTTTATATTTGACAGTAACTCGTCAAGACCATACATAATTTGAATTTCAAAATGGTCATGTGTTTCCCGCTGAATCTAAAATTAATGATGACAGATCACTTCTAAATTTCTTCCCAAATCATCATAATATGACATTTGCCTCTAATGCCGTAGACCCATTAATTTCGAGCCCCCTAAAATCTAATATGTACTCGTATTCCCAAAATAGTTCGCATTGGTATTGCTAGTAGCCTTATCAAATCACCACGATGAAACATTAACTCTCGTGCCCGAGTGGCATGCGACCCAGGGTTATATTTTGGTATTATTGTCGTACTTTGATTTCCATCATAAGTTTATCAACTTGACCAAGTTATTTTAAAAATTTTATGACGATCAGTCCAAAACTACTCGTAAGATAGTCCTAACTTGGGTCAAGGTGATCTGATGCGAAAAAGAATTGTGATCTAATTAAGTAAGTCCCTATTCTGTTTAAGAACAACGCAATAAATAATCTGCTAATGGAGAAAACGCAAGGTTTTGTTTTCTTTGATTGATGGAGTGCAACCATCACTAATCGATCACGACTTCAATTATAGACTTCTGCAGCTGTATTGATAAAAAAAAATCAATTTTTCAAATGACTAAGTGTAGACATTCACACGGGGGCCATTATTAAATCAGATTTCCTTTTATAAATCCATTAAATCATTTTGCTTCTTCTGCACTGAACTTACTCGTTTCTGTTTCTATCATCACGATCTTATAATTATTTATGCCATACCTAGAGTCTCAAGTGCAATTGAATAATTGACATTCCACCCACCCACGGTCATCGAAATTACAACGAACTTGCATCGCGAATGAATCAATCACGAAGAATAAGATGATATTTAGCCCCTGGAGCGAAATAGAATGGAATCTATGGCGAGCTCAATGAACTGTCAAGTTCCATTAGTCTTGGTCATTTATTGTTGCTCCATCTACCTCGCGGGAGTCGTCGTCGTTTTTTTTTTCTTTCTTTCTTTTTGTCATCTTTTTGACTGTTTTGTTTGAAAATATTTTGTTTTTACTCTGCCGTTTTATTTATGACGCCATTTTTGACATTTCAGAGTTCCGCTAATTTTGGCACAGCCGTGGTACGATAAAAATGACACAGAGGAAAATAATCAAAGGGCACGAAGGGCTTATACCGCTCTACTGACTGTTACACCAAAACAACCCGACAACGAAGAATACATCAGAGTATCAAATGAGGTAAGCTTTCGATGATTTCTTTTTCTTGTTTTTTATTTTGAGTTCTTGATGTAGCACTAGACCGTTATGTAGGTATGTATGTATATGTCTATGACGGGAAAAAAGCGTCAAGTTGTTGAACACAGTCACTTGTAGTGTAGCTCTGTAACAGAAAAAAAAAGACGGATGTGTTCGAGACCGATGTCGGAGAATCCCTGCAGCGTCTATGCGGCATCATGTTGTTATACTTCTTGCTGTGTAACGTTTTTTTCGTCTCAGAATTATTTGTAGTTTATTTTTGAGTTTTTTTTTTTTTGGTCGCCAATTTTCGTTGAGGTCGATTTAACTTTTGGAAAATAGAAATGACGAATGGGAATTTTATGCAGCATGGGCATCGCTCTTTGTGGTTAGTGATGGGGAAAGTGGAAAACACATTTTTATTTGTTGGATATGCTCTCAAAAGGGTGTCTTGTCATTTATTACATCATGAAAATACCTACTCTAGACAAATTTGATTGACAGAATGATGAAGGTTTTTTTTTTTTTGTGCTAGGCAGTTGGTCATTAGGATTTATTTGAAGGCGAGCCCAACATTCACAGCATTCCATGTGACAATAATCAATTTCATTCATGTGTCGTTCATCATGATTACAGTAAAAGAATGTATGGATTTTAAGCTTTTCAAGGGTAAGGCTCTTGACCTTAAGTTAGGGACGTCAATCCGATCAATCATCAAATCGGATGGACGGTAAGGAATGACTCTTGTGCACCACCTTATTCGTGGGAGAAAAAAAATCATGCTGGACTTTCAAGTATACCTACTTTCTCTACATAGAAAATATTATAAGCATGGTTCTTATATCTAAGCTTGATGCTAGGTCGTCGATTTAACCCCCATGTTAGCCAAGAAACTTTATCTCTCCGATTCAAAAGCAGGGCATTTTATCAACATCTTATACCGAAATGTGACATTACTTACTTACTTAAAATACTGTGAATCATAAACGAATTCGAAAATCACATAGAATTCGCCGCAGTAATTTGTACATCACCCTTGATGGAATAGCATTAAAGCTACGTTTTCGTATCCACTCTTTTCTCTTTCATTTTATCCAACCCCCGCGAGCTGTACATCAGCCTAATGGTATTCATATCCCATTGGTATGCTGACAAACATCCAGAGAGTATTTTTATTGTTTTCAAAAAAAAAATCTTCAGACTATCTCCTCTTCGTTCGTTGACCCCAAACTAGAGTTAGGAATACAGAGGCTGACTCCCAATTGCCTCCTATTAAAAAAGTGGCCTCATTTCGAATTTTTCACAATATTCCAAATTCATTTCAAAAACTTTACAAATTCCTATCGATTAAGCAAATGAGCGGACAAATTCGCGCAGACAATTTGCAAATGTTACATTCTCTCTTAACGTAAAATGCTCCCATCAATCTTTCCTCTCTCTCTGCGGAGACTTCCTTCTAATCACGGCAATTATCCCAATTGCCTTTTATTCCCTGCCACACGTTCATCCCAAGGACTTGAAATAAATGAATTAATTGCAATCTATATCTCTCTCGTTTTCAGATTAAAAACATTGCTGCTGCCAAGTATAATTACACATTCCGTGATAACGAACCACTGTCTGCATTCGTGACATCCTTTTACGATGGTGTTCTCCTTTATGCAAACGCGCTCAACGAAAGCATACGAGAAGATCCTAGTGTCCTGACACGTCCCATCAATGGTACGGATATGGTACGCCGCATGTGGAATCGAAGTTTTCCCGGAATCACTGGCAACGTGACAATTGACTCGAACGGTGACCGCATCTCAGCGTACTCACTGTTGGACATGAATCCGCTAACAGGACGATTCGAAATTGTCGCACACTTTATGTACAATCGATTGGAGTATGTCGATGGTAAATCCATTCATTGGGCAGCCGATCGACTGGAGCCACCACCGGATAAGCCAGAGTGTGGTTACGATGGCTCATTGTGTCCGGATAATTGTAAGTGACAGAGTGGGAGTTGGGAGTCGGGGGTTGGTAGTAGTAAATAATTCCTTTCGATTGTTACAGCTCTACCGGGCTATGCCATTTTGTCGACGATTCTAGGCTTCTTGGTACTGATTATGGTGATATTCTTTGTCCTCGGTTATCGACATTACAAGTCTGAGGCGGAAATCAATTCCATGACATGGAAGGTGTCTATAGACGATGTGCTATGGCACGAATCGGGTGGTCGCTGTTTCCGTGGTTCATTCCATTCGTTGGTCAAACAGAATAGTCAGATGACATTGATGTCCGAAGATATGGGTTCGCTGTGTGGCGATAGGCAAATTTTCATCCCGGTTGGCACATACAAAGGATGTCGTGTTGCCATCAAGCGCATTGAAGAGAGCAGTGTAAATCTGAATCGTTCGCTGATGTTGGAACTGAAGAGGATGAAGGACCTTCAGCATGACCATTTGGTGAAATTCTTTGGAGCGTGTCTAGAACCATCAAGGAGTTTCCTCCTCACTGAATATTGTCCGAAAGGTTCACTGCGTGACATACTCGAGGACGACCAACAATACCAACTGGATTTGATGTTCAAAATGTCCCTGATGCATGACATTGTCCGCGGCATGCATTTCCTACACAATTCCGACATCAAATCACATGGCAATCTCAAGTCATCCAATTGTGTGGTTGACTCGAGATTTGTGCTGAAAATCTCCGATTTTGGCTTGCATTCCCTGAGGAAGAAGCCCATCGAGGACGATGTGGAAAACTGCAACAGTTACGCTTATTGGAGCAGTGAGTTAAAAAGTTTATTTTCACAACCCAATGGGGTAGTTTGAAAAATCTCTTTTTTTTTTTTTGTGTGTAGATCTCCTTTGGACTGCTCCAGAACTACTGAGATTAGAAAATAGACCGCCTGAAGGTACCCAAAAGGGGGACGTATACTCATTTGGTATCATAGTACACGAAATTACCACCCGCCAGGGGCCATTCTATTTGGGCAGTACGGCTGATAAATCGCCTCAGGGTAAGTTGTGTCACGGTATTTGTATTTTTTTTTTTGTTTAGAATTCTCAAAGGAGTGTCAAAGCGCAAAAAAAAGGAAATGAACTTTTGCGGATGCGACGAATACCAACAAGGCTCGATGAATCAAAAAGTTAAAGTGAAACTGGAAACTTTTTTTCCCATTCGTCCTTGAGAGAGATTTTGTTTAGAGGCACGGGTGTCAAGTTATGGAAAAAGTTTGCGGTGGCAAGTGCAAAGGATATGCTGCTTGTATTTTTCTTCTCCTTTTTTTTTTTTGCACTTGGTATGACGAAGCATGAGATTCTTCTATTTTCTGTTTGATTGAATTCCTAAGTGTACTTTGGAGAATACAATGAAGCAGTTGACAGCGGATGGATTTGTTAGCATCGGTAGGTCAAGGCATGGGAAATGAAGAAAAGAGTGTAATTGATGATTGGTATTAAGGATGTCAAGTGGTGTAGTCTCTTCTCTGTGATAAATTTGATTTTCCAAAGTTTGGGAGTTATTTCCAAGGTATGTTTCAGAAGTTGTGGCAGTTATTTAGAAAAAAAAGTTTGAAATCACAAACGGTACGTGTTTGATTTGTGGTATGAGAAGTGTAAGATATATCAAAACTTATGTCTTTCCCGCTGGGATATGTAACTGAATTCCTATCTCGAGAGGAATGAATGTTTGATTCAAAGGCATGTGTTGAAAATTGAGATTGCCAGAACATCTGACACCTTAAAATATGCCATGAAATATGATGAAATTAGGTTTCATTGCATATATATTGGAGCTGACTTTGTTGTCACCTTGAACAGATTTAAAAGTGGTATTTTATTTAAGCATAAGGGTAAGTGCTAGAATGTGAGACATATTGGTATTTTTGGCAATAAATATTGGCAGAGTATCGTTGTATTCAAATGGAAGAAGAGGCAACTCTTTGAAGGATTCAGAATTGAGAGTGTACTAAAAGATTTCCCTGGCATTGATTGGGGCATATATTTGAAATTTACAATGCACAAAACTATGGAGTCTTTTCAAACAGCTTCTTATTTTAAATAAAAAATATGAGAACTAACCTAAGATCAGTTATTGAAGCGTATCCTAACCATAGTCAGAACGGAACAGAGCCTTCAAAAACCTTCCCGCACCTGGCTTACCACAGCGTTACCGCTGCTGATAGCTTTCTTTTGCTCATACCGGAGCCGCGTATAGAAGAACCTAGCTGATCATTCGGGATAGCAGGGGGCGTTCGTACGTGTCCTGGGCCGCCGATGTTCGGGAGCAGTCGAAAGAGCACTGCCTCTATCAGCGATATCTTCTTAAAAGTCACGTCTTCTTAAAGCTCACAAAATAATTAAAAAAATAAATTCGTTTTCATAACGTCGTTACGTCCTTTTCATAACGACGTTACGTTCTTTTCGTAACGACATTACGTCCTTTTCATAACGACGTTACGTGCTTTTCATAACGACGTGACGTTCCTTCCATACCGACGTTATATTTTTTTACGCGCTTTTCATAACGTTACGTGCTTTTCATAACGACGTTATGTCCTTTTTATAACGACGTAATGTAACTCACTGTCGCCCAAAAACTCAGTGAACTTTTAATTAATAAACTCAAAAAAAATTTAAAAAAATTCAATCAAAATCTTTTGTTTAGAACAACGGAAAATCGATGTGTCTATTGTGGAACTTTACTATTCGACGGTCGAGGAAACTTTTCGTTTTGAAGTCAATTTATTACGAAGACCACAACATGGATTTTTCTTATAGTAATTAACGGTAATTTTCCACCACGAAACAATAATTAATTTAAAGAAGAAAGCTTTAACTAAACTAAAATGGAAAATCGTAAAAGACATTTGAAAGTACCACGTCGTGCTACAATGCGTCGAACTGTCTATAATTATGGCAGATCCTTTAAACCTTTATCAGTTGATACAACAATAGCTCATGGTCCAGTGCTAACAAATAAACAACGAAATCGTGGCTCACTAAACGGTTCAGCTTCATCATCAACCTCAATGAGGGCATTTAATTTCAATGTTGACACTTTGGGTTCTAATCAAAATTTCGTATCCCTACCCAAAGACTTCAGTCCAAAGGATCGAAGAATTGTCAAGATTTCAAATGTGAATAAGACGCCGATGTACAAGAATCCAATGACCCCTATGCAAAGCACATATCTGGTGGGTGGAGTCAACTATGATTTAGGCTTAGACAAGATGCAAGTTAATGGCAAGCTTACGTCGAATTACTGCAAATTTTTGAAAAAGCGTAAGGATAGCTTTTGGGACCCCCATTTGTCTAGGACATTATACTTATCGTTTAATCTTCTTTTTTTGAAGTTTCTGTGAAATGTCCACCAACAGATCGTGACGTAATTTTTGGAAACGCGAGGGTACTCTTGAAGCATACTGCCTATGGCTGGGAGCCCTCACGCATTCAATGGCTATGGGATTTGGAACAGCGCCAGAAAATGCATCGTGCAAGTCTCAAGCGTGAGCTTTATAATGACGACTATGATGTGGATGTGTGTTGTTTCCCATTTAATGCTGCTATGCTTGTGTGGAACCATGAGTGACATTATTACATTTATTAATGACATGTATCTATTTTTGGAGTAAATAAAGAAAGTTAGAAGGATGTGACAGCTGTTTTCATTTAGAAGGGGTTGGCAGAGCTAGAGTTTTTCTACTCTTCTTCTCAGAGCAGAACAGTGGAGAAGGAAGCACCGCAACTGGGAAAGAGCTGGGGAGAGCTGAGACACATTTCCAGAAATCGCACACGATGACGAGTAGGCATTGTAGAGGCCCTAGGACCCACAAGAGGATAGGACATAAAAAGTGACCAGTACTGATCGAAAGAGTTCTAGCAATATCCATTCAGTTTCTATTCAGTAGTTCTTGTGCTCTCTTTAATTTGTATTTGGGCCACAGGACAAAGATTATTTCCTTGAGAACACCCAGTGGGACGTTTATCGCCTCCACAATGGAACCATGAAGGGCAGAACCCCTCCTCGCTACCTCATCCGCTCGCTCATTCCCCTCGACATTGCTGTGACCCGTCACCCAAAGAAGGCTAATTCTGAACCTCTGAGCCATAGAGGAGAGTTCCTCCCTGCACTGTTCTACCAGTTTCGAGCATGTGTTTTTGCGGCCTTGGTGTCAATGAGGATGGCTATAGTGTTTAGATTTAAATCAAAATATTTAGTACTTATGAGGAACACTTCTTAAACATGAAAGGGGCATTCGATAACACTTCGCACGAGCTCCAGAAAGAAAAGGAATGAATACCATGATTAACTGGCAAATCATGGCATCTATTCTCAAGCGTGTGCTGATGAAGTTAGGATTGCCAAAGGTTGTACAAAGAGGCCATGAAATGAGTCGAGATTGATGCTAGATGACTGTGCTGAACCAAAATCTGGTGCAAAGCACAATAGGAACCTCCAAGTGAAGAAGAAGACTTCTACGACTAAATCTCTCCTTTTATTTATTTCATTAACTTACTAAATTATATTAAAAACCACTACGAACCCCCAAATGCTAAGTTTTTACTTCCTTTTTTTTTCAGAAATCATCCAACTTGTCAAGTCATACCCCAATGATCTCTCAAAGCCATTTAGGCCACAAATATCGAACAACAAGCACGAGGACATGAACAGCCTGATGATAAAATGCTGGGCTGAGGAGCCTTCCGAAAGACCTGACTTTAACACCCTTAAAACTACAGTCCGAAAAATAAATAAGTAAGTCCACTACTCTTTGACTTATTCCATTAATTCTAATGCATTCCATTCCTAACAGGGACAACGAAACGGGTAATATCGTCGACAACCTGCTCAAGCGTATGGAACAATACGCCAACAATCTAGAGGAGCTAGTCGAAGAACGCACCAAAGACTATCACGAAGAGAAGAAGAAATGCGAGAAACTTCTCTATCAACTTCTGCCGCAGAGTGTTGCAGCACAGCTCATAAGTGGCCAACCAGTTGTAGCTGAGACCTTTGATCAGGTCACCATCTACTTCAGTGATATTGTTGGCTTTACAGCGATTTCAGCGGAGAGTACACCCATGCAGGTGGTGAAATTTCTCAACGATCTCTACACCTGCTTCGATTCGATTGTCGAGAACTATGACGTCTACAAAGTGGAGACTATTGGCGATGCCTACATGGTCGTGTCGGGACTTCCAATTCGCAATGGCAATCGGCATTCGCGAGAAATCGCTCGGCTCGCACTTGCTCTCCTTAAAGCTGTGCATAAGTTCACAATCCATCACAGACCCGATGACCGACTGAAACTACGGATTGGTCTGCATACCGGCCCATGTGTGGCCGGAGTCGTGGGACTTAAAATGCCTCGCTACTGTCTGTTCGGCGACACTGTGAATACAGCTTCTCGAATGGAATCGAACGGAGAAGCTCTCAAAATCCACATCAGCGATACGACCAAAACGAGCCTGGATCAATTTGGTACCTTCATAATGCGTGAGCGTGGCTATGTGAATATGAAAGGTAAAGGTGATATGCTTACTTACTGGCTGGAGGGCGAAGAACCCTCAGACGATAGCTGCATCGACATAACCCCAAAGAACCAACTCCTAAGCAGTATTTCGAATTTCCCTCCACCGTATACGGCGTCGCCGGCGTCCTCCCTGCGTAGGCAACGGAAAATTTCCTCATCCTCGCCCAAGCTAAACGGCTGTGGCGGGCAAGACTTACTGAAGACTGATGAACAAAGTAGCTTAATACGTTATACGCATTTCGATGGAGCCTCAGTTGATTTCCAAGACGACTGTGATAGAGTTCCGAATCTGCGGCAAAATGGCGACACCAGTGATGTGGCCCTCTGGGAATTAACTAACCTGAAGGCACAAAATAATACTAAAAATACCAATCATCGGCATAATAGCCCCCGCAGGGAGCTACACCACCAATCGTCAATGCTCTCTCCACACTCGAATTTCAATATGGCGCGGCGGAACTCGACCAAAACCGCTGCGGATATCGCCCGAGCGGCGGAGAATAGCAAACGATACAATCACCATAACAATAGCTGTAATAATAGTAAATCTAATTTAAATCTAATCAAATCGAGTAGCAGTAATAATAGTTTAAGCTTCAATAACATCGTCAAGGCGAACAATGTGAAGAACCTAAAGATCATTTGCAACTCCAACGAGATGGACAGTCTGAAGGGTGGCGGCGGCGGGACGGGCGTAACCCAGCCGCTACTGACGAAAATCAATTCTTGAATGGGAACGTGGCATCCACTAGGCCAAGACTCAACTGTGTAATGTACATCGAATGTGAGAGAGAAAGAAATTTATTTTATTTTTTTGTAAATTCTAAGACCTTAACACTGTATTAGGATGTAAGATAGAGACCTCAATTTATAGTTAAATGTTCTTATTAGTAGTTTTGTAAATTAAAACATATGTTCCTTTTATTTAATTATTGATTAATAACAAAAGAATTAAAAAATTAAAATCATAAAAAGTTCGGTGGTTTTTGATTTTTGAATTTGAATTGTGGCAACGGAAGTAAGAAAATGGCGGGCACTTGTCGTTATCAGAGACACGAATCATTTTCTATGTTTTCATTTGAAGAGATGTGCTCTGTTTGTTTTAATGTAAACTGTTTAACAGTGAGGTTCTGACAGACAATTAAAATATCAATTTATGTTTCAAATCTTTAAAAACGTATTTTACGACATGGAAAATAGAACAGGAGAAAACTATGAAAGTAATTTCGTTTTATTTTAATATATAGAGCTGTCGTATGGACTACTGAAGTTGTAAACGAGTGTGCCATTATATGAAATTGACAACTTCTTGCTGTTGAAAAAATTGCAAAACAAAATGAAATATAACCGTGGTATAAATTTAATAGATTATGAATTGAACAACATTTGGAAACATTGAAAATTTATTTCCAAAGAAAAGTTCTAATTTTGAAAATAATTTTCGCCGTGTGCGCCTAAAAGCTCAATAAAGGAATTAGATGAGTTTACGCGGCGTAATGGAATGTCCCATTACACAGAAATATGTAGTAGTGCATAGCCATAATGGGAATATGCTCTGTTTGGTCGAGTGTAGTTAATTTCTATTGGCTTAAGGAAGATGTAAGTGAAATGGGACATTCAGTACGGAAATTTGATAGCTTACAAAAACAAAACAAAAAACACGGTAATTGAATTAACTTGTGAATTCGAGTTTGTAAATACTTTAATTCCAATGATTCAAGCACATAAATGGCTATTTTTGTCGTCCATTGTAATTGGTTGTTAATTTTCTCTTTTTTGATAAGTTATGAAGTTTGATTAAGTTTATGATGGGTAACTAGAGCAGTTAGAAGAAATTGAATGGGCTTCTCGTTAATACAAGGTCCCACTGAAGTCCATTGTGATCCGCCCTAAGGTTTTTGACGAAAGTTCGTAGGATTGCCAAAACTACAATATAAGGATCTTGTAGTCGTATCGTAGTCGTGGAAAAGCCAAAACACTCTTATACTGCGTTCTCACCAGACGAAACGTCGAGGTTTCGCCAAATCTGTCCAAATCTCCGAGGTTTTGCATGCATTTTCTATGTATTGAAATCTCGTGCTTTCGCCGAAACCTCCTCGAAATCTCGTTGAGTTCATCTATCTATGAGAGGTTGTCAAACTGAACAAACCTAAACGTGAAACACCAATTTATTTTGGTGTTCATTTTTAGACGTCAAATTATTATATGGGAAAACAGCTGTAGCTAGTGTTGGTACTTCTACCAATTATATTTTATAATTTTTATTTATGTTTTATATATGTTTTATGTATTATGCATTACAGACATACATATAAATTGTATGTATTGTTTAATTTGTTTCTTTCATTTATGGTGTGTTTCAAAATTCGACCACTTTTTGGTTACCCAATTTACCCACTCTCAAATCCCAACACTGATTACAACAGTCCACAAACAGCTGTTGGATGTCAAAATGGACAGACAATGACATTTGAAATAATTTCGATTTGGTGCATAGACAAACTAATATAGACGGTCGTCTTTACGCTCCCCTGCCGAAAATTTTGTAAAGTATGCCGAATTGAAATTTCCTATCTGCGAATACATGTGAACGAACGTGCGAACAAGACGTAACTATAAAAACAATCGTGGTGTTCCTTTCTTTCCTTTTGCACACCATATTTTCAGTAGACTGTCATTTAATTAACAATATGTACAGAAAAATGGCTGCCCGCCTAAAAACTACCGCCGAAATGTGTGCGTGAGCTCCGACTTGATTTTGCCGGAAACGTAAGAATACATTTAAAATCGATGGTAGTTTTGCTCTTGCTCAAACTGACTGAAGACGACCGTCTACATTCCATAGTTTGTCTATGACTTGGTGAGAACGGCTTACTCAGGTTTCGGCAAAACTTCATCGAAATCTCGAGATTTCACTTTGGTGAGAACGCGATATTATAGTGTGACTTGTCTATTTGAATTAGTTTTGTAAAATGGCAGCATTATTTGCCAATTTTTCATCAAAGATTAAGTTGGTAACTATGCTATTTTAAATAACGACAGTTCAGGTCGCACAAGATATTGAAATAAAATCAAATGTTCCGAAATCCCCACAGATGGCCACAAATTATCAAGTGCACACTGAAGTCTAAGATGATCTTTGCTTAACCGTTGTCAATGAGAATTACTTGACTAACTCTCAAACCTTCTTCTTCCTCGGAATCGTGAGGACCACAGATAACCCTAACCTACAAGCTTTTGACACTGATTCACTATCAGTGAAAATCACGAACAGGGAAAATCACTAACACATTCCCGCTCACCAGTGTCAAAAGCTTGCAGGTTAGGGAGAAGATTCTCGAAGTGGACTATCTAATATATGTTATTTGTGGTGAGGACGCAGCGTATTTGAACACAACTTCTATAGGTTGCATATAGCGCTTGAGTTACAAGGAACAGCCATACCATACTGCTACAGAACAGTGCAGAGTTAAGGTTTAGGGTTTCAATTGTATATCTTTTCTATATTAAAAAAGAGTGCACGCAACAACGCAACTTAATAAGAGAAATTTCAAGCCACTTTAATGACACGAAATAGCCTCCCTCTTTACCTAACGCCCTCAGTGCTTCGACCGGATTTTATTCATAGCACCAGTTTATCAAAATTTAATGGTTTGATTACCAAATCGACTTTATTTACATTATGACTATTCTGGCACTTTACCTGTCAACCTCAGTACTCTATTTTGGTTCAGGCATCTTCGAAAAGTACAGCAAAAAAACACAGATGGCGTCAGTTTTTATGACTATAATCTATTATTGCGGATATTTTGTTGTAACATATTTTTCTGCTCACTAGTACGAAAGTGACATTTTACAAGCAGTTCATATATTAATACGTCAATAATTTTCGTTTACTCAGTTCTCAAGTGTCAAATGTGTGTGGTTTAACAACAAATATTTTTGTAATCGTCATCTATCAAAGCACTTAAGTTCAGTTTCAGGCCGTTTGGAAAAATGTGAAATTACAGATTTACTTAATTTGCAATGGAAAGCAATCACTGACAACAATCTGGTAGTCAATGTTGCAATTGAGAGGGCAATCCACTACTGCTGATCTTCACTAGGCATATTTATTTCAGAGTAAATATCCGCCTTCATGTAGAAAATTAAATATTGCTTACGTGAAATTTTTCCAGAAAATTGCTGGAAAATTTAATTGCACGACACATTTCTTGCAATGAATTGTGAATTGTTGTTAATGGAAACGATATATGTATTAGCAAAATGGTAAGCAATATCAATAAATTGTCACAAATATTTCCTGTGCATTGGGGCGCATTCTATTTCATTCTCAGCCAATCTCTGTAAACCAAATATGATGTAAAAGTTTGTGAAAGTGTTAGTCAAATGTCACTACTTTTAATTATTTCAAAAGCTAATATTAAAGAAATAACAGAATATGTGCCAAATGCATCTTAGTTTAATTACAAACTACTTCCCTTAACGACGAAACTAAAATATTTCTTCAATTTCAACCGGAACTAGCAAACAGACCTTGAAAAAAAACAGCGCTACCCTTACACAAAGTCTAATCGTAGCCCAAATAAATCCCAATGCAGCCAAACGCAACCATTTGCCCATCCACCATAATCAAAAAAACCGAGCGAGACAACTCGATTTCCTCGTGTACATGTTTACATTTTCCGCAGGCTTTCAACCTACAAATAAATTGACATATTTGTCAATACTCGCCTTATCTCCATGTTGGCAGCGCTGAATTTATAGAAAAAAAAAATCGTCGGACGGGTAGTCCATTATTTATATTTATCTCTGAGCTTTTTCCCAAATAAAACCACAAAAATTCACTTAACTCGTCTAGCTAAACGTCTAACCGATTGTCCAAAATCTCTATTCCATTAATAAATGTGTTTGAAACGCGCCCGCAACTCGTAAATCCATGAATTTCGCCAACTAAACATGCTGCTCCTCGAGTGAAACAAGTTCATTGACGTCCGTCATCGCGCGAGCGGTTTTTCTGACAAAAAACTAAATTTGTTTTTCTTTTTGCTGGAGAAATTTGTTTGATTCTATCGACAGGTAATTAATGAATATGAATAGTTTATAATTCTAACAAAAAATGCAGTCTACTTGCAGTGGTGAAGGGCGCACGGGCGCGGGCCGCTGAAGCGAATTCAATTTTTTTTTCTTTTTGGCCCGACAATTAAGTAATCCATGTTCAGGAGTCTTCTCTAATCGTCCTGGACTTTAAATTGTTTGGTTTCTTCTTCTAATTGGTGGTGGGTTATATTGTGTTCAGTTATTTTTACTTTTGTCAACGGCTTTTGAAGCGAATTCATTGAAACTTGTCGAAGTGGAGCTTGAAATTGTCGTTTTCTTCGGTTGTGGTGCGTCCCTGTCGCTGGGTTGTCACGTTGCTTAATCTAATCCCTGGCATTTTTTCTGTCGAGTGATTGATTGAGAAGCAACATTACTTTAGTTTCTAAGCTAAGTTGTGGTTAGTTTTAACATTTGGGTGACTTGAACGAAGTTCTGTAAAGTTGGATCGAAGTCAGGTTGCGTCCATTTTTTCTCATGCTAATGAGGTTGTTCCATACCCTTCTAGCAATTCATGCACTTGGTCATATATAATTTTTTTACTTTTTTTTTTACAGATTTGGAATTGTCTTAGGCTTTATATCTACTTTACCATCGAATGACTGCAAGTTGTGCATTCATTAGTTTTTCCCCACACTACAACGTGAAATATATCCAAAACTAGATATTCTAGAGATAAATGAAGCAGCACATCATTATAGCACCTTATGGAGCTATAATTTTGGACCAATAGGTGCAGTAAAACAACATAATTGTGTACCTACAGTATCTTTTGATTCTATATCTGTCATGTGAAGGTTATGGCGGTTTTTTCTTTTGTTGATGTCAGCGAGTGTGCGCACTGGGACGAATGGAACTCACCTCATGTTGGGTGATTCCCGTGTAAGATCTGCATTCTGACGCACATGATTGCACTTGAATTGTATTTCCGCTCAAGTGGGATACTACATTTCTATTTCGTTTTCAGCTTCCTCTTTGTTGCAATTTTTAATTCATTGTCGTTTGTTATTAGAACAAAAAAATAATTCTAGTTCATAAGCTATAATGTCTAGTTCTTAATGTAACGCAAGCCTTTCAAATCTTATAGATATCGCATGCCACAAAGAGATATTGAAACAAATGGAATAAAACCTGAAGAAAGATCTCATCCAGAAGAGTGAACATTTTTTCTGAAAGCACAAACCGGGGGTGATAGGCTTATATTCTAAGAGTAGGCGTTAAATAGTCCTAGCTTTGGCGATTAAATTCCTAAAAAGTTGGCAAATCTACTGGTGTTGTTGAAATCACTGATAAAATTCTGGAGTTCATACAACCGATCTCTCATTAAAGTGACTTGGAGCTCGGCTGGCTAAAAATAAATAGGAGTATATCCTTTCACATCTAGTATGTAGTAATCAATTTGCTGCAATTACGCTCCACAGCTGTGAATGATTACTCAGCGAATGAGAATATTATTGTGTCTCTCTACGGCAGTGTAAGTAGCATCGCCGTTTTACTGAAAGTACACTCATGTAAGCGGTAGCTGGTTAAGTTGTGGGCGCAAAAAAATGTTCCATCGTTATTCAATGTTACTGGATCCCTCATTTGCAACGTCGAAAAAGTAAGGCCTCCTTTACTGACAGGGTTTATCGACTACAGTTTCTTCTTCACAAAAATTGTCACAATTTGGTCAGATTGTATCTCTATATGGTCGTTATTATCAATGAAAATCTGTCCGCGAACCTTAGATTGAGAAGGTAATGTTTGACCGGAAACATACATTCGCTGCGTTATAGTTGAATGAATCATAATGTGTATCTAAGTGGCCTTTTGACATATATATGTAAGACGACCGATAAGGTACTTTAGTACACATCAAAGAATGATAAAAATATTTCGCCCTTAACCCTTAAAGTGAGTTATTGTGTCCAATTAGAGTTGCTACGATTCTTATACGAAAGACTGAGCAAAAATGCAAGTTTGCAAGGAACACAAATTTCTTAGACACGCGCCTGTCTTTACAGTTAATTGTCCACCAGTGGAGTGCGTGCTCGTGTAGGTTTGGTTAGTTTAGATACAGCTGGCTTAGACTGCAAGAATCCTTTTTGTAACCACTAGATCTACATAACACTCACAATTATATAACAATTACCACTGAAAAACAATGAATAAACTACAATTATAAGACACAACACCGAAGGGTTAGGTGAATAAACCCGAGTGTAGAATATGTTTTAAAGCAATTGATCTCCATAGAGTAACATTCCAAGTGGAGTCTGCTTTTAGTGGCAAAGGTAGGTACTCCCCTTCCTCTTCATCTCTGCGCCTTCTGCAAGTCATTTGACAGAATGCCTAAGCGTCTAGCGTCTGGGATGGTCCTTCTGATCGTGCAATTAAACGCCCAATGTCGCTCTCTGATCCATAAGCGCTTCTTGGATCCAAGAAAATGTCACTCCCAACTTGCTTTAACACATTTTTAAGTACTTCTTTTGATGTAATCGTGTGCTCCTGGATCCTACACTTTGGAATATACAATAAAAGTTCTAAAGGGTTCAGATTCGGGGGGACTTAGGAGGCCAGTTAAGCGGGTGTTTATTATTACCTTCAAATCACTTCATAGGTACTCCTGATTTGGTGTCAGGGTACATTGTCTTGTTGGAATTTGATATTTTCCATGTTGGTGTCCCTAAAAATCGCGATTTATGCACTCACAACAGCATCCACATACATTACACCTACACCGCAGTCAGCCATGCATCCCTAGATCATTATGCTGCTTCCATCGTGCTTAAGAGTTGGTACCACTCCTTCGGGGTACTACTTTTCAACCCTTCGTCTCACAAAAGTCACTCTAGGGTTGCCAAATATTTAAAAAAAATTAAATTCATCTAGAGAACATCAAAATAAGTTAAAAATTCTGATGCTAGAAATGCCCCCACACTCGCACAGTGAATTGCCCCAATCATACCAGAAGCATAAATGTGCAAATCCTTCGGGAAAATTGTTTAATAAAACAAAAGTCATTGGCATAGCCAAACCAGCGTTAAAGGATGTCAAACAGAGAGCGTTTAGCACATTATGTAATCTAGATTCTCATTCTTTCACAAAGTATCAAGCAGCTTGGATGAAGAACTTTGTAGTTCGCATCGGGCGTAGCGTGCAAACGCTACCGTGGGACAGGAGCTATGTATTCCTTCAGCTGTGTGCACAACAATCAATCATAGGAACCATTGATCTGCAACCATTTTTTTATAGACAGAAGTCACGCTTGTATAATCGGCCCTAGAGGACTAGGGCTCATCAGGGTTAGACAGACGACGAAAATATATTTATATGCACACATGTGCTACAATTATTCACTTACACTATAGACCAAGTTGCATTTTTCTTTGTTCTACTGAGTCGATCATGCAGATATTTGCAAAATCCAACTCTGTGTCGATTGCATGACCAGTCACATAGAAATCTCAATCAGTGATTCCTGCGTGCCAACTGAAACAATTTCAGTTCCACTTCAGTTAATTAAAATGAATAAATACTTAAATATCTTTTCATTAATCTTTTATTGCATTGTTTTATCTGGTACACCTGACTCTAAAGTACAGTCGCTAAATAGTTGCCAGCCGAATCAGTTGGCTTATGAAATTTCTTTAACTGACTCACATTTCATTGATGCAGGAAAGTCAGAGGGTCATGACCATTGTAGGATCTAAGTGTCAGTGGACTTGTTAGGTACTAAAGTTCTGAAAATCCTTAATCATTTTCATTTACACAAACAATATTACTTCAGTATCATTGTGATCAAAAGTTCATTATAAAAGGAAGTTCCCTTCACTGTTGTGATCTGCATCTATTCAAGAAGACTTACCGAAAGATCGCAAACTTCCACTTTACCGCATCCCTACTGGTCCCCCTATCTCTGTGGGATTGACCATAGGAATCACTGGTAGCTGCTGGTGTTTCTGTAGTTCGTCGTTATGTAGGTTTTGTCTTATTCAAATGGAAAAATCTTGCTTGCTTTCTTCTACTTTGATCCTCGTTCTTTGATCCTCATTTGCTTCTAGCCTGCATTCTTGCTTTACTCTCGTGAAATTTGCCCTTATACTTTTTGCACATTATCTAGCAACAGTATGTCAGCGTCATACGTACAACTTCAATTTGGAGCCTTTTTTTCAGCTAAGAGGTTATTTTTCGGTAGCAGGAGATACTGGAATTCTTCTGCCACTTCATGCAGATGAAGATCAGTAGTTGCTTTGCTTTTCGCACTAGGGAAATACTTTTCCAATCAATTAAATGGCTTAGAAGCAATGTTTTATCCATCCATACAGTGTATGCGAGCAAGTGCTGGTTGCTTCACCTATTATTGCTCCATCGTGAACCAAAAATAACGCTTTTGGATTCGTCACTTTTCCCTCACGCAGATAATCTTTATAAATCTTTGTACACCGACTTTGATTCCAAACTTTTCAATGGCTGCTGCGGGACATCTTATTCTTGTCTTTGCTCTCCTATACATGTTCATGATCATGCGTACGTAGGTTTCTGGGACTCTTCGTTGGCTTAGTTTGTTAGTTAAATCTTTTTATCTTTATGTACACAGCCGTTGTAAGAACTATGGCAGTTTATTGTGGTGACAAGCAGCCATAAAACCATAACTATACTTCACGAGACCGTTCTTTTGCATCCACTCTAGACCGTTGGATAATTGCACAAATCCATAGCTGTATGTACAGATGGCAAGGGGTGCCTTAGCATTTACCACAGAACCAACACACCAATCCGTGAATATTCCGCCTTGCACCTTTAAACTTGAGGCAGGGAATAAAGCCACGAGCGAGACAGCAAATAGGTGGAACTTCATACAAACTTGCGTCATCACAGGGAAACCTTGGCCCACGCTTGACAAAACAAGAACCGAGAAACTTGGGCTCCTCAATGTTGCGAGGAGAATCTTTCCTCCGATCGAAACATAAAAACACTACGGAAGATACTATCACTCGTATCTCAGTGATAGCAACTCAAACAATTCCTTTTATTCTAGAAAACTTGAATATTTTTTGTCGGAAAAGAATTTTAATCGTCTTTGTGCTCTTAAATAATACCATTGGCAATTCTGCACGTGATTATATGATCTTTTATTTCCCTTTCAGCTTGTATTATATTTAATGGAGTCAAAGCCTTCTGACGCTAAATACTCAAAGCATTCTGCTTTTAAGGTTACTAATTTTTGATTGGAAATTCTGTCCTCTCTGGAAACCAATGTAAAGTAAGTCAAAACATAAAGGCACATCTTCCAACCAATACTGACTGTATGTTTCTTTTTTTCTCTTTCTAGCAAATTAATTTGAGTTGAAGATGTTTTTAAAAAACTTGCGTGAAACGGTAGGTGAAGTATTTTTTGAGACGATAACCAAAATATTGCAGCAGCAGCAATAAATTCATCTTCACCAAAGGCCGTGATCTCTGACGACATCTTAACAACTTCGATTTTGCATGATTTAAATCGAAATATAGCTTCTTCAACGTAAACAACAGAATAAGAGAACTTAGTCAAGGTGCACAACGTATAATCAGTTATTTTATGTGCCCAAAGGCACTTGTAGTAAAATATCCGGCATTCGGAATCCGGATGCTTGGTTAGATGAATTTAAAAATTTCCAAAAAACTAATTTAGACAAACCCAACATGGAACAAGAGGAGAGAACTGAGCAGCTTATCTCAGAGCAATCGTCTACTCCTTTACTGGGATCGGATCCCATTGATATTTCACCACTAAATGCGTGCACTTCATCGAGTACGCTCATTAATGACGATGATGTGTTATGCATATCAGAGGATCATCAACAACCTGCTTCAAATCAACAACAACAACAACAACAACAACAACAACAGCAACAGCAGCAGCAACAACAAGAACAACAAGAAGACCAATTACAACTACAGCTGGCAATACCCGGCAAAACAAAACGTAACAAATTCTCTACGTACCTATCAAAGCGTGGCCCCGGTCGTCCACGAAAGGACGTGCAAGGTTTTTTCTATAAGAAAGCCGTTCGAACTCAGCTGAAACGAAAGAGCTTCAATAGATCGATGTTGGTCAAGCGTTATTTGAATGACGAACATATGCACGCGGGTGGTCGCTTCCTGTCGCACAGTCATCCGTCTCCCTCGGATGCGGATGGTTCTGAAAGTTTGCAATCGCTAAGCGAAAGTGCATCTTTCACTCATAAGTACGAGGGGAAATTATGTTGCCTTTGCAATTTGAGTGAGCAGAGTCAATTGGGTCAAGGCGAATTGCTTCGGTTTGAGTCTTCGTTGCCGATTGATATGTACGGAGGGGAGAATATAACATCACATCATCCAATTGTAGAGCCTGATACTACGTTAAAAATCAAGATAAACCTCACAAATCAAACCGTATCGAAGGATGTGTCGAGCTTTAAGAGTGTGATCAACCATCACACGGACGATATCAATGAGCTGGACGTCATCGGCCATCGGGAGCAGTTGAACCTGAGGAATCTACAAGATTCCAATTACTTTTACATACATAAAATGTGTGCGCTCTGGTCGCAGGGTATTGTCTGTGACGCCGATGGTATGCTGAAGAATGTCGATGTGATTGCAGCGCAGAGCTTGAAAGTACAGTGCTCCTTTTGCCAGCATTATGGGGCGAGTCTTGCCTGTAAAATGAACTGCGCGAAAATGTATCATTTTCCGTGTGCCACAGCGGCAGGGTGCTTTCTTATTGTCGCCTCGTTTGTGACCTTTTGCACGGATCATTTGTATCAGATGCCGGTGAATTACACGGACGGCAATGTTTCGTGTCAAACGTGCAACTTGATGGGGGATGTCAGCAAGCATGTGATGTGCAGCATTTGTGGGGATCATTATCATACGACGTGCATTGGATTAAAGGACACGCCGGGCACTCGAGCCGGTTGGCAGTGTACGTCGTGTATAAGGTGTCAGGTCTGTAAACAAACGGATGTTATAGATGAGCGTTTGATCGCTTGTGAGCAGTGCCACAAGGTGTACCACTCGAATTGCCTGCGGCCAATAGTGGCTTCGATCCCAAAACTTGGTTGGAAATGCCGCAATTGTCGTATCTGCTCGGATTGTGGATCGAGAACGCCAGGAGCTGGTGCCTCCTCGCGATGGCATTCAAATTACACAGTCTGTGACTCGTGTTACCAGCAAAGGAACAAGGGATTCTCATGCCCGATTTGTCACAAGGCCTATCGGGCGGCGGCACACAAGGAAATGGTCAAGTGCTGCGGTTGCAATCGTTTCGTCCATAATACATGCGACGCTGAAGCGGATCTCTCGGTTTACCACCTGCGAAAGGAAACCAATCCTGACTATGATTACATCTGTGCGCTTTGCAAAAAGCTCTCGTACAAAGGGGGCGACGGAATGCTGGCGAGTTTACAAAACTTTGATACCGCAGACGGGAGTTCATTGGAAAAGAGCTTTGCAGCGCCAATGCGAGGTGGGCGAGCGCTCGACACGTTAATGAAGCTGCCCAAGAAGCGGATGAGACTTAAGGACATCTATCGGGGTAAGGGTAAGTTCGCCCTACAAAAGAAGTCACAGTTGGGCGAAATCGCCGGAGGGAGTGGCAGAAAACAACGTGTTTCCAAGGGCAAAGGACGGGGAATGGGTGGTTTCTATGAAACTCCAACGTCGCCGTCAACCGACCGAATGGGCTCGCGAAATGACGAGTCTGGCATAGACAAGAAAATCGTGATTTGTTCGGCGAACGATCAGTTTGTCCTGTCGCAGGACATTTGTGTCATGTGTGGAGCCATTGGAGCCGATGGAGAGGGTCAGTTAATATGCTGTGCCCAGTGCGGCCAATGTTACCATCCGTACTGTGTAAATGTGAAGCTGAATAAGGTGATTCTGACGCGAGGCTGGCGTTGCCTTGATTGTACCATATGCGAAGGCTGTGGCAAGAAAGATGACGATGCTCTGTTGATCTTGTGCGATGAATGTGACATATCTTTCCACATATACTGCATTGACCCGCCGCTGGACGCTGTGCCGCATGGGAACTGGAAATGCAAGTGGTGTGCCGTATGTCAGACTTGTGGCAGGCGAGAACCCGGCAAAAATTGCCAATGGAAGAATTCCTACTCGGAATGTGGCCCATGTGCAAGTCAGACAGCCTGTGGAGTTTGCTCGATAACCTATGAGATGGGAGAGATCATAATGCAGTGTACGGCATGCGAAAGATGGCTGCACTGCAAGTGCGATTCAATCAACTCCGAAGAGGAGGTAAAACGATGCGACCTTAGTAAGTATGTATGTAAGTTGTGCCGCCCCAGGGACGCAGTGCCTTTCCATTTGAAAAACCAGCCGAGCACCTCGGCCGCAATAAAGTCATATGACTCTTCAATGGAAGATCTTCAAGAAAACGGTCTGAATTATATGAAGAATATGTCGATGGAGCTGGCGCACCATATGGATGGAGTTTATGTGAGTGAAACGGGTTTACAGCTGATCAAATCACTGCAAACTGAGATCAAGAAGAAGCGCAAATTCAGGGGAGCGAATGCTGCCGACGAGCAAGTGAACAAGGACTCGGCTATTCTGGCAGCAATAGAATCAGTGGTGGCAGGAACATCCAATGACAATTCGTGGGAGGAGAATCGCCTCGAAGCTACAGTCGATGAGCCGACAATTTATAAAGATGGTATGGTATGGTCGGGCGATACAACAAGCCCGCCGGTTGGGTTCTCATTCTTTACCAATGATCAGGGGGTGACAGTGCTGAAGAAGAAACGGCAGCGGAATCTGCTAAAGCTCGGCATTGGTGGATTTAGCGTGAAAAATCGCGCCGTGAAAAAGGACATCAGCATCGATTTGCTGGATGAGAATGAAGAAACAATGCAACAGCAGATGGTGTGCGAGGTGGAAAAAGAGAAGAAGAAGAAGGCGCCCGTACGAAAGAAAGCAAAGAACAAATTGAACGAACTGTACCCGTCTTACTTGCAAGAAGCATTCTTTGGGAAATCTCTGCATGAATCTGAAAAGCTTTCGCTCTCTGAAACCGAATCTTCCGATGATGATAATCGGGTTGGACCGCCGGATGGAAGTGGAATCGTTCTTTCGACCGAGGAAATGAATTACCTGAAAAGTTTCCAGGAGAAGCTACGTGCAGCGCAACCGAAGCCAACGGTCGTAAAGAATGGCCTACCTAGTGCTACGATAACTTCAAATGCTTTACCCACAACCAGCGTCCAAAGCAGCAACGTGATACCATTCATGGCAAATGTACAAAAACCACCACCACCACCGGTGCCCTTGCAGAATGGACCGACGACGTACAACCAAACGGCGTATGGATACAATCCGCCTGAGGTAATTAGCAAACCAGTCGTGTCGACTATCGTGCAACCACCACCACCACCAGCACCTGTAGCAATCGCGAGAGAGTTGGAGAAAATGCAAAGCCCCATTGCAGCAAATCCGTGTGTACCAGTTTCGCCAAGTGTTCATCACACGTTCCAGCCGAATATGATGCAAAACCAACAGCAAACGGTTGCAACACCACCGATAAATATCAACACCCGCGATCCAGTGAGCATACAATTGATACCCAACGGGCATACAATGGGAGTGCAGCAGCAACAGCAACAACAACAACAACAGCAGCAGCAGCAAACAAACGGCTACTACCATTCGGAGCACATGAACAACTCTAGCAACTCAGCGGACACGGTCATAATGCACGACACGGTGCCCAAGTACATCTACTCACCATCGACGAGACCTCAAACGATGCACAACAATGTGCACTTGTCGATCAAGAATGCAGTGCCTATTGCTAAAAAGCCCGACGTTCAACAACTCGAGACACTAACCGTTGGCAGTGGTGGTGCTGGTGCTGGAGGCACCAGCGGCGGAGGAACTCAGAAAACTGCAGAAAAGATGCGTAAAGACGAAGAACTTGGCAAGGCAGCCACTATCTCTGCGGTGCTATATGCCAACACTCAACATCCTGAACTCAAGCAGATGTATCCAAACTGGAATGATCGTTGCAAGCAAATTCTCAAGCGATGGCGTTCACTACCCTCGGACAAGAAAGGACCGTTCCTTCAAAAGGCAAAAGACAATAGAGCATACGTCAGAGTACAAAAAATGCAACAAAATCCCGAGAAGAACAGCTACCACCAGCCGAAAACGTACAATCACAATCATCATCAGAACACCACCACAACAACCCTTAGTAACCTCAGTAACCGAGGCGCCCCGCCTTCCTACCCGCTCACCGTTGAAAATCGCTTCAACATCAACACAACCCCCCAACATCAACAACAACACCAACAGCAACAGCAACAACAGAATGACAAAAACTGTTACCCCACCAACGCCGCTGCGTATCTCTGTGCTACAGATGAAAAATACTCTGTACCGCCTAACCAAACGATTCTACCAAATTCAAGCATCCGCACATCAGAAGAAATCAATAGTTTCAATCAAGAGATCCTGCGATTCGATCAAGAAATCAAAACAATCAAGGAGAACGACGAACAACTCAAGCGGCTGCTACAAAACCCCTCAAGTCGAGTCAATATGCAAGTTCTCGACATGAATCACCTTACCGACGGCCATAAATACAATTCAGACTACACGCGTAACGATCACCTGGACGACCTCAATATGACACTGTCCGATCTGAATACAATCAAAAGCGAAGAGGAAAGCTTTTCCTCGGATCGAAAGTCCCTCGCGGACGATGTAAATATGGAAATCTTTGCCGACACCAAATTGGAAGCCAGTCGACAAATGGCCTGCACAATTAGTGAAGCCCTTGCCGAACGTCTAACGCCGATGAAAATCGAAGCGGACGCCGTTAAAGGTATCATTGAACCCAGCGTTGTTGCGGCCGATTGCCTAGCCGATCTAGACAAGCTACCCACTAGCTATGATCATGCCATTGAAGAAGTTGGTGACATCCTCAAAGGCATCGAGGACGGCGACGACGATGATGACGAGCTACTGAAATCCCTCACCGCCGAAATGGGCGACGATTTCAATATCCTCGAGTATGGCGATCCAGAGCTCGATGAGCTATCGTCCGATCAAAGCATTTTAAATAAGTTGGTATTCGATGAAAATGACAAAAATTAAAGAGAAAACAAAAACATAAATAAGAAAAAAAAGAATATATATATATATAAATAATAAATATAGTTTTTCATACTTTTAGAAATGTAATAAACAACAAAATAAGTGCATTAACAAAAACCAGTTTTTAATATTTAAGCGAGATGATAAAAAAAAAGTTAAAAAACAAAAAAAAAAACCACACAAAAGAGAGAAAACATTTTTAAATAAAAAAATAAAAGCAAAAGTCAGTACATGTATATATAAAGATGTTGATTTAGTATTATATATGTGTTTTTTGTGTTAATTTCTTCTTCTTTTTTCGTTTTCTTTGAGACAGGTGAAGAAGTTTATGTAGGTAAAGGTTCTCTACCGAACGTATTAGATTTAAGGATCTAGTGAGATTGTAAGTATGTACGTTGCTTTTGTAAACTAAATTTTTTGAAACAGGTAAGCTTTCTATGCATAGTCAGAGGAAGAAGATTTAGTGTAGAGGTGAATATGAACAAGAGTCTTGAGTGTAATTTTAATTTCCAATTACCCGACGGTTGTACATTGTCAAAACTTGCAGCCATGAATCTTAATATCAGATTCGATGAATGCAATGAATATACTATTAGCCGGAGCCGGTTTTTGAGGAGCTTTCTCATGTCAGTAATACTCTTGTGTGTTTGTCAAACCTTCGGAAGAGTTGAGAACGTGAAAAAACGTTGATGGTATTTTACTTCTATACCTCTAGGGGTTGGTTGTTACACGTACGTAAGTCATCATCAGATAAATACTATCCAGTCACCAATTTATGCTTCCGAAGTACATTGGTAAGAGATGCCCTAAATTCTAAAACACATACACACAAAACTTACATCCACACTTTGGCTAAAAGGTAAACTGTATTCGAAGGGTAACGTGTACTAAGGGTAGAGAGTGATAGGGCAAGAAGAAAACCCAACTCGAGTCAATGAAGAGCTAACATGCCCCCCTAGCATTAAAGAAGTAAATCTAGGTATCAGAACACTGCAAGGCAACATAGCTTGTAGCTCTGATGGGCTTCCAGCTAAACTTTTTTTTTTTTTAAATCGGACGTAGTACGGCTTAGTAGGGTGCATTCACAAGTCAGTAATCACGTATAAGTGGAGGAACGCATGCTCAACGGCTAGCCTATCAACTCTTTATCCCCCGTCTTCAAAAAAGCTTTATGTTTGCTTTGCAAAACTCTTAAGACATTCCAATGCATTTAATAGGAAATCGTGAGTAACAATTGTTGCTTTTGACAATTTGGCGCCTCGTCGAACAATAGTGCAAACTGGACACTAAAACTCATTCTACGCCAGCCTTGTAATTTTTTTCTGTGGGACTTATGTAGAACGAGGTCAAATGACACTCCCATAATACTGATACTTTACCGCCACGACTCAAAAAAACGACAAAAATCGATCAACTAAAACGCCACTAGAGTATTTAAAGTCTTAAAATGAGTTTTATTATAAGTATGTATTTGAAATTCATACAACTTAGTTTGGTTTTGTCAAATTCATCTCTTATTATTCACTTTTTGTGTACATAGGTACTTCTTTATTTTAATTTTCAATTAGTCTTGTGTGTCTCATTCTTCCTTCTCTTGTTTTGTTCCTGAAAAAAGATCAGGAAAGATATAACTACTTCAAACAGTTTACCACTCACACTAATAAATTATCATCGCTGAAAAGCGGTAAGCTTAAATTTGACAAACCACACAAGATCAGCAATATATCATCCATATAAGGCAACATGAAGGGGTGAACATTGTCCGATAGCACTTTATATATTTTCAATCTCGCTATTAGTCGCCCGACATGAAATCTTGCTGCAGCAATCTGACGATTTCTCCCAACATATTGGTTTGTCACGTTTTCTAAATACATTTCGGGCTTAATCATCTCGATTAGAGCTTTGGTGAGTTCGTCACCAATTAGGAATCCTTTGTCTACCATAACGGCCGGCGTCTCCTGGTTCAAGTTTCTCAACTAAATCCGTGTACTTCGAAATGGTTTTCTCTAATGGCTTCCCAACTGCAATCTTGCTCAAAAAGTTAATAGCACCAGAAGGAGACACACTGATCAAAAATTTTATCGTATGAGAGCATTTGCAGTCGGAATAAGTGCATGCTTCACACGTTAGACTCCTAAAAGTTGCAGTTCTTAACTCTCTACTGTAAAGAACTGTTCTTACGTTTGGGAACTGTTCAAAGCTTGCAGGAAGATTTATTTCATTTTTGTCTCTTGTTTGCCAATATAATAAAGGCTTAGTGACCTTAGCCCAAACTTGAATAGTATCAGCAAAGTACAACTTGACACTATTTTCACAAATTTGAAACGATACAGCCAGCATATCAAAGGAATGATTCGACTTTATGGCACCGACACTTGTGCGCACAAGTGTGGTGTGTATGGGCTGCTTTAAACTACCAAACAAGTTCAAATAGAATAACGAAAACTCGGCCAAGACAAAACAAGTACCGAATAAAGTCGCCTGTAAATGCTTAAACATAGTCTCTCTTAATGGCGATAAGGCCAAACTGAGCATAGACAAACGAATTAACTACTTTGTCTATGAAACGGAATACATCTCCTCTATCTGTCAAGTTGGTTTGACAGTCAGTGTTAACATCCTATCCTATTATTTGGTCTGTTCCCGTACTTTCTGCACTAAAATTCACAGCTTGTCAAATTTCTAAGAGTGGGGGTAAAATTCTCTCAGAGAAAAATAGATCTCCAAAAAAGTACAGGAACGGGTTGAACCAAAAAATTACCCACTTTACCCACAAAGGTATTTTTTTTTATATGGATTTGCTTCAAATTATTTCGACAACCAACAACAACGCAACCATTTGACAGAACTCATATTTCTGCCCAAAGAAATTTCTTGGCATAAAATTCGCACTCTAATTAATTCTCTATTTTTCATAAAAATTCGTAGTTTTAATCAGTACGGGAACATACCTATTAAATTTGACACATAGTTTGTAACATTTTAGGTCCGCTTTTTATTAAAAACTGTTTTTCAATTTCATTAAAATAATTTCACATCTTAGGAACAAAGTTTAATATTAAACATTTTCAAAATCCGTCCAATTTTTGAGAAAATTCATATTTTTCAAGTAAATATATTGGTGGTCGTTTATTTTAAACTTTTTCAACACGAAATTCGCAGACAAAATGACTTGTGATCAATCTCTTCACAAATGTTTCAATCTAATACCGCTTTCTTCTATTGCCCACCAGGGTAACTACAGAAAATCCCTCAAACAAACGGAACTAGTATTTGTTTTAAGAGAGCTGCAGCTGTCATGAAACTGCAAAAATACACAAGCAAAGAGAATATACTGTCACATCAGCTGGACGCACTTGTCGTCCGATTTTTTTTTTTCAAAGCCAAAATAGAACTCCATTCGTTTGCTTGTGAAAAGCCGTCGGATTTTTATTAAAATAACATTTTAATCAATCGTATATAGTCCATGGTACTATCTAAATCTGAAGTCGTTTTTTTTCTTATTCATGTTCTAAGTTCACGGTGCTCTAATTTCGACTTGAAAATATGAAATAAACTCGAATTTAATTGCGTGCGTGCGGCGAGTGGTTAATTTTTGTTCGCTTTTTCTCTCGTAGGAATTGTTTTTAAAGGTAATTAGAGGGCAGATGATAATTAGATAAAGTAAATAATTTGATTATTATTTGCAATTCCACATAGCATTCTAAATCGCTGCCAAAATATTAGTTTTTCCAGGAGTAATTAGGTAATTGGCATGGTTGTCGCTTCTTTCTCTTATCCGTGGATAGGGAGGTGGGGGAAAATCGCTTTGTTATCATTTTCCTGTAAATTGTCTGATTGTTCAACTATTCGTTGGTTGTTGCTGATCGTGGAGTAACAAAATCTAGAAATCACAGTTGCGCAATCTGTTTTGCTCCATATCTTTACACGGGGTTGCCGCTATGCCAGTTCAGTAGAAATTTGGTTCTGTTTTTTACTTTTTAAGCGATATCAATTAAAAGTAAAGCGTACTGTTGGGTCGTAGAAGCTTGCAGCCTTATGCTATTTTTCATGCGTAGTTTATTTCATGAAATAAATGCTTAGCCATTTTGATATGAGGAATTTTGCTCAAATTTCCAAAACAAGTTAATAAGCAAAGTACCGTTATAAGTACTCATAGCAAAAAAAGTAACAAAATCGTTAGAGCTATTTTGAGTGAATTGGCTTTAACCTCTTGGCCCTAAAAAAAAGTACCGTTATTCTTTATTTTAGCCAGAAATGTGGTACGTTATCATACAGTGTTAGTCCAATTTTAAGAAAGTATAATTTTTAAACAAATTGGTACAAAGCAGCTTTGAAGCAAATTGGCCAACTTAGTCTGAAATAGGTATTCTGGCCGTTCCCGAATTTTCTGCACCGAAATTCGAAGCTTCTCAAATTTCTGAGAGGAGGAGTAAAATTCTCAGAGAAAGCAACTTGTCAAATTTTTTGACGTTCCTGTTGTATTGTAGGTATGATGTACGGGAACAGGAATTCACTGTTTTTCGTAAATATTGGTGGCTTGTGGAGATGTCACATAATAATTTAAAAGTTTTTAAACTTGAAGTTTCTCTTGTGTAAGATGGATAATGTTATCCAAAATGATGTAAACGTCTTTACTCGATAAGGTTACTTCATTTGTCCATAAATTCCACACTTGAGGTTATCTTCTTTAGGGCCGCCAAGATAAAAAAATTCTCTCAGGGAGAACTAAAATTCCGAAAAAGTAAACGAACGTGTTGAAGAAGAAAATTGAGACTGCACTGAACTTTCAAATTTGACAGCTCTAACAAACCAGTCCAAAAAAAGCTCCTGTAATAAAATTTGTGGCATGGGGAAATATCTTACTCTCTAATAAACACTCTCTTCTGTGAAAAACTAAGAAAATTCTCTGCAGTCCAACAGGTTTTCGTAAAAAGTTTTAAAATTTTATGAAAATTCGTATACGCGAACAGATCTAATAATGCTTTCTTAATTTTTATTTTCTCCCTATATGAAAATGGTTCCTAAATGCCTTAAGGTTGGATATATTTTTACAAAAACTACTTTCATTCCTCTGCTTTAATGTTTTATTTTTGAATTTCACAGTGGCAACCCTGTTTCCGGAAATAACCGCGATGACGACAAAAAGTCTCAAATTTAACGGTTGAGCTTGTTAATTAATTCGTGTTTTATTTTTATTTTTACGTTGATTGGCGCTTGCATTCACTACCAAACAAAGGGCAATAGTTTGCAAATTTAAATTCGTCATGAGTTCTCGAAATATCTGCGATTTAGTCTGAGGGTGAAATTGATAAAATAATCCCTCTACCTTGGCTAGTGCTCGGTGCTTTTTTTTTTGAGTTGTTGTCGTCTGATAATCTATTGACGTGCCATCAATTAAAAAGGGGGCGGTGTGAAATTGAGTAGCACACGATTGGATATTGCAATAATTTTTCGTGTGCGGTTACATTAATTTTACACACGGACCACATTAGTCGTAGACTGTGAAACGTAGAGAAGCTATGTTGCTCATATCAGTCGGGATTTGTATCACGTCATAGTAAGACTTATGCTTTCATATTATTCAACTGCTTAGCAGTACATCAACGCCGGGTAATATAAAGTGTTTGACTCATAGGTCAGTTATTTTATTAAAAGTAAAAGTTTTTTTGTTATAGGTATTTTGTGCCGGTCGAAGTTCTTATCACTCCGCTTAGAGGGTTAAGTTTGAAAATTTATGGCGATAAGTGAGTTGTAGACACAACACAAGTGTATGTGCATTGTTTAATTATGACGCATTCAGCTTGGCAAATGAGTTAAACGTTTGCGCACGTTGAAAATTTACAAAGAGAAGTGCATTATAACCGTGTTCTTATTATATACATTATAGACCCCGGACTTTTGCTATTAAAAGGTGAGGTAAAGATAAAAAGAAGTGACAGTTTAATGTGGTTTTAAAAACACCCGGCTTACTGTTTGAAATGGCCATTGTGCCTATCATTTGATGATATTGTGGTTTTTAGTGTCCTTGACGTTAAAAGGAAAGACGGAAGGCTTATGGATTTAATAAAGTATTTGTCTGTCCGTCTGGCAGCCACATCCCTGTAAACTCAGGATCAACACAATTTTTTTTTTTTTCACAGAGGAGGTGGATTAAGTGTCGAAGCAACCAGCTTGAACACCAAGCTAAGACTGTTTGGCTACATCGTCATGTTCCCGCTGTTATGTGGATACAGCTTATAGAGAGTGAATATTAATGTCGCAAGAAAGTTACGAACGTTCGTTAACAAACAAGCGCCTTTGTAAAATCTTAGGGATCTTCCGCAAACGTTCACAATGACACTCAATCCATGACTTAACAAAAGCATCGTTAAATATTGACTGTGAACAGGCGGAGGTTCTCTCTCGACCCTATAGCAGGGTAGTTGCAAAGAAGATGATGCCGATCATGCAATGTCCTGTAAGAACACCGACGATGATGCTCAGGTCCGAGCGGTTCAGAACCATCAGTTTGATTGAAAGTTTCTCGTTAATGTTGGGGCGAAGCTTCTGAAAAAAAAGAGTTCCCATAGAGCGTTGGCCTTCCTTAAAGCATCCAGTTTGAGGATTAGTTCACACGTAAGGAGTGGCATACCAATCCCCATCTTATCAGATTCGATTGGGAGCGTTTTGCCAAGTTTGAGAATTTCATCCGACTTGCAGTTCGCTGGAATATTCCTGTGGCCTAGCACTTAACATAAGTGAATGTTGTATTGACTCAAGGTCTCCAACAGAGATGTGCGGCAATCTAGTACGACCTTTAATATGGTTGTGGACGATCTCAGCTATCTGATGGCTGCCTGACTGTCTGAAAATGCTAATATCCTTAACAGATAGTACACTACACTTAAGCCATGACAGGGCTTCTTTTATTGCCATTATTTCCGCCTGAAATTTGCTATAGTGATCGGATAGGCAGAACGAGATGCTTATGTTAAGCACAGTGGAGTAAACACCACCACCATTTATGTAGATCCATCAGTCCTCCTGCTCAAGATGTCGCAGATGGTAAAATCTCATACATTGCTACCTATTCGTTGATCATCCACAGCGAAATTTAGATAATCCCTCTTCAGGTGATCGGATCTTTACGAAACTAAGTGAGAAGTAATTATGGGGACAATATTCGAGTTATTAGCATTGTTATAGTTACGTACGACAGCATTCAAAGACTTAATTCAATTAAGCTTTGTACTTACGTATTAATGCATATTTTCGGAACAGCGAGAGTCACAAACGAGCATGGCATTTCGCAGAGTTGATTGGGTTGGGATAGCCATTAAGGCAGGGGAGACAAAGAACAATTTCTTAAACATAACTAACGGTTATACTATTTGCACGTTTTCCTAGCGAATGAATGAAATGAGTATGCGCTTTTGTGCTTTTGTTTTCTATTTCCTAGATCTAGAAGTTTCTTCACCGACTTCACCCCATCAGCAGCAATTTGCAAACGAAACCGAAACAGGTGTACTTGTTGGAAATGCTTTCATGAACAGATTCCCTTCCACTATGTAGCTGCACAATTCATTATGAAATATGGTTTCACTATTTTATGCCTTCTTATACAAAACTGTAGAACATTTGTTGCGGATTTGTTTGTTTATTTTCATTAACGTCTCAGATTACTCGCATGAGCACAAACAACGTCTCTCTTGTTGATGAATTGCACCAAATTGATCAAATAAATATGTGACTCAGTCAAACTCTGATAAGAATTGCATAATTAACTAGACAGTCTACAATATTTCAAATGTAGATTAAATGATATTGCCCTATACGTTCAGCATCACATTTAAGTACATAGTGCATTCAAAATCTTATCAGCTCAAGCACCAACCCAGGAATCTTTGTTTTTTGTAGTTTATATCAACCGATTTGTAATTTACTAAATCAATTCTTATTTACAGAACTTATTTTAAGAAAAAATGCTTTATTGTCCACCTAATGTGACCCTATCCCAAATATGGGTCAACCATGGGGTATCCCACTGCTTCATGGACACAGTGGGTACCTCAGTTGTGGCCGGCTTCATCCTCCTATTTGGCACTTTACAATTGATTATGTATAAGAAGTACGCCACTCGAATAACAGATCCGACACAGATATCAAAATCACGTCTCTATGGCCTTCAGTTGTTCCTGTTGGGATTCTTCCCACTTTTAGCGATTATTCGTTTCATATTGCTAGCCTCGGTGTATGATAATCCCGCTATCTATGGATATATGGTGAGTCCATATGACAAAAATAAAACTATGTGAATTCTAATATCTTTTTGTATAGATTCTTTCAGTTGTTTTAACCTGTTTTGCGTATACGTACTCAATTGCTTTGGTGGTTAAGGAACGCCTCTATCAGCTGCCATCGGTACCAACACGTGGACATGGTTTGGTGCTACTGCTGTTCTGGACACTGGCTTTTATCAATGAGAATTTGGCTTTTATTAATCTTCGACAAGAAGATTGGTGGTTCCATTTGAAGAGGTAAGAAAGAGTCAAATAGACTCTAAAATCTCCAACTTCTAACCTCTTCAATTTATAGTTCTAAGGATAAACTCGAAATGGCATTGTTCGTATTGCGTTACCTCTGTTCGCTGTTGATCTTTGTACTGGGTCTTAAGGCACCCGGACTGATCTGGCCCTATAATAGGCATGGCGACGAAGAGCCATTAAATCCCACAAACAATCGATCAGCGTTCCACAATGCATGGAAAAAGCTTCGAAAATTATTTCCCTATCTATGGCCAAAGAAGGACGCTCTATTACAAATTTCTGTGGTAATTTGTATCGGGCTATTGCTTGGTGGACGTGTGATTAAACTTTATCTACCAATCTATCGAAAGAAATTGGGTAAGTTTGAAAAAGGTACCCACGAATGTAAAGCTGAAACCCTCTCTTTACAGTGGATAGTTTAACCGAGGAACCAGTCTCGTTCCGTTGGGACTTTGTCCTAATCTACGTGGGATTATCATTCCTGCAAGGTGGTGGTACCGGTACCATGGGTCTTCTCAATAACCTTCGTTCATTCCTTTGGATTCGAGTGCAACAATATACCACACGAGAGATCGAAGTTGATTTATTCAGTCACTTACACAATCTGTCTCTGCGCTGGCATTTGCAGCGAAAAACTGGTGAAGTACTTCGTGTTATGGATCGTGGAACGGATTCTATTAATAATCTACTCAACTACATCATCTTTTCGATTACACCAACGATTATTGATCTTATTGTAGCTGTGATATACTTTGTATACGCATTCAATTGGTGGTTCGGTCTAATTGTGTTTCTTACTATGTTTTTATATATTTGTAAGTTCGGATAGATCAAAGTGGTAGAGTTTGTGTTAATTTGCAGTTTTGTTCTTCTTTATAGTGTCGACGATTGCTATAACTGAGTGGAGAACTAAGTTCCAACGTCTGATGAATCAAGCTGATAACGAGCAGCGCACAAGAAGTGTGGATTCCTTGTTGAACTTTGAAACTGTGAAGTATTATGGCGCAGAACAGTATGAAGTAGATGCTTATAGGGAAGCTATCCTTAAGTATCAGGTAATTGTTGTACCCTTTGTTCTTGCAAGGCAAGACAGCTAGGCATCTAGTTTCATTACTAAATAATAGTTAATATGAAACTTAACTTACCTATAACAATTCGCTATTTCTTTTCAGAAAGAAGAATTCCGTTCCCTGGTGACACTGAACATCTTGAACACATCCCAAAATATCATCCTATGCTTGGGCCTTTTGACTGGCTCTCTACTTTGTGTTTATCTTGTTGCAAATCATCAAGTTCTAACGGTTGGTGATTATGTCCTCTTCTTCACTTATTTGATGGATCTCTACATGCCATTGAATTGGTTTGGAACCTACTACCGTGCTATCCAAAAGAACTTTGTCGATATGGAGAATATGTTTGATTTACTCAAAGAAGAACAAGAAGTTATCGATGCGCCGGGAGCCTCCAATCTTCTCTGTTCCGGTGGAAAAATTGAATTCAGTAATGTCACATTTGGTTACTCGCCAGAAAAGATCGTCTTACGCAATGTAAGCTTTACTGTTAACACGGGAAAGACAGTGGCAATTGTTGGTCCTTCTGGTGCTGGAAAGAGTACCATTGTTCGCCTGCTATTCCGATTTTATGATGTAACTCAAGGCGGTATCCTCATTGACGGACAAAACATAAAATTGGTTGAGCAAAAGTCGCTGAGAAAATGTATTGGAGTTGTGCCACAGGACACGGTGCTTTTCAATAATACAATCTTCTACAACATCGAATACGGCAAAATTGGATCAACACCGGATGAGGTGTTCGAAGCTGCTCGTAACGCTGATATTCATGAGCGGATTTTATCCTTCCCCGATCGATATGAGACTAAGGTTGGTGAACGTGGCCTCCGGCTGAGCGGGGGTGAGAAACAACGTGTTGCAATCGCAAGGACCCTTCTTAAAGCGCCAGTAGTTGTTCTTCTTGACGAAGCCACCAGTGCTTTAGATACAAACACCGAACGAAACATACAATCAGCACTGGCGAGGGTCTGTGCGAATAGAACGACTTTGATAATCGCCCATCGCTTATCGACTATTATTCACGCTGATGAGATTCTTGTACTCAAGGATGGTGGTATTGCCGAAAGAGGTCGCCATGAAGACTTGGTACAAAGAAATGGTATCTACGCTGAGATGTGGAATCAGCAGCTACAAAATTTGGAAGCCAATCCAAGTGGTAGCGATAATGAGGCTGATAAAGCGGACTCGCAACCGAAAAGTTCCACTGGAGGGGCCGTAATTAGACCAGGCCATGGTCATTGAGATCGTTTAGTTTATAACACATTTGCAACTACATATGTAATAAATTTAACCTAGATAATAAATTCAATTATTAGATAATAAGAAAGAAGAAGAGACACACGACTACGGGACGGCCTTTGTGAAAAAGAGGGTGACACCCCTATTGTGTGAGAAATTGATTATAAGCAAGAAGGGCTGACTTAAAAATAAAGAAAAAAATATATTTTTAATAATCTGTACAGAGTTGGATTTTGAATTTGAGTAGCGTTTGTTGATTGTTTCATTCATCACCTAAATGTCCAATTTCAATTTGACTTACTCCAACGCATGTGTTGATGCACAATCTCCTGCTAAACACAAACATAATTTCACCATTCCATTTCAATATTTGAATCCATCGGTTTCAAGATTGATGAAGTTTTACATTTATGAGAGCACAGATGTTTGTGCTGACTGTATGTTTGTGGTGTGAACAATATCTAGAGAGCAAAGGTGAGTACGTCAGATATGCATTACCAATAGACAAAATATTTGGGCCCTTCTAACAGCGGCGCACAACTTAATGTTTACGGCTCGGATGTTGAGAAATTTGTTAACTTGCCATATCTAGAAAGTGTTAAGGCAGAAGTATGTTCTTTAGGAATTATTACGAAGGAGTCCAAACGCGTTGCAGAACTTCAAACAAGATGTTGGCGGTGGTAACCCTATAACCAAGAGATAAATGAATTTAAAAAGAAGACGATTTAAAGTAGCCTTTTCTCAATTAGCGTACTAGGAGCTCAGCCAAAAGAATATTATCTGCTGATACCATTAGATCGGCCATCACCACACAAAAGCTGTACAAAGCACTTGGTGGAGATAGAATCTTTCCATGGAATATACATTCTTTTTGAATCGCTACTACCTATCTTCGGATCCAGCTATGAACTAAGCTACATTCCGTTAACTTGGAGGAAGCTTAACGTAGTCTTTATTCCTAAAACTGGCAACAGATCACCTTCAGACCCTAAGGCCTTTGGGCCTATCAGTCTCACCTCTGTTTTTCTAAAGGTAATGGAAAAATCATTGATTTCTATATTCGCAACAACGCCTTAACACATCATTTATTAAACCATATGCAATTTGCGTATCAATCTGGGAAATCTACAGTCCAAGCCCTACACTATCTAGTCAGTACCATTGAGGAATCTTTGTCGAAGAAGGAAATCGTCCTATGTTGCTTTTTTTAGGGATCTCCAGTTCCTTCGTCAACACGACATTGTATTCCATTCAAGCTGTTGCGGATGCTGAAGGCATTGACTTGCAGACCATCAGATGAATAAGTTCCATGCTTAGTAGAAGAATCATCACTGCAAAACTTGAACAAACATCCTTATCCATTATCCTTCTTGCTATGGTCCACTGTGATGGACAAACTCTTAAACGACCTCAACAATTGTATGGAACACAAGACTACTCTATTGATGTAGTCATAATTATAAAGACATTAAAGAACAAATGCAACTTGCCCTAAACAAGGTTAGTAATTTGTGTCCAACCAAAACCGTCATTATACCCTTCACTAAAAGGAGAAATATTAACCCTTAAGCCTTATCACGTAGCAGTGTTTGAATGTTAAAAGAAACTAAAATAATTTGGGGTAACTCTAGGCCTTAAATTGAACTGGAAGCTTCACAGACAGAAATTATGAGCAAGCCACTAAAGCCTTCCTGGCATGTTCTTGGGTTTTCGCAAAACATCGATAGTATGGTGAGAAAATACCAACCAAAAGGTCACCAGGCCTGCCCTTCAAGAATACAATGTTTAGAGTTCCAGCTGCGTTTCTTCTACACCTCCACGTAACTATTATGAAAAGAGCAATAACTAGTGCACTAGGGCTTCAACTGCTATGTAACAATTCCTCCCTTTAGCTATCCTATGCTTCTCAGACTTCATATCTAAAAGAATCCATCTCCTACGAGGTTGTAATTTTATTCAGTAGCTCCTGTGAAAATCAGCAAAGCCCTTAAACATCCTCTGCATTAGATTGCTAAACTATAACAGATCGAGGACGTCGATCTGGAATGTCTGGTCCAAACTACTTCAATTTTGAATCAAAGCTAAACTGGAATTGTCTCCAATCCCTCCTACAACTTGCTGCATACAATAAAATCACGCTAATGTGGGTCACTGGACATAGGTGTATCCAGTTAAGGATAGACCTCAATAGTTGGGAGCGTCAAGAAATGCTCTCCTATTGGACCTCTTAAACTGGCTTAAAACATGTCAAAAATATGTCAACTGTCTAGCCATAGCCCCGCTGAGACTTAAGTACTTTAACAAAGGCTTCACACCACTCTCTGGTGTCTCCTCTGCTTCAGGTTAAACTATTTTTACCTTCATAAATGACATGAAGACTTCAGCTGCGACATTGTTATGCTGTCGCACCTTTTCTTGTTTAGAAAAAAAGCTTACGAAACGATGTGCAAAAAGTTTGAAGACAAATTGAAGGCAGCTAAGATAAATATGCTTCGCATGACAGCAAAGCTCAATTGAATTAGAAGTTCAATGATCAGAGGAAGCTTGGATCACAGAGGGCCAAGGGTTAGCATCTTACAACTGTGCGTGTTGAACGTGGTATACATTTCTGCATGTACAGAAAAAACCACAAATTCACAGTGGCTGTGAATAAAACGTTGATGGTACTTTCCTGGATTCGAACTTGGAATCCCTCGCACAGTAGTTCAACGCACTTACCACTACGCCACGGTTCATATCCTCGCCGAATAAAAAAGAGAAAAGAAGAATATATAGTCCTGGCAATCAAAGATCTTTTATGTCACATATTTAAACATTTTGTCCGTCAAATCTTTCAACTCAGCTTAAACAATTCGCTACCATTCAAAGAAAAAGTGTACTTACATAGATTTCTGATACTTTCTTTTACTCTCAAACTTCCCACTGGATGGAACAGTTCTCTCAATTGTTCTAATCGAACAAAACAATTTAAGAGAGCAACAGCTGACAAGAAACTATGAAAAAAATCATATCTAAGAGAATTCTTCTGTCATATCAGCCGGTTGGCTCTATTAGGCGGATTTGTTAATTCGTTGTTGCAAAACTAAAGATTGCCGGTAGTTCATTGTATTATCTAACTCAAAAATAATCTTATTTGTTTACTAAAGTTGTGACTTACTAGTGCTCCAAACAAGAATATGAATTAAAAACATATATTTCCTTGCCAACGTGCGGCGAGTGGCAAAATTTGTTGCCCTTTTACTCCCTTGGAAGAATTTTTGTCAAAGGTAATTTGTAATAAGAAAGCTCAAAGAATTTCATCATTAATTGTAATCCACAGAAGTTTATAAGTATTCAACAAATCCGTAATCGCCGCTTCTTTTCCAGAAACATATGTACTTATAGAATTTTATCTAAATCGTGACGTACAGATGTTTTCAGACCTAAAAAAGCTTTTAGGCGTCAGTTTTATCTTTTCATAAGAAGTCAATAAAAAGCTAGATAGTTTATTTATCTAAGCTTGCTTAGTTATGAACTCGATCATCGCAGCAGTGCAAATATTTTGGTAGCAAATTATCTTATCAATTACTTGTTCTTTGCGCTAAGAAGGCTATTGAGTAACAAAGCACTTTACCACATGATTGGAGTGTATGCGTCGGAGTGTGGTAAAGGATGAGTTATATACCGCGCATCAGGAACGTGATACCCACAGCTGATTACATAGACTTTCCCTCGTGAAATTACGCCTTCTTAGAGCGTATATTCCAGGAGTTTGTGTCTAATGGGTAAACGCGAGAAAATGTTAACGCTAAAAAAGTTTATGCGATAGCACTGTAATTCATTCAAAGTACCATTAACCGATCGCAATTTCTTTGCTTTTATAGAAGAAGGAGATCAGAAAGTCTAGAAAGTCTCAGTAATGGAAAGGAGAGTGATCAGAGTAGTAGTTTGCAAGCTACAGAGAAGATTTTTGACCAAAACTTGGTAGAACTAAGGAGCTACTTTCACATCATTGACGCACATCATTTTTAAAATCACTCTCAAACCATTCTAGTTATGTATTTTATAATTTTATGTCATCATCATGTTAACTAAGATAACTCTCTGTGTGATCTCTCCTGGTGAAAATACAAACATTTTTTCGCATCTCTTGTAACAATTTTTCTTTTTACTTTTTACAGGTTTTATTCCCAGTGAAAATGCTGTATTGTCCACCTAACGTGACGCTTTCCCAAATATGGATAGACCATGGCATATCGCACTGTTTCATGGAAACGGTGGGTACCTCCATCGTGGCCGGATTCATCCTCTTATTTGGCACTTTGCAACTCCTCATGTATAGAAAATATGCAACCCGAATAACAGACCCGACACAGATTTCCAAATCCCGTCTCTATGGCCTTCAAATATTTCTATTGGGATTGTTTCCAATTCTGGCGCTTATTCGTTTCGTATTGATGGCTTGTGTATACGAAAATCCAGCTATATATGGATACATGGTGTGTATAACAATAAAATAAGCCTGCTAAAGCAATTCTAATCCTTTTTGTAGATCCTTTCAGTCATTCTCACTTGTTTTGCCTATTCGTACTCCATTGCGCTGGTCGTAAAGGAGCGACTCTATCAATTGCCAACGGTACCGGCTCGTGGTCATGGCTTGGTGCTGCTGATCTTCTGGTCGCTGGCGTTCATCAATGAGAGTTTGGCTTTTGTTAATCTACGGCAAGAGGATTGGTGGTTTAATTTGAAGAGGTAAACTTGAGTTGGTTTCTAAGAAGTAATCGCTTGCATAGTCAGTTTTTTTTCTAGCTCAAAGGATAAACTGGAGATGGGACTGTTCGTATGTCGTTTCCTCTGTTCACTGTTCATATTTGTGTTGGGCCTCAAAGCACCTGGGTTGATGAGCCCCTATTATCAGCAAAGTGATGAAGTTCCATTAAATCCAACAGAAAACAGATCGGCTTTTCATAATGCGTGGAAGAAACTATGCAAATTGTTTCCCTATCTTTGGCCAAAGAAGGACTTTATATTACAGATAACTGTTGTATTTTGCATTGGATTATTACTAGCAGGACGTGTATTTACACTATATCTCCCCATCTATCGAAAGAAATTGGGTAAGGCCTTGGAATCTTGTTACTGATGTCAAGTATTTAAAGAATATGTTAATACTTTATTTCTAGTGGACAGTTTAACAGTGGAACCAATAACATTCCGATGGGATTTAGTCCTGATTTTTGTTGGATTATCATTCCTTCAAGGTGGTGGTACTGGCACCATGGGAATTCTCAACAATCTTCGTTCATTTTTGTGGATTCGAATACAACAATATACAACTCGAGAGGTCGAAGTCGATTTGTTCAGTCATTTACACAATCTCTCCCTTCGGTGGCATTTACAGAGGAAAACCGGTGAAGTCCTTCGTGTGATGGACCGTGGAACAAATTCCATTAATAATCTACTGAACTACATCATCTTTCAGATTGTACCAACAATTGCTGATCTTCTTGTAGCTGTGGTGTACTTTGTGTACGCATTCAATTGGTGGTTCGGTCTGATTGTATTTCTAACGATGTTTTTGTATCTTGGTAAGTTTTGTTAGATGATATTTGGCAGAAGTACTGGTTATTTTAAATCCCTTCTTTTAGTGGCAACGATTGGTATAACGGAGTGGCGTACTAAATACCAGCGCCTATCGATTCAAGCTGATAACGAGCAGCGCACAAGAAGTGTGGATACATTGTTGAACTTTGAGACTGTGAAGTATTATGGCGCAGAGCAATATGAAGTTGATGCATATAGAGAAGCTATACTGAAGTATCAGGTAAATATTTTACATTTCTTGCTCACCGCTTAAAGTTCAGCTTTTGAGTTCTCGATGAAATGCTGCTTACAATATATGTATTTAAATAGTCGCCTAAAGTTGCTTTGTATTCTACAATAGCATTGTGCTCATTAACTTTTTTTTTTCATTAAAAATTTTAAGAACATTTAACATTTCTACGTGCTTTTTCCTTTTTCGTTTCAGATAGAAGAATTCCGATCAATGGCCACGCTGAACATCTTAACCACTTCTCAAAACATCGTCCTCTGTTTGGGACTCTTAAGCGGTTCTCTACTTTGCGTTTATCTTGTCGCAAGTCACCAAGTTCTCACCGTTGGGGATTATGTGCTCTTCTTCACTTATTTGATGGATCTCTACATGCCGTTGAACTTTTTTGGAACTTACTATCGAGCCATTCAGCAGAATTTTGTAGACATGGAGAACATGTTTGATTTACTCAAAGAAGAACAAGAAGTGGTAGATGCACCGGGTGCTCCAAAACTTCGTTGTCCTGGTGGCAAAATAGAATTCAACAATGTTACATTCGGTTATTCTCCAGACAAGATTGTCCTACGTAATGTTAGTTTTACTGTTGGCACAGGAAAAACAGTGGCAATTGTTGGTCCTTCTGGAGCTGGAAAGAGTACCATTGTTCGTCTGCTGTTTCGTTTCTATGATGTGACAGACGGTAACATACTCATTGACTCACAAAACATAAAATTTGTTGAACAAAAGTCTCTAAGAAAATGTATTGGAGTTGTGCCACAGGACACGGTGCTTTTCAATAACACAATCTTCTACAACATTGAATACGGCAAAGTTGGATCAACACCGGATGAGGTGTTCGAAGCTGCTCGTAACGCTGACATTCATGAACGGATTTTATCGTTCCCCGATCGATACGAAACTAAGGTTGGTGAACGTGGCCTCCGGCTGAGCGGGGGTGAGAAACAACGTGTTGCAATCGCAAGGACCCTTCTTAAAGCGCCAGTAGTTGTTATTCTTGACGAAGCTACCAGCGCTTTGGATACAAACACCGAACGAAACATACAATCAGCACTGGCGAGGGTCTGTGCGAATAGAACGACTTTGATAATCGCCCATCGCTTATCGACTATTATTCACGCTGATGAGATTCTTGTACTGAAGGATGGTGGTATTGCCGAAAGAGGTCGCCACGAAGACTTGGTACAAAGAAATGGTATCTACGCTGAGATGTGGAATCAGCAGCTACAAAATCTGGAAGCTAACCCAAATGGTAGTGATACTGAAGCGAATAAAACAGAATTGCCAGGGAAAGAGCCCGCTGGTCGGGCTGTTCTTAGACATGGTCGTCACCAATGAGACCTATAGCACATTTGCAGCGAAGTAAATAAATACCTCTAGATAAGGAACACAATTAGTAGATATTAAGAATATAGTAGCAACTACAAAACGCTTTATAAAGATGACAAACTATTTAAAATAAAGGGATATGTATTTTTAATAATCTCTACTGTATGTCTTGTATATTTATTTCGTCGTCCGCTTTACTCTAGGGATTATATTGATAGATACACGCTTGATTCTCACATCATATCTGTTCAATAACTTATGATCTCATTTTAAATTTATGTTTGAAATATTCGCTTTGATATTGCTACTCAGCATACAAAGCTAAAGCCGAATTCTCCCAATCGATAACGAATTAGAGAGTAGGACTTCCGAACTCACTCATAGCTATCTTTGTTGCTTCACTCGAATACTAGAGTATTCGAATTGAATGACGTACTATAAATTGTACTAGCATCTCAAATTTCGATAGCGTATGCCCGGTTACGAAAGATTAAATGCGAAATCTTCACATTACGCTGACGAGTTACTAATCGATTGGTGTACGACATTGAGAAAAATGGGTACCACAAAAGATACCCACGATATTCATACAGAAATGTATGTAAACGAAAATATTTGCACACGACTAGGACGATTTCCGAGTTGGAAAGTGGTACGAATACCAGTACCTAACAGTTTTCTCAAATGTTCTAACCGAACATAACTGTTTAAGAGAGCAACAGCTGTCATGAAACTGTAAAAATTCAGTTATAAAGAGACTTCTGTCACCTCACGGCTCACAATTGCCGATCGGGTCGCCTCTTTTCGGTGGTTTCTTCAATTCGGCGCTAAAAAACTGTTGACGACCGATAGTGCATTGAATTTTTTGAACCAGAATTGAATTATTATAATTTCAATCTTGGTTATCGTGGAGTAAGTGATAAATTTTGTGTCTCTTATATTGCCACCCAAGAATTATTCTCAAAGGTAATTGGTGTGTTAGTACTGTGTAATAAGATAGAGCAAGTAATTACATCATCATTTGTAAACTCTACAAGTTTCTATTTACATATGTGACTACTAAAACATAATAATGCTTACTTCTTTCTTAAACCTTCGTTTATTCTTATCCTTTTTGGCACGCTCAAAAAAAGAAAAAGTAAAAAAGAGAAGATGAACTACTAGCTACATCATTCTAAACTAAATCGTTGAGAACAAAAGTGGCGCAATTTAATGAAATAAGATTATGAGTAATGCAATACTTCAGTTCCGAGAAGTAATCACTACATCTTGAAACGTTCCGACGTAAAACAGTGATTCAATGCATGACGTTCAAACTGCATTGCGAATGAAACACTCATGCGCAGATAGTGCATTTTGAATAGCCATAATGCAAATGACATGTAAGGATTATTTTTATTCTATGAGCCAGAATTTTTTAGTAAATTCCTTAAATTTATTTTTAGTTGATTGTTTTCATTAAATTGAAATTCCCATTCTTGCTCTCTGGTAAGGAACGTCTTATGATCAATTACAATTTGCATTTTCATTTGTACGAAAATCTACAAAACTTTACGAAAAATAGTGAATTCCTGTTTCCGTACGTCAAAGTTTCGTAGTTTTTTTTTTTTTTTTCTTACAGAAGAGAGAGAGAGAGCACACGAGAGCGAGATTAAGAAATTTACCCATGCTGTGAATTTTACTCCAAGAAATTTCTTTGGGCAAGTTAATAGGTCCGTTCGCGGACTTTTTGCACTAAAATTCGTAGATTATCAAATTTCGAAGAGTGGGGGTAAAATCCTCTCAGAGAGAGCTATAAATACGAAAAAGTAAAGGAACGGGTTGAACAAGAAAAAGTTTTGACAGTTTTCATAAACCAACCCACAGAAATTACTTGCACTAAAATTCGTAGCATGGGAGAGTTTCTAACTCTCTCGTGAGCACTCTCTTTTGCGAAAAACAATGAAAATTCTCCGTACGCGAACAGCTTTTCGTAAAAATTCGCTGTTTTAGGAGGGTACGCGAACGGACCTAATGAGTTCTCTCAAATTTTTGTGTTGCTGTTTAAAGTAAAGCAATTAAAAAAAAGTGACGTCTAAAAAGTTTTTTGTTCAACCCGTTCCCGTACTTTTTTGGAGATTTGTCTTTTTCTGATAGAATTTTACCACCACTTTTAGAAATTTGGCAATCAGCGAATTTCGGTGCAGAAAGTACGGAAACAAACCTACAATTATAAAGCCCTTATAAATTTCATAGAACTGATTCAATCGTATAAAATATTGTGGGACTTATCACATCTGCTGTACACAAATAATTTTTATTTGCAATCTAAAATCTGATTTTGAATTGTATTTTCAATTCAGTTAGCATTTAAAATGATAAGTATACGACATCATGGTGGACGGATATTTTTGGGAAGGTACGCGACTTCGGTGAGCGATCTAAAGTGACAGCGAATAAGTTTATGACACCGACATCATTGTGTTCCACTTCAAGTAGTTAGAAGGAACTCAAAATATATGCGGTTTAAGCCACTGTTTAATACTTTTCGCATTGGCAGGCGGTTATATGGTTATACAATGCTCTGTCATAATTAAGATCGATATATAATTTCTATCCTTTATCACATGGGCAAAAGACAAAGTGATGTTTACTAAAATATCTGAGACATCATCTGAGAATTGCAATATAATGTGTAGACAAGCAGACTCAAAGCGGTTTCTGTATAAACCGGCTTAACATATGGGGCTAAAGGGAAAACAATAATTAAATTAAGGTTCTGAACGGTGTCGTACGCAACCATGCGAATACACATAATTTGTATACTGTAGACATAAAGACTTTTCGCTCAGTTTCGTCGAGTTTCGTTCACTTCCGTTTCCATACGTAGAGACCGGTTTTTTTGGACGCGTTCCGCATTCTTGGAACTAGGAAGTATACAACGTTTCTGATTGTTCGAGAGATTCAGTTCTGACTACTAAGTAAGCCATTTTTTTTTGAGGTAGTGGACTTGTTTTGAAGGTAAGAAAATTCTCCCTACCTTTAAGTCAATGTGCATACTGTCAAAAATTCGTTTGCCCTTCCATATGTTAGGCCTTATTTCAAAAAGTAGGAGTAGAGTTCGGAACGTGCCCTTTCACACATTTTGTACGGACCGCTGTGAGGCTACATCGTGTGAAAAAATATTATATACGTTCACGTGTGCTTGGATTTTGACAGCGCGGTAGCAGAATTTTCGTTTGTTTATGACATTCGCTATCGCACGTCATAATAGCTCTTGGCATAATAGCTCTTGGCTTCGATCATTTTTGATCATTTCCTACGAAAATTTGACAGTCAGGCCAAGCTTGGATATACATACATATAAGTACTCTCTAAAAAGACTAGAAGGCCATCTTTCGGGTGATTCAAACCATTGCTTAATCCTTATGTGAATATAGAAGGAGCCATAATTATTCTGTCTACTCTTCACAGGTCCTACTTATTCCCAGTGAAAATGCTGTATTGTCCACCTAACGTGACCCTTTCCCAAATATGGATAGACCATGGCATATCGCACTGTTTCATGGAAACGGTGGGTACCTCCATCGTGGCCGGATTCATCCTCTTATTTGGCACTTTGCAACTCCTCATGTATAGAAAATATGCAACCCGAATAACAGACCCGACACAGATTTCCAAATCCCGTCTCTATGGCCTTCAAATATTTCTATTGGGATTGTTTCCACTTCTGGCGCTTATTCGTTTCATATTGATGGCTTGGGTGTACGAAAATCCAGCTATATATGGATACATGGTGTGTATAACAATAAAATAAGCCTGCTAAAGCAATTCTAATCCTTTTTGTAGATCCTTTCAGTCATTCTCACTTGTTTTGCCTATTCGTACTCCATTGCGCTGGTCGTAAAGGAGCGACTCTATCAATTGCCAACGGTACCGGCTCGTGGTCATGGCTTGGTGCTGCTGATCTTCTGGTCGCTGGCGTTCATCAATGAGAGTTTGGCTTTTGTTAATCTACGGCAAGAGGATTGGTGGTTTAATTTGAAGAGGTAAACTTGAGTTGGTTTCTCAGAAGTAATCGCTGGCATACTCAATTCTCTTTCTAGCTCTGAGGATAAACTGGAGATGGGACTGTTCGTATGTCGCTTCCTCTGTTCACTGTTTATATTTGTCCTGGGCCTTAAGGCACCTGGGCTGATGAGCCCTTATTATCAGCAAAGTGATGAAGTTCCATTAAATCCAACAGAAAACAGATCAGCTTTCAATAATGCATGGAAGAAACTATGCAAATTGTTTCCCTATCTTTGGCCAAAGAAGGACTTTGTATTACAAATGACTTTTGTGTTCTGCATTGGATTATTACTGGCAGGACGTGTACTTACTATATATATTCCTATTTATCGAAAGAAATTGGGTTAGCTACTGTTTTGTTTTTAAAAAATTGAAATACATACTTTAATATGTATTATCTTTCTAGTGGACAGTTTAACAGTGGAACCAATCACATTCCGATGGGATTTGGTCCTGATCTACGTTGGATTATCATTCGTTCAAGGTAGTGGTACTGGCACCTCGGGCATTCTCAACGATCTCTCTTCATTATTGTGGCTCAGAATAGAACAATACATAAACCGAGAGGTCCAAGTTGATCTCTTCAGTCATTTACACAATCTCTCCCTGCGGTGGCATTTACAAAGGAAAACCGGTGAGGTCCTCCGTGTGATGGATCGTGGAACAAATTCCATTAATAATCTCCTGAACTACATCATCTTTTCGATTGCACCTACGGTTATTGATCTTATTGTAGCTGTGGTTTACTTTATGTACGCATTCAATTGGTGGTTCGGTCTGATTGTATTTCTAACGATATTTTTGTATCTTTGTAAGATTTGTTTGATGATTCGGTAGAAGCAGATAATTTACATTCCTTTGAGTATTCTTTTTAGTGGCAACAGGTGTTGTAACCGAGTGGCGTACTAAATACCAGCGTCTAGCGGTTGAGGCTGACAACGGGCAGCGTACAAGAAGTGTTGATTCGCTGTTGAACTTTGAGACTGTGAAGTATTACGGCGCCGAGCAGTATGAAGTAGATGCATTTAAAGAATCTATACTCAAGTTTCAGGTATGTAAATATTAAATTTGTTTTCGCATTAAAGATATAAAACATGCTAAATTCCCCTCTTGGTTTCAGAAAGAAGAATTCCGGTGCTTGGCCTCGCTGTACATCCTAACCACTTTAGAAAACATCGTCCTCTGTTTGGGACTCTTAAGCGGTTCTCTACTTTGCGTTTATCTTGTAGCGAATCATCAAGTTCTCACCGTTGGAGATTATGTTCTCTTTTCAACATACATACTGGATCTCTATGCGCCATTGAGCTCGTTTGGAGCTTGCTACCGAGTCATTCAGGAGTACTTTGTGGACTTGGAAAATGTATTTGATTTGCTCAATGAAGAACAAGAAGTGGTCGATACACCGGGTGCTCCAAAACTTCGTTGTCCTGGTGGCAAAATAGAATTCAACAATGTTACATTCGGTTATTCTCCAGACAAGATTGTCCTACGTAATGTTAGTTTTACTGTTGGCACAGGAAAAACAGTGGCAATTGTTGGTCCTTCTGGAGCTGGAAAGAGTACCATTGTTCGTCTGCTGTTTCGTTTCTATGATGTGACAGACGGTAACATACTCATTGACTCACAAAACATAAAATTCGTTGAGCAAAAGTCTCTAAGAAAATGTATTGGAGTTGTGCCACAGGACACGGTGCTTTTTAATAATACGATCTTCTACAACATCGAATACGGCAAAGTTGAATCAACACCGGATGAGGTGTTCGAAGCTACTCGTAACGCTGACATTCATGAGCGGATTTTATCCTTCCCCGATCGATACGAGACTAAGGTTGGTGAACGTGGCCTCCGGCTGAGCGGGGGTGAGAAACAACGTGTTGCAATCGCAAGGACCCTTCTTAAAGCGCCAGTAGTTGTTCTTCTTGACGAAGCCACCAGCGCTTTAGATACAAACACCGAACGAAACATACAATCAGCACTGGCGAGGGTCTGTGCGAATAGAACGACTTTGATAATCGCCCATCGCTTATCGACTATTATTCACGCTGATGAGATTCTTGTACTGAAGGATGGTGGTATTGCCGAAAGAGGTCGCCATGAAGAATTGGTACAAAAAAATGGTATCTACGCTGAGATGTGGAATCAGCAGCTACAAAATTTGGAAGCTAACCCAAATGGTAGTGATACTGAAGCGAATAAAACAGAATTGCCAGGGAAAGAGTCTGTTAGACAAGATTATGGTCATTGATATCGCTCTTGTAACAAGCTTTCAGCTATGTATATGTAATTAAATCACTCTACGTAAGGAACGTAGGTTGTATATACTAATACAGTATTGACTTAAAGACGCTTTATAAAGATGACAAATTAGATATTTAAAATAAATATGTATGAAATTTTAATATTTTGGCTACCGCTTTCTAATCTAGGGTTTTGGAAGGAATAATTTTGAAAGCAGCAATCTGCGAATTTCACTTGTCATTTATCTGTGGATTGTGTTCCACATCTATGGATTGTGAATAATATTTGACAGTTCGCAAGAAGCATTCGTTTATTCGACGAAAATTTGGCGAATTGCAATTTTTTTTTTTTGCAGAGACAATCGATATTTAAATTAAATTCTCTTCTTCTGGCATGCATAGTAAAATTTTCAATTGCACTCTATAAATTTGCTTAAAATGTTTATTCGCAGATTGCCTATTCACCGATTGCTAAACTGTGAATGGAACTTACATAAGAAAAATGAGAGTACCTACGCATTTTCATTGGTAGAAGCAGAGAGAGAATGTGTCATCGCCCTTGACAATCAGCTGATTGATGTGACGGACTCTAGGAGGCTGTTCTATCGGGCAATTCGTCAACTTAAATATCAATGTTCAACGGATTGACAGATAGATACATACGTTACCCCAAACTAAAAGTTTCATAATTTATTGTATTCTGACCTTCCAGCCAAATCGAATAGGACATCATACACAAAAGGATCCGTTCAAAATGCAAGAAAGACAGAGTTCGACATTTATAGTTAGGTCTTGTATGAACTTACTAGTTCTTACTTTTTATAATTTAGGCTTCGCCTGTTTTCGGAAATGACCGTTAAGGGCGGGATGAATGTCTTATTTAGTTCGTCTATGAGCTAGAACCAGCTCAGATTTTAAGAAGAAATTCACTGTACAGTACAGTATGATGCCTGGTCTGAAGATGTTGGGGGAGTGCTATTCCAACTTGACTTGCATGGTGATGAAAGCTGAACAAGGCACAAGGAAATTATATGATTACATCAGAGCTTGAGTATCTCGCAGCGGTCTTAAGTGCTAAGAAGATCCATGCAAACGTAGAGAGTGTACTTTTCCGTATCGGGACTGACCGCGTTGGACTTGGTGGGTGGAGTTTGGTTCTGTTCAATTTTGTTATTGAAGATTGGAAAGGTCAAGAAGAGACATGAAAGAAATCTCGATTGTGGCACCTTTGGAATATACGTAGGTTCTTTGGTTCAGTGAGACAGATGTAGCACAGTGGGTAAGTGAAAGAGGTATGCCCAAAATCACAAAGGCTGCAGTGGTGCCTCATAGGTTGGGAGCCCATCAAGTAAGTAAATTTGTTGCCACTATTTGTTTAGAAATTTAATGATTTTTAAAGGAAAAAAAATATTTTTATTTCTTTAAAATTACGAAATCCATCCATACGAGACGAGTAGCTGCAGCTCGTGTCTTCGTTAGGTTTCATTCATATTTTTAACATCTATGCCGTGACCCCGGATACAAGTGAATATTGAGAAAATCAATAACGTTCGCCGTATAAAGAACTCCTAATACTAATAATAGGTATTATCAAACTAAAGAAAATTGGTAAAACCGGTGAAGATTATATCAACGAGGCAAGAGACAAAACTTCCAGAGTCCATTTCGATTGGAGAGTATCTTGCTGTCGAAGCCAAAGTATAAAAGAAGAAAAACTAATAGAATTAAGCCCGTGTTAACTGATCCCAATCATCAATTTGATGCTAAAGCTAAGAAACTGTGAGTTTTTCATTAAAAAAAAGTATAATTTAATTATTTAGTTTCGGTTGGAAAAATTAACTTATTGTGTGGCAATTAGTATAGAAAAACTATCTTCAACGTGATATAACAAGAAATTGTTATGCATTTTGAGAAGGGGCCTCCCATTAATAATGTTAAATAATTAATATAAAATTATTCGCCTATTCAGTTTAATAAAAAACAAAAGCTATCAACAGAATGCTTATAAACGGCTTTTCAATAGGTATCTCTGAACTTTGACAGGTGATTGCGGCCATTGTGTTGAAGCTTCAACTATCAAATTGACTGACGTTTACTTAGTCTATCTTACTAAATCAATATGGAGAGATATAACGTTCAAAAGCATGTGCAAATGATTAATGTGGGTCTTCTACTCGAGCAACGATTCACGGGCTTCGCCGATTTTACGGTCGCCAAAATCGTCCGTTTGAAAGGACTGTTTGCAACGTGGTGGATAAATTCGAGTTGAGTGGTGCGGTGAACAATTCACTAACACCCGTATGTCAATAAAACGCAAGATCTGCCGAAAATGTCGTTGCTGCCAGTGAGAGTGAGCAGGAGAGTCCGAGGCAGTCAGTTACGTAGATTTCAACTTTGCAAATTTTGTATTAAGACTTGGGCTTCAACTAAACCAGAGCTCAAAATTAATAACCGTACTCAACACCGCTTGTTCTCTGACTGACTGACTGAATTTTGGTCGAAAAATCATGTTCAGTGACAAGGCCCCTTTTGTGGATAAATTGGTTCTTCAACAAGCTAAATTGACGAATTTGGAACGATAACAGTCTACACGAGATCCACTAAATTCCAATGCATCCAGAGAAAGTCATTGTTTGGTTCGAATTTTTGACTGGCGGCATTATCGATTATTCTTTGAGAACGACATTGACCAGGACGAGCACTATCGGTTAATGATAACAAATTGCTTTTGGCCCCTATTAATAGATATGGACATTGAGAACATGTGCTTTCAATAGAACGGCGGCGCTACGTGTCACATTAGATCGATTTCCGACCACGGTTGTGGGGTTTTCTCAATTTACAGGTCCATTCCAATAAACTATGAGCCACCACTGTCCTGAAAGCCGACATATCAATGCCATTGGTCACTTCTTAGCTGTTCTGCGCCACGTACTCCGTTGTGTATCTTGCCATCCTGGGTAAGCGTGTTCCATTGAATCGGTTGGCTAGCTATGGACCTATCATCTTTCGGAGAGAGTGACCAATCCACTGCCACTTTAGTCGTCGTAAGTTGGCCCGCTCACTGATAATGCTGTTCGCTAGTACATACGGTTTGGCCGAAAAATCCTTCAAATGTAGCATAGGCACCTATTGACAAACGTTTGCAGCTTCCTCGTGATCGTGGCGATCGCTCACCAGGTACCACAGCCATATAGAAGTACGGATTCAACGTTGCAACGGAATAGTCGTAGCTTGGCGTTTACGCTAATTGCGTTACTTCGCCAAACTATGGACAGAATCTCAAACGCAGATTGTGCTTTACCTATTCTGCTGGCTATATCCAGTTCGGTTCTGCGATCGGTTGAGACAATACTCCCAACGTATTGGAAACTCTCTACTCTCTCAACAGTTCGTCCAGCAATGCAGTTAATTATCGGCCCAATGACGTCTGCTTCCTTCTCCACATTTTCTGTAATTTGGAGAAGGTCCATTATTCTGTGAGACCGTAGACACACATCGTCGGCGTAGTCGAGGTGTTTGAGTTCACTCCATCGAATTCCTCCACTTCCTATTGATAAGGCTGCATTCAGCACATCGCTAATAAAAACAGTATTGGTGAGAGTATGCAGCCTTGCCGGAATCCACTTTTTACTCTAGCTTTGTAGTTTTTTTTTAGGGCAATGCAATGCAACACATTTTGCTGCTTGCACGAAACCTACCCTACAATTCAACTAAGAGCGAACCAAATTTAAGAAAAACTCTCTTAATGCTCAAACTGTTATACGCACACTATCTTGACAATTCACTTAAGAGAGATATTTGAATTCGCCGCATGTATTTTTGTATTATGTATTTTTCTGATCACAACTTCTTATCAGCAACCACAGTACCTATCCTAATTACTTTCCTCATACGGATTTGCATTAAACTTGTTCTTATCATTAGAGTCTGGCAGTCTTTTTATATTTCTACTTCTACTGATAAGGTGAATAATAAAAATACAAAAATTTAGTTCACGACTGTGTGCGCTGATAACACACATCACACACTACAAAAAAAGATTCTTATCATTCGTAGAGAAGGCGTTTCGCTACCCACCAAAAGAGAACGGGTCACAGAACTTTCCTGCCGTGACGTACACATGTGCACATGTGGGGGAGTTAGGGCAGATGGTGGTACACCAACAATTTGCAAAAGGAAAACAATCCCCTCATTCTCCGGCGAATTGAACTACGGAAAAAACACATGTTTCAAGAGACCGGCACAATTGATACGAAATTCGTGTGCGCTGCCAATGCCAAAGAGCTAAAGATATATTCACCTCATTCTACCGCCGAATTCACCAGAGGAAAATATCCACTTTTTTTAATATTATTTTATTTCCCATTCATACACATTTAGTTTGTCTTCGCCACTTTAGTGGTGGATACTGCATTCGAACGAAATCCATGCGAGACCAAAAGAAGACTCCGTCGGTCGCTTGTTTCGTAGTGTCGCCCGCCGCAATAGCACTTTACTACACCAGTGTAGAGGAACAACGTTTAGTCAGTTTTCGACCGCGATATTGGTTGTTTGGTCGTTTCGATACGCTTTGCGGCCAAAAAAATTCAATCATACATATTTTTTTTTTCAATAATTTTTTTTTTCATTAAAAAAAAAAATATATATAAATAAATAAATAATTTTTGTATATCACTGTCTCTGCCGAAAAATACGACTCACTCATACAAGAACTGGGATTAATAATAATAAATCGGTCTCATCTTGAAGTTTAACAGTTTCTTTGGTGGGATCGCAAACGTTATCTCGCAGATAAATTGTACTTTTGAGATAGTTTTCTTTTTTTGCTAGCAAAAATAAAAAAAAAGTTTACTTTAAAAAAAAAAGAAAAATGTTAAAGAGTTTTTTGAATCGGAGAAAAAAAATCGAAGATTAATCTCGGTTAAACGGACGAGTAAAAACAATCCGATAAAGATTCAAAAAAGTATCTTTTCGTTCGTCTTTTTAGGGACAATTCGGTAATAATTTTTCTTATAATTTTTTTCAATGAATTTCTTTCTGATAAATGAATTATGCAATCAAATTTCGCGCTCAACATAATGAATTGTATATAATTCTCAAGTTGAACTGAATTTTGGGTGCAAAGAAGAAAAAGAAAAAAAAAAGAAGAAAAGTGCGTCGACGTCGCTGAGTGTATTCGGGTGAATTCGTTATATTTGCCGGTGTGCGGATTGATGAGCTACCGGATAAGAAGTTGTTAATCATCCCTAATTGCTTGGGGTCGGCTGAGATTATCTGGATCTTACGCGTTAGTTACTATGTCACTTTGCGTTTAGATAGCGAAAGCTTTTTGCTTTCTAGTCGTTTGTTCGTTCTTTCACCTGAGAATGGGGGTGATGGGTGCAGTAGATAATACAATTGGGGGATATTAAACCACTAGTACGAGTATGTCTTTGGCTTTGGCGCTATTTCTTCTAAAGTAACGAGTGGTTCGCGGATTTTGGCAATCCCTCACGAGCGTGGTGCCCACCTCCTCCGCCTTCTTCACCTGAAATCGTTGCCAACTAGGAATGAGATTTATTTAATTTTTTTTATATTTCATTTTGTATCTTTTTTAGTGATCTCTGCCGCGCGCGTTACGCATAAGAGTTGGGAGATTGAGATTTAGATTCAGATAATGTATTCGTTATTTTATTCTATTCTTTTGTTTTGTGTATTTTGCGGTGATTTGCGGTTCGAAGTACTTAGTTGGTGGATACGCGTACTAGTACGTAGGCAAATGCAGATTAGATTGAAATTTATTTTCGTGTGGCATACTATAAATGAGAACACCGCTGTTTAGCTTCGTTCGCCGTTGCTCAACGTCGTCGTCGTTTTCGTCGTGGTGTAAGCGTAATTCGCAGTCGGACACGCATCCAAAATGCTCTTGTTTGTTTGGTATCTCTCGATTTGTTTTTTGATTCTGCAATGATTAGAGGGAGCGGAGATTTTTTTTTTTTTAATGAGTGAAGTGGTTGGGTATTAGGGTATCTATTAGTTCGTCACGACACACACCGCATGGCAAATATATACAAATTATAGGTAGATACCGATGATAAAGTGCCGAAACCATAGATTCTCTATTTCGAGACACTATACTCGCGTTGATTTTTTCTTTTTATTTTTTTTTTGTTTTTCTATCTTTTTTTTTATATAATGAGAATGGGATTTTTTTTTCTTCGAGTGAACTAAATATCTTAAATAGTTATACAATTGCTTCCGGTTTAGGGAGTTCGAGTGTTTCGTAGTTTTGTGTGCTCGGTATATCGATGCGGTACTCTCGGTGTTGTGAGATTGATACAAGAAAATGTAAATATTTTTGTTATTACTATTGTTTGTAATATTTTCAGTTGTTTTTTTTTTTTTTTTGTAACTAACCTTTGTTTAGAGGATTTAAATAAAAGAGTGTGTTTAAAAAAAAAGTGTTAAAAAAAATATACATCAGTTTTAGTGAAAAAAAATTGTGAAAAATTTTTGAAAAAAAAAATTAAGAAAAATAAAAATAAAATAATGCAAAGAAAGTGAATATTATGTGACCGGAATTAAAGGAACCCAAATACACCATCTCATCACCTTCAGCGAAAAAAAAAAAAACAAAAAAATTGAAATCTTTGCTCGATAAATTTTGAAAAAAAAATAAGAGAAAAATATTTAAATTTGTTTGCTTGATTTGTGCTTTTATTTTCTTTTACTGGTGCTATTGTTCACGTTATTTATGGTATGTTACTGGTGATAAATTTTTAAAACATTTTGTAACTTCATGTATTTTTTTCTTCTGTTTTTGGATTTTTACACTCTTTATTTTGGCTTCTTGTTGATGCATAATGTCGTTTTATTTTCTTATATTTGTGTAAATCGTTCAATTCGGTGAAGAGAAGAGATTTGTCTTTTATTTTAAGTCTTAACTCTTAAGCTCGTCAGTTTTAAATGCAGTATTTATGAGATGAGGATTAAAATTTGAACTGAGTTATTCGGGGAAGTATTTGAGCGACAAATTTTGGAATAAATGTCTGTGTCGTTAGGCATTTCGATTCGACTTTAAGAAATAAGTTCGCTTTTAGTCGGAAAAACGTTGTTTATCAGTCAAGAATACTCTGGAGAAATTTAGAAGGATTTTTTCGTGAATCATTTATAAAAAATGTCGAATATCAAATTTATTTCTTATTTGAAAAAATTGTAGAAATTCATTGAACGTGATCAGTCGAAACAAGAAGTAATTTTTCAGTCCATTTTGTGAGACTGGAAGTTCATCTTTATAGAAAATAAATCCTTATATGTCTTGTCGAATATTCTAGAATTTTTTGAAATATTTTTTCAAGCCTTGGGGCCAGTAAAATTTAGCTTCGTAATTTGAGTCTGTTTAAATGTTTCGACTGAGTGCAAGCGAACTCAGTAACTTGTCCTGACAAACACCCCAAATCAAAATGAAACTCAAGTAGAATGAATATATTCGTGTTCTAGGATCTAAAAGTTATAGAAATATGTACATTTGTACATTTGGACTACTGCACAAGGGGTTCCAAGTTCAAATTTAGAAAAATACCATCAAACGTTTTTTCATGGCCGCACCTCTTTTGAATGTCTGAAAAACATTCTAGAGTATAATTGTTATGAGAAAGCTTCCCAAAAAACCCCTCTGCCCTTCGGATACGGCATAAAACTGTAGGTCCCTTCTGTACACGCAAAATGTATACCACGCAAAACCTGATTGTGAGAAGCTAGGTCTTGGCCCTCTATGGGCTGCTTACGGCCTAATATTTATTTATTTTACATATAGAAATATGTTTATCTGATTATTGGTGTTTACATATTTTTCATAGTAACTTCTGCCTTAGTGCAACATTTTGAAATAAAATTTAGGACTTCTGTAAGCAGCGTCAAAACATTGACAAAGCATTGACAGAAACAATTATGCCATTGGTGTTTGTCTGCAACGTTTCTAGACTTTCCAAATGAATTTTTCCTGTTGTCTAATTTTGCTTGGTTTTAGCCTTTTTAGTCGATTTTTTTAAGCAATATTTGTCTGATTGAAACAAGGGAATGAGCATATATTATTCAGGTCCTTGAAAACTTAATTCAAAAGAGTGGACATAGCAAAGTCTGCTAAAAAGGATAAAGAGATATTACATAAATGCAGTGCGTTCAGTAAAACAAATTATTCGTTGAAAGAGTGAGTACAATAAGTACTTACAAATTAGGCATGCTTCCTTACTGATGAACCTTGGGCCGAACAGAATTTATATCAATTACCCCTTGAAGCTTGTCATTCCGAATGAAAGATATTGCGTTGATCCTCAGATCCTTTAAAAAGTACCTCAACTCAATTCGTAGACTGACAGTTCCATAATGTCAATTGGAACAGGTGCCTGAGTTTTTGATCCAAAATATAAATTCTTTTATTTCTGCTTCTATTCTCTATTAGTTATCGATCGGGACTGAGAATTCATCAGCAGAAATCACTAAAAACTACGCATTGCCAGATAGTCAAGCAGCCATTCAATTATTTAAGTTGTTATGTAGATTGGTTTTCAGATTGACCGTGTTCGGAAACTTTTAACGAAGAAGCACAGCAAAGCCTGCGTTCAAAACGTGATATATGTACATTTAAATCGAACAGATCTCTAATCTACGTTCACAAATATCAATGAGCGCGTAAGGATTTTGCTAGCCGCTGTATCTCTAAGGATGAAACTTACCATTGGAATTCAAAATGCTGTTTTGTTTTTTCGTTTTAACTGCAAAAAGCCGAAAGACGGACAGCTGCCTTGTTTTATGTTTTGAGGCAGTACCAATTGTGCTTATTACGTTATAGCGAACGCCTCCGTTGTTAGAATCTGCTAAAATGTAGTATCTTTTGTTATCTAGCAGAACTATTCTAGCAGTAAGATTAGAAGAGTGTATGGCCTGCGGTCTGTATTTATTAGGCTTGTCTTCAGGCATGCCAAGATATTTATTAATTCTCCAAAAAATAGGATTTTCTATCAATGAACTTTAAAAGGTTGATATCTGATCTCTGCCTTACTTTTTAGCTCTTTGTCGTAGCAATGAAAGTCTATGAAAGTCAATTTTGGTATGGCCATTATAACGGAAATTAACGGAATTCAGGATTTTAATGTATATTCTAGAGGTTTCTTAGTTTAATACTATTTTAATTATAAATACGGATAACTTGTATAAGTTTTAGTACACTAACAGGCAGTGAATCCTTAATTAATTTCTGCTTCAAATGTCATTCATAACTCTGAAGTTTGCGACTAACTCTCCACACTATTAAGTTGCGACAAATTCTACTTTATCAAGTCCTTATTTTAAGGTGTAAAATAAATAAAACAACCAGATATATAAACTAATTAAATATCCACAAAATTTACTACCTTGATTTGCTTTCATTCATCAATTGAGATCAAGGGGCTTGCACCATGGGAGCCTATACTCCTGCACTGTCAATAGTTGGTGAATTAAAGATTTAAACGTATTTTATAGTCGTACCACTGATTGCTTTTGAATTCTGTGCTGAAGTATTGGAATTCAACTTCAGAGCAGCATTTTAGCCAAGAAGTGCCGCTTAAATCGTATCTCAAACATTGAAATATTCGGAGTCGAAATCGGAAATGTTTTGTAAATTTTACTTACAAAATAATCTTCTGTTTTTCGAGGTTATCATCTGAGGTGGATTATTGTTAAAGGGGATATGAACACCTTCAATATTGATATACACAGCAGGGGAAGTTACTCGCCAGAAATGAAGGAATAGTAAAGAGGTCGTGCAGAGTTACTTGTAAACCGGGTGGTTTTAGCCTATAATATCTATACTCCGTAGGTTCGTGTCCAAATTAATAAGGAGAATTGTATATGTGATTTGCTTCTTCGTTTGTAATTCACAGAATTCCTTCTGCATTTGTGATGGAATACACTAAGTTCTTGCTTAAAGAATCATTAAATTTTGTGCTATTGGATAGAGTTGGATCTTGACCTTTCATTCAATGACCATATACACCACCACTAAACTGGCCAAGCTTACAACTCAACCGAGGTTCAGTTCTCCATTTGCAGAATTAGTCCACATTCCCATTGGAAAGAGGCTGCAAAAACTGTGTCACATCGACAGAGATGTGTCAGTACTCCATTTGGGGAAAATCAAATCACAGCCTAGGCAGAATATGTGAAGATCTCGGCAGATCACTGGCCTGAAGGAGACCCAGTAAAACAAAAACTAAAAGGAACCCCCATGTTATATGTATACCCCCGTTCGACATGAGTTAGAGCCAAGCAATGATCATGAGAATCAACCCTCCTTTAAGTCAATTGAATATGTTTCAGTGAAAAATATTGTAGGAGTAATATTTAGCTTGGGCTTAGGGATTTCTCAGTAAAAGGGCACAGTGGCCATGTTACATGAGTGGTGGTAGTTGGGTTCTTTAACCACCATATGAACCTACTCTTCTTCTTCTGGTCCGCCTTGCTCTAAGGCCAATATTTTTAAGATCATCATCTTATAGCTTCAAAATATTTCCTTCTCTTTCAAAGTCACCCTCAAGCATCACAACCCCACCAAATATTCCCCCATTTCACAATTCAACATAATTTCATTCATTAAAACATTTAGCCCATTTAACACAAAATTAATTGTTAAATTACAAACAAATAAAACCGAGAAACACACAAGCAAATGAATACTACAAACCTCTCGAACAAGTTGTTTACATAAAAGTAAATAAATTATTTTCGAGTTTGTGCGCTTTCGCACGTCTCACCCTAAAACGCTAAAAGCTTTCATTTGGGGTGGTGGAAGAATTTTTCATTTCAAAATTTCGCAATCACTAATAAAAGTTTCATATTAGCTCGTGGAAGTCTACATAACTCACAATTCAACAACCCAGGTGCAAATTTAAAGTACTTTGGCCTTTTTATCTATATTTTTTGTTTTACGATGATTTGAATAGAGGGTGGATGAGGGGATGGCAATACGTATACTTGTTGGATGGAGGTTTTATTTGAATGAGTAATGATTTATAAATATTACAGAGTTAAGGCTTATTATGAATTGTTGATCTTCTTGGAATTTACTATTTAATTGGTTTGGAGATTTATGGTTTGAAGAGTTCAAAGTTTTTCTTTTGACGGTGCTTTAGTATGAAATCGTGGCTAAGGACATTTGAAATAGGTGTAATAACTTAAGATTGGGATACAATCTAACTTTTATAAATAAGAGGAAGAAAAACAATTAAAGCCTACTCACCATAGAATGCGTAGAACATACTTTAATTGGGTGTTGAAATATTAAGTTGACCAAAATCTACTTAACTTTTATGTCCTGTATCCCCTTGTGAGTCGTAGAGCCCCTTAAATGCCTACGCGCCATCGTGTGCGGTTTCTGGAAATGTGCCTCAGATCTCCCCAACCATTTCCCTGTTGCTGTGCTCCCTTCTCCGCTGTTTTGCGCCACGTACTCCTAGGACCGCCGCGTATCGTGTGTAAGCGGGTTCCATTGCATCGCTTGGGTTGCTATGGATCTGTCACCCATTGTGTGACCAATCCACTGCTACTTTCGTCGCCGTATGGTTGTGCCTATAGGTTCATGGCCCGTTCTCTGATAAAGCTGTTGAAGCTGGAGAATATCCTTAAGATATACCGTAGAAAACTATTGACAAACGTTTGTAGCTTCCTCGTGATAGTGACGGTCACTCTTCAGGTACCACATCCATATAGCAGCACGTTGGAACGTAACAGTCGTAGCTTGGTGTTTAAACTATATAATTACTTTACTTCGCCAAACTTTGGATAGCATCCCAAACGCTGGCTATATCCGGTTCGATTCCGCTATCGGTTGAGGCAATACCTCCAAAGTATTGGAAACTCTCTACTCTCTCAACCGTTTTTCTAGCAATGCATATAAATATGAGTTGATGAGTTTGGTCCTAGACTGATCATTTTTGTCTTTTTTCGAGCTCATTTTCAGCCCAATGATTGACGTATGATTCATTTATTTACTGTCATTTGGTGAAGATCCGCTATTCTGTGAGACAATAGGCATACATCATCGGCGTAGTCGAGGTGTTTGAGTTCAAATGTAAGAGTCCATCAAATTACTCCATTTCCTGTTGATAAGGCCGCATTCAGCACATCACCAATAATGTTTGACTTTGTATACAAACGAAACTTGGAGTTCTGACGATCTACATAAGTGTGACTGTTAGGCTACGAACGAGATGTATATTTCTTGAAAACAGACAAGGCCTCTCCCTCTCCCTCTTATAGTAAATTCTCTTCACTATAACCAAATAATAATCACCTTCTTTTGGGCTGAGATAGGCAGCATTAAAATAAATTATACGGGGCTCTAACAGAACAGGACTAAGTGCCACACAGCAGCATGAAAAGATTGTCAGCCGTTTAACTTTGCGATTTGGCGCCATCTATTGAGTGCTAAGATTATCTGATCCCATTCAGCTGGATCTATTTTTTTGAGGTTATGCCAGACTGTGCCTGTCCAGACAATAATAACAAAACGCAATGTGTCAATAGATTGTCGAAAATGTATTTATAAGAATCAGAGTGTGCCAAAACTTCCGTGGCTGTCATTAAGTTGACATTTTGTTGCATACGTATCCATTTAAAAATAACGGTAAAAAACTAAATTTTCTTCCTTAAGTTTTTTATCCGAGCATGTCTCATTCGAAATTTGATGTGTATTTTGCTTTGCGTTCTGCATTTCGGAAGGAAGTGAAATGCTTAGAATATTTAGTTCAAGTGTAGCAGACTTTATGTTCTCCTTTACGGAAATCAATTTTCTCTAAAGTTCCAAATAAATGTTCTGATTTCATTCCTACCTATAAGTATAGGTGCTAACTGAATCTACCTATTAATTTTCTTATGAGAAACGGATGCATTTATTAAGCCAAAAATCCTGTTGATTGATATTCTATAAATTGATTGGCAAATATGTTGTCATCTGCGTGATTTTAGAGATTATTAAAATTGAAAATAAATAAAACGCTTTCAGCTATCTCATAATTCAATTAGGAATTAGTCTCTCGAGACAAACGACAATAGATGAGATGAAATGGAATTTTTTTGGTGACAATTGTGAGAAGTTCAATAAACTTCTGGGCCTCAAAGATAAGTTTAAAAAACTATTAGTCTTACATATATCTTTATTCGCCTCTCTTATTTATATAACAAACGGTGAAAAAATCCCAATAGAAAAAAAAAGATACGACATCCTACGACTAATATAATAATATACTAAGAATATTTTTAAACGCTTTTTTTTCGTGCCGTCTGTTTTTGCTAATAACAATATTTTATTTTTAACCGAAACGAAATATATATATTCTCTTTGGTTTTTATTTTTTGCAGAAAATATTTAAAATTGTTTATTATTCACGGGCTTTTGCACAGTTCATGTGACTGAAAGATGACCTTCGAATATTAATGATTCTAAGGATTTCTGGTTAAAAATAAAAACTATAACAAATATATTTCCTGTAAACAAGTGTTAAATGAATTGTACAAGAATTTCTTTTGAGTGCCAGTGCCGCCTTTTGAGTCTAAGCCTTTACCTCATTTGGCACTTGTACAAACAAATGTTTAGCTATAAAGTCACAGAAAATAAAACAAAACATGCCTACAAACTTTGTTTTATTGCGAGGTCATTGAACTGCCCAACTAGGCATATCGAAAACTTAAACAATTGACTGGGTTAGAAAGTTTTATAGGAACAATTTAACGTGCCATAAAATCTGTGAAACTATTGAAAAAGATACAAAAAAGGTGGTATCTGTTAGTGTGATAAACACGAGGAATCTCATAATTTAGTTAATTTACTTAATTTGCGTAGAGTTTACGTTCATCATTCTCAATTCTATGCAAATTAACTTTGCGCGGTACTGTGTAGTGTAAAGTGGAAATGTTATTCTACTACGTACAATTTTTTGTTGAAAATTTGGTCTAAAAATTTCGGTATTTTATCAATTTGTTTAAGGGGTGATTTTGCCGACTTAATTTATAATTTGTTGTCTACTTTGAGTTGCAATAACGGTATTCGTCATTGGTCTTACCTTGTAATGCGAAGCAGAAGAAAATTGAGGGAGCAATTCTGTGCGTCTAATGTGGAAGCAGGGGAAGCTTCCAGAATGGCTTAGGATGTGTGTAGATCTTCCCAGTTTCATTAGATGATTGGATGACTCGTGGGTAGAAGTTATTCTTTTGAGCATCTGACAAACATACAAGAGTATTTACTATCATGAGAAAGATTCTCAAAACCCCTCTGCCCTTCGGATATGGCATAAAACTCTGGGTCCCTTCTGTACGTGCAGAAATGTATACCACGTATAACACGTACAGTTGGCCCTTTATTTATTTTAAGATTTAATTTCATCTGTCATTTCTGTCAATGACTGCAGCCAAAGTGTGTTTGATTGTATGAACTGTCACTTTTAGGTGTGTTTGACTTAAATTTCCTAAAATTCAATAAGTAAGCACAAAGAAAAAATGAAGTCCGTTCGCGTACCCTCCTAAAACAGAGAATTTTTACGAAAATTTAGTGCAAAAAGTACTCGAACGGACCTACTATTAGTCAAACCTCTACTCACTTATGTGGGGTTTGTGAGGTAGACGCTTACCGTTGATCTGAAAATGTGTTACATGTTAGCGCTAGTACTTATAACAGTGGGATTTGCCATCACTGTTGCTCTGCCCACATCTCGAGTTGTTCCTGTACTTTCAGCCAGTAGATCTACAAATTGTCAAATACGCTTCGACTTATTAATGTAGGACGGTGTAGAGCAAGAATTATGGTCATAGCTATCCAAAATAAATCAGAAAAAGTCCTAGGCATTCTTGACTATGAAATTTTGTGATATCATTGACCATAGACAAACTAAACATGACGTTTGACAGATTCGTGCGCCAAAGCTAAAACTCTCGATTTTCATAATTGTGTTTTGACATTCCACCAAAAATTAAATGGGAGCATGCACACAATTTTAAATTTTATTCTGCGGCTTGACAGCATTAGGTGTGGCTTTGTAGATGCTGTGTGTCACAGACATTTGCGGCCCTTTTGACGTTTGGCTTCTCTATGCTGAAATCTATCGTTTTTTGACGCTCCTGTTTCTTAGTTGAGACACGTATTTTAAAATAATTTCTGGAGGTCGAAAAATCTTGATGGTCAATAATTCTTTGTATGAAGAAAGATGCATTCTCATTCTTATAAATACCACTCAAGTGATAGAAGTTTGATTTTCACATTTCTTTTGGCAAATAACATTTTGACGTCTAAAAATGAACACCAAAACAAACTGAAGTTCACTCTGTAGGCTTGTTTGATTTAACAACCTCTTGCGGAAAAATGAACTCAAGTAGATTTCTCCAAAACTGCGAGGATTAGAAACCCCGATAATGTATGACAAAACCTCGAAAGTTTGAAGAAATTCGATGAAATCTCGCGATTTGGTTTATTTGGTCACAAATTGGATCGAAATTCTTGTGAATGAGATCGAATTTTCGCTTTCAACATCTTCTTTCCGGATATATACACAAGTACAAGTGTTCCAACAAATTGTCTTTTACCAAATTTTTGACTTATGCCTTTTGTACACCACTGTTTTCGTTTTCTATTATGTCCGCTAAATTTTTTCCTACCTCTTTTAAAGCCATGTCATGTGAAAACTAAAGTGACGAAAAATGAGTAAATATCGTTTACATATCGAGTAGCTCTAACTCGTGCTAAAATCGAAGAAACAAATATTTTTTTTATTTTTAAATATGTTGTCAAATGTGTGCTATTTATCGTTAATTAGATATATAGAGGTATTTCTTTCTTATTTATTTGGAACTAGAGGTGTGAGTTGTACTAAAATTTTTTAAAAAGAGTAGGTGTGTTAGCTTTTGTCTTTTCGAATTCTTTTAATGTCGTGCGTCGATCATTTTTATTTAATTTTATCAATTAGTTTCTGTGAAAAAATTAAATGTTCTGCTTTGATTAATTAAATCACGTGTAGCACGATTGAATTATTAATTAGTTCTGGATATTGCATTTCACAATCTTTTATAAGCTTTAAATAAAAATATACATAAATGAAATGTTAATCTGAAGCAGAAGTTATCGATTATGTACTCTGAATGAAATAAACCTTTGGAATGAAAACAAATCATTTATCTTAATCAAAGGTTATAGATTGGATTTATGACTGCTATTTAAAAAAAAAATATTTCTCAAGTCCTGAGTCACTCGTCTTGTAGATCTAACAATGGTTCAATGTGTATTGAAGGCCGCATACGATTATTGTGATTGGCTGCCGAATGAAAGCCATAGCCATCAAATTTATTTGAATATGTACTAAGCAGACTTTGTATTTGGAAAATTTCAGTGAACTATATAGATGAATGCAAATAAATAAAAAGATGCTTCTGCACTTAGTCGAGACGTAGACCCAGTGCATATAATCATGTACACTAACCATCACAGCTACTCGTAATTATTTGCAATCTGTTTTCTTCCATAATAATGCAGTCACTGATAATCGCATAAAGATTTGAAAGACATTGTGTAAATGGCCGCCACGGCGTCGCTAGATGGCGCGCATCATTTTAGTTCAACAGTTTGACCACTGAACAACTGCACTCACTTTCCATTTCGTATATATGTATGTATCTAATATTCGACGTTGGATTGCCCTGTGCACTGTTTACATAAAACATGATTGCATACTCTTCAAAAGAAGAACTAAAATACAGGCCACCCTGTATCTGTTTAATTACAAAATAGGCAATAGCAATGCGTTCACATTTCCGTATCGATGACATTGCGAACACTTAGTTAAATATCGCATTGTACATTATTTACTTAAAAAAACGTGGATATTATAGTTGTCATTGTACTTGGCTAGATGCTAACTATACTTGCTTCGATCTGTATTGCAATTGTATACGAAGGACGCTTTTACGGTACAATAGAACTTGTTTTACTTTCGATATGATGACAGAATCAACTAAACTTTTTTTGATGCCTAATGTCTGATGAAACTGTCAAACGACTCGAAGTTGACTGTCAAATTAAGTTCGTGTGTGGTATTCAGTCAAATAAATGCTTGAGAATGTTTGCAGAATATTGATAACTTTCGAATGGTTTAAGGAAACAGGCCTATTACATATAAACGTCTCTCTAACTACGTAGTACATTTGACTTTTGTATTAGGCTTGTTTCCTTAAACCATCCAGAGAAACCAATAAAATTCTTTAATACATTTCTAAGTACTCATATATACAATTGTATGTTTATTTACTTACAAAATATTACACTTCTATTAATCTCCAAAACTGCATCTAAAAATAGACAAACAATTCGAAGGAAAACATCAAACTAGTGGAATGCATTGCAATGCCAAGATAAACCCACAAAACACCTTTTCAAATTTCACAACTTCCATCAGATAAACACATCTAGTATTAGATGAATAAATTGCATTCCAAGACACGACAAAAATTCATATTTGATGTTTAATTTCGATTTATCATTCAACTTTATCAATAATGAAGTGAGACGCTTAAATAAATTTGTCAACAATGTTCGCATGATTCAAATTAAGCTCGAAAGTCACACTTAACGTCTCGCGATATATGTATATTTGAAGACGAAGATAATATAATTTTTCAGTTGTATCTACAAGAAAGTTTAATAAGATAGATCAACCTGTTGCCCACGATCGTTTAATCTTTATACAGAGCTAAATCACGTGGGTAGCATGAATCGTTGACAGTCTTTAAATTACACCATTAATTTGAAGCTAAGATTTAAATCTTAAAGAAATGCATAAAATTTTTAGTTAAATTATTGCAAATTTATTCATTACAAGTCCTAATGATTTCATCAAAGAAAATTAAAAACTAAACGTTTGTAGATGAAAATATATTACTGTATTGAGGCCAAGAGTAAATGCAAAAAAAATATTACATCTCTGACTCGGCTAGCTTAGTAGTTAAAAATTTACTTTATGTTGGACTGCAAATGTATTTATTTATGGTAAATGTAATTTGGGAGATGAAAATGTGAGTTATTTTGAGCAAAAGCGTATTGAAAAATATAATAAAATAGGAAAAAAACGACAAGATCGTTGTCAAGTTTGAAATAGACACAAGACTACTTAATCATATCTGACCAGTGTCTGCTGAAATAAAAATAAACAAATTCGTAAGTTTTATTCGAAGGTAATAAGATATCTAATTTGTATAGTCCACTGTCTGGGTACGATTACACAATAGCATGGTAGATTTTTGCTTTTAATTTGTGGAATTTTGTCTGAGGGTTTGTTTTTTAGTTGAAGGCTTAATGTCAAGTAGGTACTCTGTAGAGAATTCTTACGAAAGATTGGACCTATTTCACCAACTTACAAATTGTAATTTACAACACAGACCCATAGTCCTCAACGATGAAAAGGAGGCACTTGTGCTGACTCATAAGAATCAAACGGATCGTTCTCTAGAATCAAGCTGATCGTGCTCTAAGATGAAACTGATCATTTTCTACGATGAAACCAATCATTCTCTAAGATCAAACTGATCATTCCCTAGAATCAAACCGATCGTTTTTTAGAATCAAGCTGATTGTTTTTTAGGATCCAACTGATCGTTTTCCAGGCTCAAACTGATCTTTCTCTAAGATCACACTGATCGGTCTCTAGAACCAATTTTATCATTCTCAAGATCACACTGATCGTTCTCTAGAATCAAACGGAACTTTCCCCAGGATCAAACGGATCGTTCTCTAAAGTAAAACTGATCGGTTTCTAGGATAAAACGTTCTTTTGAATTAAACTGATCATTCTCTAGAATCAAACTGATCGTACTCTATGATGAACCTGATCATTCTCTAGGATCAAACTGATCATTCCCTAGAATCAAACCGATCGTTTTCTAGAATCAAGCTGATTGTTTTTTAGGATCCAACTGATCGTTTTCCAGGCTCAAACTGATCGTTCTTTAAACTCAAACTGATCGTTATCTGAGATTAAACTGATCGTTCTCTAGAATCAAACTGATCGTACCTTGGATCAAATTGATCGTTCCCTGGAATCCGAGTGATCGTACTCTAGGATCAAACTGTTCGTTCGTCTTCATTTTCCATTTCCTCTCTCGTAAGTACACTTATAGCTTTTTCAATACGGCACATCACCTATAAAGATTGATCAACATTCTGGACTAATTAAGAGCATTTCTATTTAGCTACAAAGCTAGTACCACATTTCCATTCAAAAGAGATCTTATCGGTACATCAATGATAAATCACAAAAATTCTAAATCTCACTTTCGCCACTCTATTATTCTATCCACTATTTAAACCTGTACATATTTAGATTTTATTAATAAGATGCTATAAAATAATTTTCTGTCACTTTCCCAACTTTATAGCTCTACTTTGTTCACCTCCACTTCCATTAACCCTTGTGTCTACACCTAATTAAAATTCGTCTTGTCCACACCCGGCACACCCGGGTGTACACATACAAAATGCATGGTCGTATAGAGATGACTGAAATAGGGCGAAAGTTAACAACGAATATACATGCAAAAAAAGAGTATGACACATTTGGCTTTTGTTATTGTTCAATTTCTTTTATTTATTGTAAGTATATTATGAAAAATACTAATGAAGGGGAAAAATAAACAGCAAACAAAATTTTCTAACACTTAGCGCAGGTAGTATATATATAGTAGTAGTAACTGCTGCGTAAAAAGTGCGTACACCCGGGTGTGCCAAGTGTATATTATAATGAAATTAGGCTTGAACACCTTCTAACTCAAATCGTATTGGCCCGAAACACACGCATACATGCGCAATATTTTCGAAATATAGTAGCCGAGAGGTACTGAGCTCTACAGCGGGCAGAAATGTGAAGAAGTATATGTTATGATACACTCTTACACAGCAAGCACACCCGGGTGTACTGGTGTAGACACAAAGGTTAACAGTGTCATAAAAACAACTAAATCCCTCCTGACTCTATGAGTAATTCCCTCACTGTGTGTAGGTCAAAATATGTGTTAAAACTATTTCAACTTTGTATCCATATGACAAAAAATATAAAAAAACCCAAGAAGTCCAACAAGTTAATAACCTCCATGGAAATGTTACACAAATTGACGACGTTTGAGAAATGATTCCATGATTCCGTGTCGCTTCCAGCTAACATCTGAAACTAAAAACGGCCAGAAAAAATGTTCATAAAAAAATGTGCGTAAATATTCATATCAGGTTTACATAAAACTTTCATTAGTTGATTAATAAGTTGGCGATGCCTGACTATTTACTCTCGGCAACAAGCCTCCAGATTAAAACTATGCTAATGCTGGGTCCACTGATGATGAGATAGCCATCTATGACGACGATGATGATGATGATTTCAAATGTATCTATCTCTCTAAATGGAGAGTATCTTTTCTACGTTTTTTTTTACATCTTCTCCATCATCAATCATCAAGCCTCTTGGCTTCTTTAAAGCAAGAAAATTGTTGCCTTGTCTGTCAGTGGATTGAGCAAGTTGCAACTATTTTAAGTAATCTATCTACCATCACGTACACAGAGCGAGAGAATAAAGTATCTTAGCGCCTGTTAATTGTTGGGTTAATTAATTTTTATAGCCCCTTCGTGTACGGAACTTTAAACTCTAAAAATGTCTTTTAAAGTGAACGATAATATCGCGAATTTTTCACACTTTATTCGACTACTCTGTAGATCAATCATTATTATGCCGCAGTATCTGTATCTATAGAAACTTTTTGTGCTGATAAGGAGACTGCCACCCAAAGACATTGTACATAACGCCTTTGTTTCAATGCGAAAATTGTGCGTTTCATTAGAGTGGGGCGTTATCTTGGTACTCACACAAAAAAAGGTGTCAAATAGAGCTTAGGAGCTGTGTTAGACAATTAATTTTATTTTATTTGAATCATATAAATACATAGTTGGAATTGAAAAAAAGATTACAAATAGACCTGCGTTATTCGGAAGATTAATGGGATCTCACGTGATTTGTTTTGATAAAGAAATGACAGCCTTGATAGTCAGTCTATTGACTGATATGACGCAGGAGACTTGAACACTGACACTCGAGGAAATCACGGAATTACCTTAAGAATCCATGAGCAATGGAGTATTTACAAATTATAAAAGTTACTAGAAAATTTCAGAACTTCATTTTATGCGTAACACTACACACTACATACGAAAAAAAGAGGTTCAATAACCCGTGCGAAATTATCAATGTTTTTGATTAGATTTATCAGCAAATGGTGCTAAAGTTGAATAGAAAAATAAAATAGAACCAACTGAATGAAATTGCGAATTTTTTATGAGGAAATGCCAAAAATTATGTGCTAATTTCGGTAAAAGCATGTGTGCAATAAAATTATATATCAAAATCTGTTTGACAACTACATTATATTTGTGTGCGAATATAGATTAGAGTTTGAATTAATTTGGGTCATTTTTACTTCGATAGAAGTATATCAGAGCTAAGTTGTCGGGCATGTTTTTTCAATTTAGATAATAAAATATCTGACAGCTGATAATTTATAAGAAACACGTCACTTCCAAGAGAATTTAAGTTCTTAAGAACCCATATTTTGGTTAATAGTTTGAACTTAAAAGGGATTTACCCTCTAAACCAATAATTTTGTTGGAAAACATTTTCCATGCAATTTTGACTGATACATTATTATTCTGACTTAAAATTTAAAACTTATTTCGACTCCTTGTTAAAATCGATGACATAAAGGTTATTTCACACTGACAGTGTGACGTTCGTGTCAAAATTCATAGTGACCCATTATGACAGCTTTGTAAGTATTTAAGAACTTATTTCCAAATCGAGCGGGGTACGTACGCTGTACATGTAAACGTCCGTTGTACATACATATATGTATAAGTTTGTGAAGAAACTTAGTGAGATTTGCACGCTGACTGATACCACAACTTATCGTCATGTTCGCGAACTTAATTTAGATGATTCTTCCTCGAAAATAGATGGCAACAAACAGTGAAAATTGTTTTTTTTTTTTATGCAGAAATTGAGCATCTTAAGTTGGACTGCCTGACAGATTGACTGATCTTACTTACTATGGTAACAGTTGAAGAACATATTTCCTTAGAACTCCAAATATAGTGTGGAGTGGAACTGTCATCAGATGACGACCTATTGTATTTTTCTTAAGAAATTCTTTGAAACCCCAGATTCAAATCTAGATAATTTTGGAGAAAGAAAACATAAATAAAAGCTAAAGAATTAAAAAGTGTGGTGAACGCCTTTCGTTTCTTTCCTTAATTTTTTGTCGGCAAATTGCTTCTGTATGTTAATCAAAATTGGTATCCCATTTTGATCAGCCGTTGCATCTATTCAGACAATACTTAATTTCAGCGATAGTCCAACTGTGAAAGCTTAAGCATTTTGACTACGCCGCCCAGTCAGCTTATTCCTCTACTTTTGCTTAAACTTCAGAGAACTGTCACTTTAAGTGACATCTATTTGTCATAGAGTCTTGTACTTGAAAAATAATAAGATACTTCACAACTTAAAAGTCCAACCATGAAAATTCACTGACTGCCAAACTGTCAAAACACATACTTGCTAACCCCCCTCCCTCAGACAAATAATTGCTATGCCCCTGTTAAAAAATCAACCAGCAATCGCTTGAGCAACCTCCTGAACGAGTTACCAGCCTATGAGTGACATTTGTAAGAAAAACTTTTGCATAATCTGCATATAATTCCAAATTCGAGTTTTCGCTGACAAGATTTACAACAGTTGTCATCGATGAAGACAAAGTGTCAAACGATCAAGATTTATATAACTCGAATTAGTTATGAAAAATCACTTAATTTCGTTAACCAAAAAAAGTTGTTTTAACATATCAATTCATTTTCAAGACACACCCGTTTTTTTTCCAAAGGGCAATAGAGGAAGAAATAGTTTAGGTCTTGGAATAACACAAAAAATACCTTAATAGAGCCGTGTAATTTTTCTTAACAATAATTTAAAATTTAAGAAAAAACACATTCAAAATTGAATTTTTAAATTTTAAAATTTCGACGACAGAGTAAATTAATTTCATTGACCGCCAAAGCCTGACAAGACTTGTTAACATTCAGACTGAAAAATCTGAATCGAAACTAATCCGTCGATAGTCTTTTGTTAACCTATTTTAATGGAATAATTAAATATTGTAATTTATTTGTTTTTTTTTTGTAATAATAATAAATTTACAGATTGAGTTTTTTTTCTTCAATAAAATCTCATTGACAAACTTTATCTTCCATCGAGTAATAACAAAGGTTATTATTATTGTTAAATGAAATTTCATTTAATGATTGAGTGGTTTGTTTGGTTTCGGGGAAGAAAAAAAATGAGAAAGTGCTAATTAATAACAAACAAACTGGTGTTTCTAATAAGCTAATTTAAAAAGTAATTTATATACAAATTTTGATAATAAAATTTAGTGAATAATGTTTTATGCAAAATTAGTAATAATATTTACTGGAATGATACGTATTTGTCAAGATACTGAGCTAATCGGTCGAGTCCGGTCAATCAACTGGACTTAAGACGAGTTCCTGTTTGAAGAAAAAATCGATTGCGGGTGAATTGTCACGTCTTCACAATGGACGCGTGATGAAGTCACACGATAGAAGCTGATCAGTGATCACATTTTGACGTGTTAATGGACGTGTTGGAATTTTTTCAACGATAAATGCACGTTTTTTAGCAAATACTTAGTCTGATAGGAGTTGGGTTTCAGATGAATCTTTAAAAAGTCATATGACAGCCATTCGAGGAATATCACATCTGACTGAAGAATAGGCTTATCTGACAGTTTTAGAAGCAGATCAAATCTGTTCCATAGTTAATGTCAAATTAAGACGAAGAGAGCGAATGCAAACCATCAAATTATGAGCATGATGCCTTCCACAAAAGAGACAAGCAATCTGTCTCCTTCACACACACGTTAGTTAGACGCAGTTTATTCTTTCACCCCTGTAAAATACCTTATGATCTTGCAAAAATCACACTCCCTATCTGACAGAAACAGCGGAATAAATACAGGGTGTCCCAGTTAAGCGGTATAATCCTTTAAGGAGAGATTCCTGAAGTTCTGCCGAACAAAAAATTGTATGGCAGGGGGGGGGTCTATTCTCACCCCAGTTCAAGTTATAGCCCCCCAAAGTGGGTGACCTCTAATTTGGAGGTGTAGCCATTTTTAACGCTATAACTTCTAAACTATTATTGGTACAAAAAAGATTTTGTGCATTTTGGAAAGACAATTTAGTAGCGCACACAAGTCCTAAACACTTTAGGTACATCTATGCAACCACAAAAAAGTTATGGCTTCTTAAACTCAAAATTATGAAAATTTTCTGTTCCATTTTTTTTACTTAAAATGCATTTTTCTCAAAATTTTTACTTAATAAATTTTTTTTTTTTTATAAAATTTTTATCCCTGAAAGATTTCCTAAAAATTACGTTAAGCAACTTTTTTACGTACGATCAATAGAAGTTGCAGTAAAAGGCATTTTTTGTCACACAAAAATGGTCAAAAAGCTGTGATAATTCTTTGTTACGCTCTTTTTTCCTATTCGACAATTAACTGTTAACTGCATTGCCCATAGGTATGTTAGTTTATTATTCTCACTTAATTTTGTTTGACCATTTTTGTGTGACAAAAAATGCCTTTTACTGCAACTTCTATTGATCATACGTAAAAAAGTGCCGTGATGTTGTCATGTCAAACGGCTGTCAGATATATGACAGTGAATATGACGGCGAATAATTTTAATTTTAAGCTCAAAATATGTATATCGAATTTAGCACTAGTGTATAAGAACATAAATTTGCTAAGATTTGAAAAAAGTAAACTCTCAAGAAGTTCATAAAACCCTTGAGTTGAGTTGAGTTTATCTTAAAAGGTTAACTTTATACCTTAAAAATCAACTTCTTTAACCGTAAAAATGTAGGCCAGTTTTGTTGATAGGTTATGAACTGTCACAAAAACTAAAAATGTCAAAATCATCTTTGGATTTTCTTTTTTAATCCGTGAGGGAATGACAATAGGAACTTAAACTTGACAACTGTCAAAAAACTGTCTTCAACGAGAATGCTTTTCGAGCAAAATCGAACAACTCAAACCATTTTCAACAAACTGCAGTTGTGGACTTCGAACTGGAAAACACGACGGGATTTGTAAAGTTATAGAAAGTGTGCATATCTATTTCGTTATCAAGGAAGACTTGAGTTATTGAGGCCGATTGCGTCATTTATTTTTGACTGTTTCATAAGAACTGGCAGTGACTCGTTACGCATTGTGTTGCGGTTACTATAAGTTGACAGGTAGAGCCAGTCGGTGATTGGCCAATTCAGTACCACCAGTCAAAAATGCTTTGTCAATCCCAGTCAGCGAAATGTTATGAAATCTGCTTTTCATTCTGACTTTGCTTATGGATTGAGGGAATTGGTTGACATGCAAGAAACAAAAAAGAATGTATTTCTTATGGTTCTTGCTCAGACTAAAGTATCTCAGACGTGATTCTAATTTATTTATGAAAGTTATTGTAATTGTCACATTCTGACAAAAATACGCCATTATTTGATAGACTTTTTTGAATTGTAATTTTAAAGTGTGAATGTGATCTAACAATCCCCATTGGAATACTCGAATAAGTAATTTTCAATCGAAACCACAATTTAGCCAAAAATTATGTCCCAGTAGACCAGTCACTGAATAATTCATTTTTGTTTTGTTTTTTCTTACTCCGTGACAAAAAATGGACAGCCATTTGGATTCAGTTTCTTTAGTTGTAGAATGACTTTTCTATTCCCTAGACATTGGAATTGCAGCTACCTCTTGCGCTATGGTTACAGTAATGATTGCGTATGATATCTATCGGCGATATTATCTTTTGCACGCCTGCTGAACAAGGTACAAAAGTTTACAATTAAATTCAAGTGGAGACCTAATAAAGTCAGGGTTGATGACTAGAAGTGCAGATAAATTCTTGAAAGAAAAGAGAGAAAGCGAGTTGAAGTAGCAAACTATTGGTAAAAAAATAGACAAATTTGGAGAATATTTAAGCTCTAGAGAGCTCTACAATCATTTGCAATGACCTTTACTCATGATTAGTATATTTGCTTTTATAAACAATTGAAGGTGGTCTCATACTTTACAGATAAACTATTTATGTCCAGTAACATACTTCTTTGAATTTTCATACACACTGTCCGTTTATTTTTTATAGCCAATACCAAACAATACTTGTTATTGATTGGCTATAAGAAGATACTAATTGCAAACTATCCCTTTCACTTGACAGCATATGCACCTCAGATGTCTACTGATTTCCAATAAAAATCGAACAATTTTTATTAGTAGATTAAGTATCTATGAATCTTTAACAAAAAAGAACAACAAAGCCCACGATATTGCTCATGAACTAAAAATAATCCAACAGAATTTCCAGACACGAAGAGAGGAAAAGTAACGATACAAACTATTTATGTTTGTACGTTTTAATAGCATTCTATAAAGACCATTTAAAAGTCTCTTAAATATACATTAAACTCCTCATCACCGCATAACTAACATAAACTTTAGAAAAAAAAAGAATTCAAATCTCTTGTATACACTACGCGAACAGAATCAGAAAGTAGTTTGTTTAGATTTGGTTGTAGCCTACTGTGAATTGCGTCTAGTCCTATAATAGTCCACCTGTCAAAAATCTGTGTGTGCTGTTGCACTCACACTTGGTGAAACATAAAAATTGAAATAGGGAGTGATATCAACACTTACTGACAGATGCAACTGACAGTATCATATACAAAATTCGTATATCTGTCAAAAAAAAAAGAAGTTCATTGACATTTGACAGAATGTCATAAAGGAACATGAATCACCTGAAAATCTTCTTATTCCCTGGGGTGGTTTTTGTGTGTGTCCCCATTAACAAGTACCCGAATATCCTTTATATCCTTCTTTACTGGCAAATCTCTCCCGCTCTCTTGATATTTAAATTCTTAATTTCCGCATAATGAAAGCTTTCAACGAAAATCACATACATTATCCTCTTTGAAAAGCAAACAAGCGCAAGAGTCCTTTAACGTATAATTTACCCTTTAAGAGGGCCATGCGTCGTCGTTTGTCTGTGAAGTTGTTTTGCCCTAATCCCTATACTTTGAAAAGGAGTGCCGCCTGAAGTATCTAAGACCGAAAAAAAAAAGGTTTTAAGTACCTTTTGGCATTGAAATCGATAACTTTCGGGGCAAATTCGTGTGTCAATAACCCTATTACCTACAGCTGTTGCTTTAAGCTGGGTCTAAGTAGGGTATCCCAATTTATCGCCGTCAGAGATTCACTTGTTTCAACGTATCTCCGAAAATCGACATTGAATTTAAGTTTTCTTTTTTTTCTGCTTAGCCATGGCATTGTGCGTATACCTATAAACTGATGATGAGAAATCATCATGATTATCAAGTTCAGCATCATTGAACGTCGGAATGGACGGCGCGACGGCACAATAACAAACGACAGACTCGGGCCAAAAAAACAAAACAAAAGTAAAGAAGGAAGGAAGGTACCCAGAGATAAGCAGAATAACAACAAAACGTAATGTAATTGAATGATATTAAATAAAAGATGACAGAGAGCAAGAGAGGAACCAGTTTATTAATTTATGGTAATGAGGGGGTCAAAGTAGAGAGCCTCCAAATTGGACTGGTCCAATGGATTTTTTTTTTTTTTTTTTTGTTGGGTCTATAGGGGAGTACGCAGTTGTTTTTTTTTTGCCGCTTGAATGTGGGCCACTTCCGATTGCGGATAATCATAGTGATTGGATTTCTATGGGGGCTTGCATAATTTTCTTTTGCGATGGTTTTTTTTGCCATGTTGGCTGGAGAATGAGAGTTTAGGGTTTTGAATAAGTGACCTAGCGGTGAACTAGAAAATGCGGGAATATAAATCGATCACTACTTCGTTTTTCTACCACAACTTCAGCCCATACAGATTGTCATTGATGGCATTGAATGTCATTCAAGTCATATATCATCTGTCAAACATATACATAGATTGCATTTTAATAATGTTTTTTTATAAGAATTTTGGTAAAAATTAGTCTTTTAAATCTCTCTTAAATTCTTCAACGAGTTTCGTTATACACAAGGTGGCGCTTCGCCATATCAGAAGATGCTGTCAATTTTGCAAATGGCCTCTTACGTTTGACATTTGGCAGTTGTAAAGTAAACAGAAGCTAAATGCGGAATAATTATGTCCATAGTTTTGACAAATCTTCAGTAGGTTGTTTTGGCTCAACGCAACCTTGTAGGAAGACCTGAGGGTGTACAAAGCGATAAGCCTGCAGAAAATTGCGTGTTTCCATTGAAACGGACGGATTTCCACAAATAAAAAAAGAGGGAATACACTTAGTTACTGCTTCTCGGGCACTGAAAAGGGACATATTTTCCAGGACACAATGTTACAAGTGACCGGTGAAGAACCATGACCAAGACATTTGACATAGAGCGTTGGATGCAGGAAATGCTTTCGGGCCACTCCATCTTTTGTTTTGGGATTTACCCTACTAAGTATGCACTTCGCCGCGAATCGAATAATTTGCAATTTGTTCCGTTCTTCGCCGCTGCCAAGGATGCTTCCAAAATATTTCCATGCTAACGGTAATGTATTCACAATGACTTCCATTCATCTGTCAAAGTGTTGTAGAAAAAGAAAAAGAGTGTTTGAGTATTTTAATCGTGCGAATGTGGATTGGATTGTGACAGTTCTTGTGACAGTTAATTGCAAAATAAGCTTCATGGTGAAGTTCCTGACGAAGTGCATAGGCTTCTATTTTTGGGGTTTCTTGGAGGCCTTAAGTAGAACATTGATACGACAGGAAGTGGAGAATTTGTACGCAAAAGGATTGGGAAAAGTCATCGTAAATACCATGAAAACAGTCTTAATTCGTTTTGCGCCTATTTGAAGCATATTTTTGCTACTCAATGAGCCACTTTCATGTGAAAGAGATGAACAGATTTCATCTACTGTGGCCTGATGAGTCAAAAATTTTGACCGGCAATTTGTACAAGTCGTAAATAGTTGTCAAAATGTCGGAGCAGTGTGGCGCTTTAATCATGGACAAAACAAATGGCCTTCGTTGCTTCGGCCACATATTTGAAATTATGTTTTTCTCTTTCACCGCATCGTCAAAAAATAGCTGTGAAACATTTGTAAGCATAAGTATGACTCATTCCTTAAGTGACAATGAGATCTGAAGCAATACAACACTCATAAATGACACAACTTTTTGGCACGAGCTAAGCCGGGTGCGGCCAATCGTCATTTTATGATGCATTGAAACAAAAAGTCGTAAAAATTTCATTCATCCCGGCTTTTTCACTTTCTGCATCGCCCGTGGCCCAATCCATAAGTGTGTTTGTGTCGCCAATAAATATTCGACCTTTTCAACTGACAAATATTGCTTTTAAACATCGTCAGCTGCATCTCAAAGTAAACAAAACGATAAAAGAGAAAACAAAACAAAAAATACTTAATTAACTCTTGTCCCTTCGCCAATAATGCAAAACGACTTAATTTTTGTTCATTCAAAATGTTACCAAATCACTTCAAATCGATTCACCTCACTCATTGGCTAAGCGCTGAGCGCTTACGAAACAACTCAATTAGTCATCTGCATTTATTTATTTTTTCAGTAGGCCCTTTCAAAAAAATTGGTGTTTTTTTCTTTTCCGAATCACGGCCGAAAGTAAAAATGCAAATGAAACGAAAAAAAAGGTCATCGATCTTGACTTTCCCAAAAAACCATTAATTCGTTCAGAAGAAAAAAAAGCGCACAAAAAAATTCGGACATTTGCCAGAAAATCACTTTTGAGGAGAATTTTCTTTGCGCATTTTTTCTGATCATCGCCTCTCAACAACAAAAGAGATATTTTTATGTTTTTTTTGCAGAAAAAAAAACTATGTATAAAGGAAGAAAGACATTCTGATGTGTCTAAAAATCAGATGATCTAACGGTGACATAATGTCAACACCAAAACTTTTAAGTGCTCAATTACAAGTACAAAGGAGAAATTCTTCGCGTTACCACTTCTTCTTTTTTCTGCAAAGAAAAACGAACAAAATTTATTGTCCCACTCAATAGAGTAGCGTCAAGAAATTGCATCAAAATTCCTCGTCAAAAAATAAAATGAGAGTGTGTTCACAAAGTGAGTGATCGCTTTGTTACGATCGATTGCGTGCGACACGGTCGGGTTTAAAAAATCACAACATACTTTTGTTTCACCCATGAAGTTCGTCACAATTCATAGAGTTTTTTCTAAATTTAAAAATAATATTTCGACAAAAAACTACATGGTTATTTATGTATTCTTTTGGGTGGACAAAAAAAAAAAAAAAAGTAAATTCTATCACCGTCGAGGAGAAGACGAAAGCGTCGACATTTCTCCGTCACCAGAATAAAAAGAAAAGAAGCGTTTTTATTAGGAAGCAGAACGAACGATTCACATCCCAGATTAAAAGTAAAAATATCCACCACCATCACACCAAAAGAGTGAGAGTGGTGAGCATAGATGCCATTATAGAATAGCGCGCGCATAGGGTCATTGGCATAAATTTTAAATTTAACAAACTATCGGGGTGTGTACGAGTATGCGAGCTTGTTTGACACTTTTTGCTTTTTGGTTTTTTCTTCTTTCAACTGTCAGTTGAGCGCACAGCATAGACATTTTGTGTACAATTTCACTTACTAATTGTAGTTACATACTTTTGGACTGTACATGATGCGTGATTATCGTGATCTATTCGACGAAAAGTATACCCGAACGGGGTGAGGGAATGCCTAATGCAACGCATAGAGCGGAGAGAGAGAGCAATTAGAATTGGAATCCTTTTGGGTGTTTAGTTTTGTTGTTTTGTGGTTGGGTTGGCAAACGTCACTTGGTTTGTTACGTGTCTCGTGGTCTCATTTCGATTTATTTAATTGAATTGGTCACTAAAATTAAACTTTTAATTATGCGGCAGGGAAAAATAGTGAAAATATCTTCAAGTTGTTATTCCTACATTCTATATAAGTATTTTGTGATGTATGAATGAAGTTGAACACGATAAAAGTTTTATTCTTTTTCTTTCAAATTGACATCTTGCCAACGTCAAAACAGCAGGGAAAAAAGAATGACTATTGGCGTTTGGTTCTTGGCTTTTTTTTTTGCTTCATTCCAACAAGATCATCACGTTATTTGTTTCAGTTTTGAAAGATACATTTTGAGGCTTTCCACCCCACTCTTTTGCTTTTATTTTTGAAAAAGATTATTCCCTCGTGATGCATTAAGAAGTGTTACATAAAGAATTCCACGACGTTAAGGTGTTCAGAGATATATATTCGAGAAGTACGATAAAAATGTCTCGTGAATTTTGAGCCAAATAAAATGCTGGCAATGTTCTTTTTTATGCACGGAGAAGATTTGATTTTATTTGTTTCAAACAGATCATTTGACAAAAGAAAATAACCGTTGACATCTGTCTTTTGATTGGCGGGAAAGAATTATGATTCACACGAGTTGGGGACGGGTTCTAAATTTGAACGCTGATGCTAATGCCACAAAAGAAAAAAAAAGAATTTAATGCGTGGGCGGATGGAAGAATATCTCAATGGACAGTTACAACATTCAAAGATTTATTGATTTAATGATTTTGTCGCAAGACTAACAAGTGTCAAACAGTTGGTATCGAATTTTCATTCTAGACACTGACAGTTAAAAGTTGAAATGATGCAAAATTTATACATCCTTAAGCTGTCAGTTTGTGTTACAAACACTGACGTAAGAGACTACTCGTATAGTGTTAAATTTGACATTTAACAACTGCCAAACTCTTGATACAAAGCTCCGGCGCCATTGTCATTTAAGACTTGTCAATGTACTGACAGACAATGGATTGTCACATGGCATGAGTAGAATTGGTGTCGAATCGCTAGCGATAGAGAATAGAATAGATGATGATCTTTAAGAAAAAAAGATTTATTTTTAAATGGGTGGCGTATGTGGAACATTTTTTTTCAAGATTTTAGTTCTTTGTTCAATTATGGATTGAATGTGGAACTATAAATGAAGAAAAGTTGAATTTGATGACGTATGTAACTATGGTAATACAATATACGTGCGTCGGTTGCGTCAAGTTTTCGTTCAGTTCTGCTCAATGACGGATGAGCGATTCCATTCATCCTTTTCATAGCCACATTCAACAGTTAGTTGGAGAGAGTTATGAACTGACATTTTGACGTGCAATGTCAAAAAAGAAATGCGTCGCAAAAATCTGAAGCTCACTGAAGTCTGCTAATAGTTTCGCAAAGCAACAAATACAGCAAGGCTACTTAGTACTGACAGTCGCTTAATTGTCATTATGATTAATTATGGCACTAGCTTGGTCAGTATTAAGACTTCTTCTTGAGATTTTACTGAAGCTTAACTCTGTTTACATTAACATTAATCCAAGCAGTCCTAGGTCTACATCGCTCTTCTGATTTAATTCTTATTGAACGAGCTCTATAACAAAGGCATTCGATACTTTCCATATTCAGGGTAGTTGCTTAGAAAGTCCTTTAGTTCTACACGAAATAGCATTGGAGCATAAAAGGTGGATTGTATGGCGAGTAGTTGCAGTTATCGGCGAAGCCTTCAAACAGGTCTTGTGCTACTTAGCTCAGCTCTTTCATTAGATGCAACCAAAAGTATTACAGAGTGTGGTTCTTTTAAGTCAAGTCTTTTCTTTGTGGAGATGGCGAATGCAGATTGAGTAACTGAATCATTTTCCTCTGAGCCTTGTACTGCAATCCCATCGGAGATCACATTTTCCTTGATCGCAGTATGACTTGGAACAAGCGGATTCTTTGTTTTGCGACATGAAGTCAGTCTGCTTGGGGAACTCCAAATTGTACTGGATTGGAAAATATTCATATGTGTTAGGTATGAGTCAAGGTCTTATGATGAGTCTAATTCCAAACTTTTTCTAGCTAGCTGATCAACTATGTCATTGGCCTCAACACAGTGTGTTTTGAACTGGGTGTTATGAGCTTCTCTAGAAATGTTCCTGGAATTTTAAATGATTTCAGTGGATGTCATGGCTTATGTGGCAGTATGTTACCTTTTGAGTTCCTTGAATGCTGTGACAATTTGGCAGTTCAGTTTGAAGTTGAACTATCTTACAGATTAAGCAATAGCTGATTGTTTGGGGAAGATTCTGAAAGCTGAACGTTCTTTTTTTTTTTTGTACATTAACGCTGGTTAATATGCGCGTGATCTTTTCAAAGGGAATATCTTAAAACAGCTCAGACTCTAGCACTAGGCGAAAGAGTAAATTGTGCAACGTCTCTCGTACAAGTTCCAATGTCAATGACGTCTAAACCTTCCGTTTGAGTTTTTCTATATTTTAAAATTTTGAAAACTAGAAAATTTCAAACAGAGTGTCAAATACATTTGAACCATTATTTCCATCAGAATTCTATAAAATTACTCTTACTATTAGTGCTAAAAATAGTTGTCCTTACTTCTATTGAGTTCTCTAAGACCTTCACACTCTGAAACGCAATCATTCTTCAAATTTGTCCACACCAGCAATCATGTGTATCACTCGTAAGAAAATGATCTCCAAAATATTTCAAATGCAAATAAATTCCATCTAAAGTCGTTTATTTGTTTCTATAAGCATATCACTTAGTTGCAGTTGTGTTATCTTTACCAAATCATAAGTAAATACGAGTAACGTAATATGTCAACAAATGTAGAAAAGCCGGCGTCATAATGTACACTGTTAATGTGTAAAGACTCAAGAGTATCTACAAAAACATAAATGCATCTTTTTTTTTATTATTATGACACTATGCTTAGGAGATAAGACGGTATAGATTCCAGAACGAATAGCGTGTAAGCTAATGCTATATTGAATCTGGGTCAGGAGATCTTTAGGAAAAAAAATTAAATAAAGTTGCCTGCTGGCTAAGTTAAATTGAAAATTAAATTTTGATTGCCATTAAATTAATCTTGGAGCAATATTATAAATGCTTAGATAATAATATAGGTATTTCGGATTCGTGTACTAATAACCTGGCTGTAATTATTTTTTAAAGACCTTAAGTAAGCATGAGTTTAAGTGGCATTTTGTACATCACTTTCGTTAGGAGCACGATCATTAAATTATTTTACAGTTAGTCTTTTCGAAGTACAGAATTTTTTCTGTACATTATTGCATAATCACTGAGCACTTAGAAAACTTGAGTAGTACTCGAAGTAAGAGGTCGCCTAGGGGTTCAAAATTGAAGCGAAATCAAGTTAAACCAGTTACTTATTTGAGCTGTCATAATCGACACTGGAAGCTGTCATAATTGTTGAATATCATCTCCTTCGGTTCGCGAGTTATTAGGGAAAGCAGGCTCAGCAGGGATGCGGAGCCCTTAAATTTTTTGGTCTATTCTATTATGAGGAATTTACTCCTATTCTAAGCAAAGGTTATGTTATCAGGCGGTTGAGAGCATTCGTAAGAAGAAACCTCTAAAGATTACATATTGTCATATAGTCAAATTGTCCTCAAACCCGTCCACCCGTAAGGTGGAATACAAATCGAACTTACACACGCTGACGAAGATGTAGTACGTTTTTAAATGTCAATGAACCTGTTTAGATGATGACTCTCGACTACGTAGTAAAGAGTAATGTCGTGTCTACATGCTATAGTGCTCACTCCTGTACTACTTTGATAAAGTTTAGGGGGATGAATGAGTAAATTGAAACAGTTCTGTATTTCTTGTTTGTTTTGTCGTCCAAGTACTCATTTTAATGCGCGAACTACCCTGCTCAACGATCGAACTAGTAATGATAAAATAGAATAGAGACGGAACATTTCGGATGTAGAACGCGACTTTCCTCGATTTTTATATTTTCTTCATGACTCTCCCACTCTCTTTACCCCTCACTCTTCTTACCCACAAGCTACCGACATAGCCGATTTTTGAGTCATCATCTCAGGCTCAATGAGTGCGTTCCCTGCGCATAGAATTCGCTAGCCGATGGACTACTACAACCAGCTTGAAGAGGAAGTGTACCGTTAGAATTAAAGAGTACGAAATATATACACCTTTCATCTGCAAAAGTAGGCCTTTTTTATTTTGGCAGCAAAATGGTAAAAGACAGACAACCGATTAATTTTGACTTGATTCACTACGACTTATGGAAGTAATAATTAGAGCGAGCGTCTCCGTTGCTAAAATTCGCTAAAATCTAGTCCATTTCCTCATATAGCGGCCGATAGGTTAATTGGTAACAAATCTGTCATCTCTGCGACGAATTTGACGAATTTTCTGTACAAAAATACTCGTGTCACAATTTGGGGAGAGATTGGTAGGAAATATTTTACAAAGCAGGGCTTACCTTCAATAATACTCGAATTTTTAATCTTTTACAGCAAGTTGCTCAAGAATTACGATGACCAATCTTCAGCATCAATATTCAGCCGTCAAAAGTTATATATTTAGCGATGATTATTAAAGGATAAGAGTCCTCATAAATCATATTGGTCACATGGATTTTTATAGCCTTAAATCCATATAAACGTTTGTATCTCTGCCAAGTTTCCAAGTTTAACTTCCGCCCTATCGGTGGTGCCTTCAATTTTGCCACATATTTTTTTCTGTCACGTTGCTTGTATGATTTCTTTTTCCGCTTATAGAACATTTCAGAATATGACATGCAACATTTCACAATTAGAATCAGATTACCAGATACTTAACCAGAAAACATAAGCCCTACATTATCCGTACAGTTTTCTCGCCATCTATTTTATTTCACTGTGTAACCACATTCGAAGAAAACCTCACTTCACCTTTGTCGCCTCTAGCTGTGTCTCCATGCTTCTCTGGTATATTTTCATCTCTTCAACTGCCCTTTTTTTTGTTCCTATTTTCTTACTGTACCTACAATTACAACTCGCACCACCTCTTCCAATTGCATTCTTCACTTAGCAGACTTATTATCTAATCTCTTCGTTGCGCGAGGAGGACTAGAATCTAGGTCATTATGCATCAACTGCTGAAGTGATAAAAATAGCCATCGCTACCATAGAAAAGCACACTCACGCACTCAAGCAAACACACACACGCACATATAATATAAATGGTTTGAAAATAAGAAATGTCACTACTCACTACTCAGTATGTGTGATATTAATAGCACCAGTAAACTTCAAGAAAAGTATTTAGTCCATAAGTTAAAATAAAAATAGGGATTGCACTATAAGGTATCATTAATTTTTATTTATTTCTTATTTTTTTCTTTCAGAGACAACAACAACAAGGAAGAAATTGACAGCTCGAATCATCCATTATTGACATGTCAAATAGACAATTGACAGATAAATGTCAAAATAATTGGCAATCTTTAGATAGCTTTATCATAAGCAACTAAAGTTCATAGTAAAGATTGCAAGGACAATATAATAAATAAAAAAAAACTTAACCTCCTAGATAAAAACCTTCATAATATGCGAAATGGCAAAAAAATCCAGCGGTAAAACTAAGAAACGTCATCTAAATGACGGTGACGACGATGAAGATAAAAACGATATGGTCACTTGAACTTGAAAACCGACATAGAAAAATATGCTACAAAATAAAACTTTTATACATAAAAATGCTTAAAAAAACATACACTCACACACAGATATAAGTTATGTGAAAAACGCGAGCGCGGTTTCTTCTCGCGTCGAAAGTACTTTAGTTTTTGTTTTTTTATTTTCTTAAATATAACGAAATCTACAAAAAAAGTCTCGAAATTTACAACTAAAATCGAATAAAAATTTGGTATTCAAAAATTAAGAGAGAAAAAAAAAAAAGAGAAAGAAAATTTATTTATTTATTTTTTTTATATATATCTATTTGCAAGTAAACGTCATCTGTCATAATATATCTGACAGGTGTCAACAAATTCCAACAATTACACCAATAGAAGTAAAGAGGAACAAAAATTAGAAAAAAAAAATAATTTTATTAGTTTTTCCCGGACCACAATCCTGCATTTGAATGCAATCCACAGTGATTTTGCCCAGCGAGAAGATACTCGGGATAAAATTTGTGGCGTTTGTTAATGCGAATAAACCAAAGTCCTAATTGGAGGGCCCTGGCTGTGCTAGGTGCCCTCCTGTCGGTTATTATCGTATGGCCAACTGTTTCATCAAAGCCAATGTTAACAGCACGTACATCAACTAACACCACCACAACGACAGTTAACAATCAGTCATCATTATTATTGGAAACGTCAAATTCAACATCAAATTTTACAACACCAAATGTCAATTTAATTCGAATTGATGGTAATTTTAGTAGTGACAGTGAACAGAATACGACAAATTACACGGATTACAGTGATTATGGCAGTTATTTACCAGAATTAAATGTCAATATAAGTGACAGTGAAGATCATGAAGATTTTGATGATCATCTAACGCACGAACGCGGTGATATCGATCCATTGTACGCAGTTATGACATCAAACGATGATGGTAATGTGTCAAATTCGCGTCGCGTCAAAAAATCAAATATGGTCTATAATAAACGTAAACGAAAGAAATTTGACAACGATTATGACAGTAGTGCGGAAGATGATGTCTCTAATACAACATATCTGTCAAGTGCTAGTATTAGTGATGATAATAATTCTATAATCAATAGTTTAAGCAATAATAATAATAGTAGTAGTGTTAGTTTTAATAGTAGTAGTAACAAATTAACAGAAACATCAATCATCAGTTCAAAACGAACGCGAAATCAAAGTGACATAAGTGAACTAACTGATGATTATATTAATGATGATGTGTCAACTCAACAAACACCAACAACAACGGTAATGAGAGATTGGCGGTACTATTTTTCAACAACATCAGCAACACCAATTGATGATTTTGAAGCAACATCCGAATATTGGAATTTTCCAGATACGTCAGATGATAATAATGACACTTATGTCACATCAACAACAATTAGAACAACAACAAATTCACCCGCGACGATATTAAAAACACTAACACACACAGAATATCCGGTATTATCGCGTACAGATCGTAGTGTGCATACGAAACGCGGCATACCGGAGAGACAGCGAGGCAGCAGAATAAACGGTGGAACAGCTGTTGAAGATGGAGGAGGTAGCATTAAATCTAGGAGACTGAATAATCATAATAAAAATCATAACTATAGAAATAATAATCACACGAATAGTAATAGTAGTAATTTAGATCGTAATGAAAGATCTACGATATCGCATATATCGGGACCGGGGAGAAAAATACAATTATATATAAAAAATCGGTTTATACAACTGATGCCCGACGGTACGGTAAATGGAACTCAGGATGATCTAAGTGATTACAGTAAGTACACCAAAAATGTTTAATCTATTTTTAAAAAATGCAAAAAAATATTTATTTTTGGAATAGAATTTGACAGGTTTCCTTAAAAGTTCACAATGTCTAGAGTTTTGACGTTTTGCATTTGATAAGTGGATTGGGTTTGGCGGTCTTTATTTGTCTTACTGTCCAGTTTGACAGTAATGAAGATTGTTTCATTTGTCATGCGTCAAACGAAAGATGGAAAAGCAAATGGTTATCTGTCCATTTAGCAGGTTGAACAGGTCAACATCTCATTGCCTTAGATTGCACGCAGTTCAGAGAGGTTATTTTTATTAGTAGAGTGATGTGGTTATTTGTTTATGTTTTGGCAAGTTTTTCGGCACTTGAACTGTCGACTGCAGTATTCAATGCTTTTTACAGCTTGTTTTGTTTGACTTGCTTTGTACTGAAAGGATTTGTATCGAATGAAGGCACTTGGGGGAAGTCATCCTTCAGTTGTCCAATTATTTTTTTATTCGACTTATGAGTTTCTAGTTTCAGGTTAGAGTAGCAAAGGGTGTTACTGTGTTTGATAATTGGCGCCCGACACGGGATCGAAATTCTTTTTTACTTCTGTTTCTTCCTGCTTGCTTTTAAGTCGAAATAAGTACAGAATAGAAGAAGGAAAACACACTACGAGTATTATACGAGATTTGCCCTCGACAAACACTAAGTCAGTCGAACAGAACTACGCTTTCCTACAACAAATTAATATTAATCTTCCTCGGGCGTAAATAATGGATGATAAGAGCAAGGCGGTAATAAAATCTAACGGTATATGTGAGCATATTTAAGATGCTTTGAATTTTGGAACACTTATGGCCTTATTTATTATTCTTTTGCTTAAAATGGCACCAAATTCCAAAATAAGATTCCTGCTTAGGCCATGAACATACTTATAACCAGGCTAAGAGCTTGCAAAGTAAAGAAAACTGCGTATGTATATTTACGATTCATAAAACTCGATTTGGTTATCGATTGATAGCGCTGAATTTTGTTTGACAAATGCTTTACGACGGGGATATATACATAAATTTCACACTATCTTGTAGTCGAATCCATCAATTTTATTTTATTTCAAAAAGAATGGTGGCTATACATAAGGGTCTCCGAAGCCATAACTCGTCAATCTAGTCGATTAGTATCTAGTTCCGGGATCTTCTTCATAAATCAAACCAAGTGACTTCATTATACCTAAGATTTTCCTAAGGGCAATAAAAATATTTAAAACAAAATATTTAACTCCATACGACAACTTGGGTGTGTGCTGTCCTTGAAAAATCGTAAAGGCATATTTCTTCTCGATTACACAAAAGTTGCGTGCATTTAAATGTAAATTCTACAAAACCAATTGCAATGGAAGACAATGTATTCATTGAACCAACAAGAAATTATCAAATCAATCTCTCAGTCACTGTCAATGTTTTGATAAAAAGAAAAGGAAACAAGCATGCCTTATGGTTGTTTCTATTTCTAAGATACATGCGACAATCATGGAATGTGGTCCAACATTTATAGTATTGCCTGGGACTAATTAATGAATTAATTATACCCAACACAGAGTGTATAATTTCGCGCCGACTATTGCTGGTACAGGATTAATGATAAATTTGAGTTTTTGAAATAAAAAACTGCTCACTCAATTTGGAATGTCGAACAGAGTCAAATTGGTTGTAAAATGTTGTATTTTCGTGTGATACAAGAAAAAAAGTGTGATTTGTAGTGTAACAGGAGATTTAGTTCGAGGGGAACTATGTGACGTGTTTTCTGGTTTCTGCTGGAAAGTGAAGGATTTTAGGTTGAATTTGACATTAATCAGTTGGAAAATGGAAACTTTGCAAATGCTCGTTTCTTTCTACAAAAACATCAGCTTCCAGTGTCTTTACTATTTACTCAATAAACCGGGCCCCTCGTTGGGCGCCAGTTATATGTTGTATAGATATATATGACCCTTTGTTTGATGTGGTCGCTCTGTAACGATGTTCTGTTTCTTTGGAAAAACAGTTTGTCATAGCGGATTTTTAGGTTCTCAACTTGTTACGTTGTGTCCAGCTCAAAACCTGGAACATGAGCAATTGGTTCTTTAATGACGCGAATGCTTTTCGAGAATTTAATCCAAGTCTTTAGCCACTCCTGATTCATGTCAAAGCGGAGTTCAGTAAGTCTAGTCTCAGTGGAGGTTTCTCGATATTTGATGTAGCATGAGTTCTTCTTGTTGAAGTATGGTTGATTGTATACTTGGCCCGTATTTGACGCCAATTATTTAGTTGCAACGATGCTCTTTCCTCCTGGGTCTTAGACTTTATTTGACAAGTTATTGTTGTTATATTGCTAAATTTGGAGTAAGGTGTGTTTTGTCCCCACGAGTGTCTTGTTTCCAACTCAAAGTCTAGAACAGAGGCTCGGATTGGTCTGTGATGCTTTTTTTGCTTCGCAAGATCGATACAAATTTTTCCATGGCAATATTCAACAGCTGAAATCATAAATTAGAAAATTGTAGTGTGCTCTGTAAGAGGTTTGATCCCGTGGAACTTCACCCAAGTATGTAGATTATTTCCGAGGTGATTAAACAATAGTAGGACCAAGTCTGATTCTTGAGGTAATCCACAAATGTGCTGTCTCCATTGCCTTGCTGTGTCTGTGTTCACCTCACTTTCGAAAGTGTGATTATATTTGTCCTTAGTAGCAGCATTGCAGAGTTTTTTTTTACCTACTTGATGAACATGTTTTTTCTTGGATGATATAGTTCCTTGATGAATATTGTGAAGGACATTCACAGAGAATACATATATTCGAAAGCTTCATCCTCTTTCCAAACAGTGCCAACATATCGTGTCAGTTAACCATATTGTACCGAATGCAACTCTTATATCAACAAATATGGCAACTTTTATAAACAAAAACATTCCTCTTCAAAGTCAGAAGCAAATCCATTAATCTGTCAGCAGTCTGGAAAGTAACCTGGCAGGAGGAACGAAATGACATTGTATCTCTCAGTGGTTTTAATAATCAATTGCTTTCAAAACTGTGAAATAAAATATTATTGTGCCATCTCTTTCATTACAAGAGTAAGTGAGTAAATAGAACTTTTGCTTGGCATCTGTCGAAAGTATAGAAAAGTTATAACTGACGTCTGTCAAAAGGAACTGTTCGTGCGAGTTTAACCTCAAACTCCTACGCATGACAACTAAGGTTCTCAAACTTAAACAATATCTTCTGTCAATGAATTATTCGCCAGGCGTAGCCTTTATTCTGGTGATTGAGGTTAAGCCCGTACGAATGCTTCGTGAAAGTGCGTAACCTGACTTCACTTTCAGCTCCTATAACGACGCAATTCACTGTTGCAATTGTGTAATCTTCAAAGCCTTTCGCTACATCATCGCAATATAAGAAGAAAAACTTCCCATACTGAAGGAAAACCTCAAGATTGAAGAGATATACCTCCAAAAGGTTTTCGCAAACAAAAAAAAACTTATATTCCATTAGATTTCTCCATTCAACACTCTTACCGGATACTGAATTGAATTATGCATCTTGTTTACGCAATCCCTTACAGTTTATCTGAACACTCTTTCAACCAAACGCTATGCCCTCGAGCCTTCAAATACCCATAAAAGCTTACAACTCTTTTAATTTCCTGTAACATTGTTCACTGTTTTCCCTTTTTAAAACCGAATTTTCCCAGGTGCACTACGCTGGCCTCTACTGGTCTAAGCATTCCACTCTCACTGCACACATTACGATTTATTTGCAGATTGCATGTACGCCATTCAATAGAAAAATTCAATCTAAATCTGCTGCTGGTAAAAAATCTCAGTTGCCAGGCGGCTGAAAATGTATGTTGCTACCAAATATAGACATTAATTGTATCTCATTTGCATACGCGTGAAACGCGCACGTTACTACTAGTGATAGCCGCTACTGTATAACAGTGTCTGGTAAAAATTCATCAACACTTAGGTGTGTAAATTACGCGTGACATGATGTCCAAAATAAAACAAAAGAGAGAGAAAAAAAGAAATCTCATCAACAGAACAGCACTATATGTATCTGTATCTAAATTATTTTTTTGTAAGTAAAGGTGGGGCTTTGGGCCCACCCCGATTGTGAGATCTCCCTTAGTTGCTAATTAAATGACACATTCATTAGAAAGTATCCGGGGAAACAGGGAGGGAACAGAGAGAAACAAAAAAAACTCCAAAGAAATTACAAAATGTTAATGAATCAAATTACATGTGCCACCAGAGCAGTGAAGTAGATGGGCGCACATTAATTTCGGAAGAAAAAGGCAGTTTTTAAGTTTTTTTTTTAACAATGAAACAATAATTAAGCCTGAAGAAAAACAAGACAAGCGTCTAAAGTTGAACGACGACGGGTGTCGAAACAATTTTGATTGCAGTGTTTTGTTTTTTTTTTTTTCCTAGAAGCAAGACCTATTTAATTAGCAGGGCTATTGTTTCAATGCACTCAGGTTGAAAGAGAAAAACTACCGTGTCTAAATGTTGACCTCATTCTGATTGTGATTTTGATCTCGGACAGGTGTAGGTTTGATAAATTGCTTCAGTGTATAGTATTGACAGAGAGAGTCAGCAAAGAATGAACTTCTATTATAGGGGAACCTTGCGTAGGATTACAGAAAGCGAATAGATAAGATTTAGACTTAAGTCACTATGCAAATGATATGGACTTCAAACACTAGTTTAAGGTTGAATATTTGAGTAAAATTTCTGACGGTTTATTTATGATAATCTCCCTCTAATGCTCGTCAGTTCAAAACGCAGGGATTATCTGTAAGCCACAAGCCTTTGCCTAATTTATGTACGACGTTGAACCTAACTTGAATTGGAGTTGAACTCCCTATGAATTAAGGTCAAATGCAATGAGGTTTGAACTTGAATTGAACAGTACATAAATATGAGTTGAGTTTAAATTGAATTGAATTTATTTATATGGACTTTGTGAATGTGGTGGAGTCTAAATATTACTACTACTTCAGTCGAGTCCAAATCAAGTTGAATCTATGCTCAAATACTGTTGCTGAGAAATCAAATTGAAAGTTGGCAGATCTTTACTACTCAAAATTAGTAATCAGCCGCATTTGGATTCTGTTTACATCTCTGCAATTATTTTGCGTATGATTCTTAAATTCGATTTCAAGCTTCATTCTGCTTTAAACTAGATCTTTCAATCCTACCGTCGAGCATTAGGGACAATAGTAAAGAATATGTGGATGTTAGTTTCCAATGCAATAGTTTGCGCCGCCTTTCTTCTTTTTTGTATTCTTTTTGGATATTTTAAACTTAAAGGCTTATTACAAAATAAGTGGGATATATGTTAAAGAAAGTCTGTCGGTTCAACTTAGTTTCTCCTTAATTTGAACCCACTTTCAACCCACCTTTTAAATCGTTCCTTTTAAATGGAGTACATTGTCGTTTCTTTTTGATTTACAAAATAATTTCCAAGTAGTTCCGACTTTTATATGCATTAACGGAAACAGCGACATCTTAAAGATTAGGTTGCCATCAAAAGTTTTTATATCTACTCCATAGTGCGACTTAGTTTTGACAGATACATGAGTTTCACTTTTTAAAACTCAAACAGACAATGAAATTGCTCACGTTTAACAAGCAGTGAAATTGACTCGTTGTCAACAAGGTTCAGCGACATTTACTAACACTTTACGACACTGTCATAAAGTTTAATGACAATTCTGACAAAAGATTTCTATTGTTTCGTGAACAATATTTCTGTTAACACTGTAAAGATAACTTCATAATGAAATCGAAAGTAATTGCCATATAATGGAAATTATGCCCTATGGCATAACTTGCAAGCAAAACTGATAGTTTTGACATCTGTCATCAACTTTTTAAATGTCAAATAGTTATGTCAAAATATAAAATTAACTTTTCACTACAATTTTTCTGGACTCAGGCACGACATATCATTTTGGCGGAAAAAAAAACTAAACGCAATGACAATGACTTTCTGTCAATTATAATTTACTTCTATCTACGGCATAAATTATAAATTAATTGGCAGCACTTGAGCATATTTTCGCCACATTCACCCCCCTTTTTAACCAGTTAACACATTTCGCACTGTGATACCTGCCAGCTAAATTGAAACCGCCAAATGTATAACTCGCTCAAAAAAACTCTCAACTTGCAATCACCTGTGCTCGCTGTTAAAAGTTGTCTACCACTAACGGTAAGCAATGCTGCTGTTGGTCGATTGTGGATGTTTGTTAGTATCCAATTCGCATGATCAGTCCAGTACAACCGATCACGTTATGTTAATACACTGATTTTTTAAAGCAAAACAAAAACCAAAATGAATCAGAAAAAAAAAAAAGTAAAAGATCGGTCGTTGTATCTATCTGCGCGTTGACAGTCATTTAACGACAAGCGCTCTGATTAAATTACTTCTTTGCGCCGAGCTTCATTTCCTTGTGTGGTATCTCTGATCACCCCTGGTATCTCTGATCTGCTGCGTGTACACATGTTTCGATTGTTTTCATATTCAGATTCAATACAATGGAGATACATAGATACATTGAACGTTACGTTGTGAATTTCGAGCACGGATGGATGGACTCTTGGGTGAAATCAGAAATCTCACAAGAGCACAGCAGACCAGACGACACAGAGATAGCGTGTTGGTGCTGATGATGATGATGATGATGGTGGTGACCTAATAATGGGTTGTCGGGTGGCAATGCGCACTCCACTCAGCTGATGATATGGCATGCTTGCTGATGCGTCGACGGCTTCGTAGTCGACGGGCGGCAATGAGAGTGGAATTGAGATACTCTCGCCGGTGTCTGGTCTGTCTTCATCGTCATTTGTTCTGTTTTTTTCTTTTCGTCATCATTTAAAGCGACTACCGGTCTTTGGGTAGTGGAAATTGGTACTTTGAAGCTGGTTCAGTCAGATACTGATCCGGTGGCACTGGCACTGTCATAGCGGTGGTCTCGAATTCCAATTGCGACATTTAACAAGTGCACTTGTCCAATAGATACAACTGTGCAAGTAATATATTATCTTTTGAGGACGAATTGAAGAATTTATTTTCTTTTACTTATTTTTCTGCTCGGCCATATGGAAGGTGTTAAGTTTTGACAGTGTTTTCGAAATTGGTGTTGCGGTGAATTTGTTTTTAGATGTGTTACACTGATGACTGGAGTTTTAAAATAACTTGTGGCGACATTTGGGCATTGAATTTCCAGGTGACGATGGGGTACACCGTGAACAATTGACTCTGTTTTTAGCTTACCAAACTACTGACATTTGATAATACGTCAAATTTGCTGTCATGTTCACTTGACTAATCACTACTTATGATTCATATGTTTTATTCGCTATCAAAAATAGAACCACTGAGGCCTCACAAAGTGTCAACTTTGACATCTTTTCCACATCTCTACTCAATTGTTATTCACATGTTTAGTGCATTGTCAAAAGAAGAAACACTCACGTTTCATAATTATTAAATTTGACGGCTCTTTCACTTTTTTTTACGGTTTTTGCTGTCCACTGACGTTTCTTAAAGTGTCATATTGGCCGTCTTTTACATTTCTTCAAGCAAAATATATTCGTTCGTTTTATTCGCGACCAAGAACAGAACCAAGTGTCAAACTTGACGTCTTTGTAGAAAGATGTTCTTTCCGAGCCACTCCAAAGTGTATGCAAATATTTACAAAAAAATAAGTTACGAAGTAACAGTACTATTGCGTTAATGTTTACGGCAGGTGTTTCTACAAAGAATATAATTTTTCAGATTAAATACGATCATGCAACAACGCCACAAAGTCTTGTCGAAGGTCGAGCTAAGTAAAAATAATGTAGGTTATGCCTCATGATCTTCATGACTCTCAAACACGTTTATTAAGATAAACAATTTAAAATTTTGACAGAGTCTGACAGATAAAGTGACCTACTTAAAAAAAAAATACACATGTGCTGGTTTTTTTTAAAGCTATTTCATGGGATAGTTTAATATTTGAAGATCATTAAAAAACAAAAAACTTATTTGCTCATCTGTCACTTTGACGTCGATCACCATTGACTGACATTTGGCATATTTGTTATTAAACAAATGACATTCCTCGCCCCAACAGATGGCTTTTGCTCTCCTACTTAAACCGATTTAAAAAGAATAACCATAATTTCCAACACCTAATCACCCACATAAGATGCAAATTGACCGAAGACGAAAAACAAATCTCTCTTTTCACACAATTGTTATGTAAATGCAGAAAGAATTTTTAAATAATTTTCCCATTTCCACAACTAGACCAGCAAGAGAAGAGATTTTCTCTTCCATATTAAAAAAAAAAAAGACTTAAGCTAAAGCTTAAATCAAACTCGTTCAACCTGTCAACTGAAAGAAAAAAAATATCAAAAAATTCCTCCTCCTTCCCATAAATAGATAGATTCGAACTGCAGGCGCAAATGGGATGCATTTACACACCTTCAATCATCAACGATGACCATCATAAATTAGCGGCCTCAAAGTGATAATCGCGCAGGGGCCTACGAGCACTCAACGAGTTCCAATGCAAATCTCAAGTAATTCACGATAAATGTAAACAAGTTTTTGTCCAAACACTGTTGTGTTGTGTGTCACACTCTCGTCACCCGAGTCGTGGTTTGTTGGCTGTCTTTCGCTTTCAATCATCTAATTACAGTCGATTTGGAATTTATTTGAATATATGCACATACATATGTATGTATCGCAAGAGAAACCTACTGAACTGAACTTATGCATGCATTTTTTTATTTTTCAAACTGATATGGGCCACTTCAGCGCACAAGTGCTTCGAGCTCGACGTACCCCATAGAGCAAACCATTGAGGTTGCGTATTATGCACTTAAAATAAGAATGCAAAAAAAAACTGTCCAGTTGAACTCTATCAGTGCGTAACGAGTCTATTCGATCACCTCTAAAACAAATAAAGGGTACATAGATACTATTTTTTGTGTCGTAGATACACACAGAGACTGAGACGAGCCTTGTGGTCTTGCACCACATTCATTTTTAGGTTGTCATGATGTTGGAGCAACTGTACAGGCACACTCTAGATTTCTCAATCAGTACGATTAGCCATTTAGAAACCATTAAGAACGCCCTCATTGTCGCTAGACTTTGCAGGGCGACAAAACAGTTGGCGGTAGTAACATTGACTACTGGGACACTGTAGCGCCTGGGACAGTGGATGGAGCGCCTATCATTTAAAACACTTGAAATACACCTCCGCATGTGCTGCGATTCGGCGAAATGGAAAAGTTGTTTGTCAATTCGGAGCACTTCCTGCTCCAGATATGCATAATCTTTGTTTATTGTTAGATGAATAATATTAACTTCGAATAATTTCTTATAGTTGGTTGACATTAACATACATAAAGTGGTGATCTATTTGAGTGCGTCTATTCAGCTAAAATGGGCTTGTTTTTTGAGTCCAATAAAGGGCTTAATGGCGGGTTAAGTTGGGTTGGTGTTGATGAGATTTATGGACCTTTTAAAATTATAGTATCTACCTTTTATGGTATATAACATCAAATGGTACGACCTAAAGGAATAACCTTCAACAGATGAAGGATCTATCACTGCTTTAGAAGATGCATTGACTGTTGAAATTTAACTTAACACATAGGATCTGTCTTAAGTATGTCTTCCTTTCGTTAGATTTTTGCTAAGAAAATTTGCGAAACTATAACATTAAAAGATCACCTCAAATATGGTTGAATATTAGAAGAATAGCTATATTACTGATAATCAGTGATCTTCTCGCATTTGGTGGTTCTTGCACGATTACCTGATGTATGATCGACTTTCAAGAGAAAATTGACCGAACGATCACTTGTGATCGAGAATTTAATCGATTTTGATCGATTTCGAATGGTCATCTCGCGCATGATCGAATTTAAGAAGAAAGTTGACGAAAAGATCAGTCATGATCGAGTGTCTACCCGAGTTTGATCTATTTGAAACAGCTATCTTACATTTGATCGAATTTAAGAAGAAAATGTTCGAAAAGATTACTCATGATCGAGGATCTACTCGAGTTTGATATATTTCAAACACTCATAACACACACATAAAAATGAGAAGAAATTTGATGAAATTACATATCTAAATAACGAGGATCATATGTGTATAATCGATTGCGATTTAGGATCGATTCTTCTCTGATGATCTTAAGTTGAAACCAGTCAAAATTTCTTAAATGCTAAAAAAATGCATTTAGTGATCACTTCTCAAGGTATGTCGATAAATGTATTTTCCTTGATCCTCCCATTAGCGATCAAAGATTTTACTTGCTTATTTACTATTTCGACTACAGTAACAGAGTGACGATCACCAAAATTAAACATTTTGTGGCTTTTAAAGTAGACTCTTTAACAGGAGTTACTCACAAGGGATCACATAGTTATTTGGAATATCGATCATTTTAACCTGAACCTTAGATCGATTTGGAGTCTTCGAAGCGATCGTTGGCGATCATTAGACTGTAATAATTAGAAATCACCTACCAATATACACACACATATGCACTAATCATAGCTCTCATTGCTTTCGTTGGATTAGATAGCTTCCATGGATCGTTATAGACTTACAAGATCAGCGATCTGATATTGAAGGAAGTGCTTCATAATCATATGATCGCAGTGATCAAACTAATTTAGTTGATATTCTTAAAAGCCTATTAATTTTCTGCATCTAAATTTAAATAAATTTAAATCTTTTCTATTATATTTTAATTACCTTCAAAATTTATATTGATTTTCAAAAAATCTGTCACAAATACGCATCCATCCGGTCTGATCGCCTACACTCGCCGCATTTATCCTTGTGAAATAAAAGAATTCTCTATCGACGTCAAGGAAAATACACAAATAAAATATACATTCCCTCGCTCTAAAAAAACAAGAATTCCTTCGCTCTATAATTAAATAATAAAAACAAATCCAATAGGAATGAAAGATATCTGAACAGTCTGTTCTCTGCGCGAATAAATTTTTGACATTCCCATCATCACTCTGATGTATGGCTTCTGGTTCGCCTTTTCGCTCTAAATGTAGGTCTTGTCGCCTGCGGATGAGTCTTATGTTTATTTCGAAAATCTCCACCATCGCAACATTGTAATAATGTGAAAGACCAACATTTTATTAGACCCCACATGACGCCACCCTATCCACACAGTAGCCAAAAACAATATAATCATTCCGAACGCATTACCATGTAATTAGTTGGTATGATGGAATATTAGGGCCTACACGCATGAAGCAAAGACAATGGCCACTTCTACTAAATTTCACGGTATTTTTTCTTATATATTTTTTTATGAGTTGATTATACACATTTTGAGGAGAATCTATATCTATCTATCTATCTATCGTGTGACGCGTGTGAGAAAATAGGAACAAACAACAAACCACGGTATAGTGGCAGCGTTCAAAGTTTTCAGACAGAAGTTTGTGTGGTTTTTTATTGCCACCAACAGTGGGGTCTTGCGGTGGGAAATATGTTTTTTTTTTTGTGTTTGTCTCGTGTTTACTTAAAAATTTTCAAGAGTTCACCCAAAAAATTAAAAAGAGGGAGGTTCAATTCATACAGAGTGGCTAGAGGAAAAAAAATTCTCACCTCAGTGTAAAATGCAGTGAAAACACCCGATTTAACACTTTAGCTTTTTATTACGTGTGAAATGTAGATTATTTGCTTTTTGTCTGAAGCGGCAGGTTAATGTATTTAGTACCGGTGTTGACCTGAGACATAGGGTTGTGTTAAGAGCGGCTTTAATGGAATTCAGAACTATACTTAATCTTTTGTTGATTTGATCAATAAAAACATAAAAACAACGGATTCAGGGTGGAACGAATTTCAAATTTGAGGCAGACGGTGTCTGGCTTTTTTTCGGAACCGTGGGAACATATTTTCTTCTAGATTTTTGACGATGCAAGTTCAGTCTGAAGTTGGGGTTAAATTGTGTTAAACATTCTGAAGTTGTTTACATTTGGTTACAGTTTTGGTTTTTATATTTAAAGACTGGTTAAAATGGGGAAATTATTGTTAGCTACTGTGGGATAGAATGCGACCCTTGTAAGGTGGAATTTATATTTATTTTTTTTTGAACAAAAATTGGGTCGTGAGAGAAATGTTGGGACAAAGTTCAAATTTCACCGGAAGGTTGAGGAATTTTAAACATTTTCACTTTGTTTTACCAATTTCCGGCACTTATTCACTTAGTTAAAGGTTTTATCTCGAAAAAGTTAAAATACAGAGGCGTCGTGACTCGTCTTTGAGGCACCCTATGTTTGGATAGAGCTTTTAGCAATCGGTATTTACCAATTTCGGAGGCAGGTGCGTTAAATTGTCTTAATCTGGTGTTACTTTTGGCTTATTTCATTTTTATTTTGGTGATCACGACTGTTGAAGTAATTTTTCATCATGAAATGAGTTTATCACGACGAATTTTACTCCAACGCTGACACTTAGGTACTCCTACATTGCTTGTACCTTTTTTGAACTAATCGTGGCTTTGTAACTTGAGAGAAAAGTGTTTTGGTTTTAAAATATACAGTCTAGACCAAGAGAACACAAGATTTGGATAATTATTAATAATTGAAGATCAGTTGAGAACGATCACTGATGATCATTTGAAAGTTTCTGAGAATCGTAAGAGTCGCAAAAGATCACTAGTGGTAAGAGCTACCACCGCTCTGTGACACAATCTTGACGATCACTGCTAAGTTAATTTATTATCAAGCCACTGAAGATCACTTTATAGGGTCCAAATCATATGATCTTGAGGATGGGTTACCACTCTCGAGAGTTATCTTGAGAATAACCCATAGTTCTATTTGATATTGGGGTACTGACGATCACACTACCATAATAAGCAACCAGTTTGTTGTATGAAGATCATTAAAATTTGAGGATCAGTTGCCAACATCCAGAATCTTGAGGATTACTGCTTGGAAGATCCCTTTATAAAGCCTCAGCCCAAAGGTAAAGATTTGGATAATCATATATGTATGACTGAGGATCAATTACGCTTATTCATCAGATTATGGGAGATATTCCATTAAACAACATTATTATTGGTGTAAGCTACCATCCTCAAGGCCGCTATCGTTGGCTCCTGTGGATTAGCCATAGCTCAATTTGTCACCGAGCCACTGAAGATCAGAATTGGATAGAACTACCATCTTCTGGGGTCGCGATCAGTAATATTTCAATTTGTTATCCAAGATGCCATCTACACACTTTCTTTTCCTGCGTCAGGAATAAGTTAAGATCAGTGCTAGTCAAATGTTGTAAATTAGTACTTTAGCTAAGCGATCATGACATATTAAGGATCAGTGTGTATGTAAGAATTTATGTCGGATGAGGTTGTACGCTGATGATATTGTTGGTGATTACATTGCCTAAGCCTGATAATAATTTGCTAAGGATTAGTTCCAAAGCGAGTATTTATATTGAATTCTTTTGATGATCTTGAGTTTGTTATTTGAACACTCGGGTTTCAATTTAACGATGCAAGGTATATTAGACTATTTGCCCACGATTAAGTTTGGTGATTACCTTACCTAAACCTGATCATGAGCTGCTAAAGATCAGTAATATTAAAAGTGGCTACAGAGCCTATCCTCTTTTAAGGATCACTTTATACGTACGATCTTTTGTTATCTAGTGCTACAACAAGAAGATTCTATTACAGATCGCAAATGATTAAACTCCAGGTTGAGGATCAGTAGGTGATCATACTCGGGTATAATGACATGGGAGATTTGATTGTTCAGTGATCGAAGAAAACTCCGTCTAACCAATAGCATTATGTGATCATGGAGTCTATCATTGAATTTCTGTTCTACCCATTTACATTAAAAACAAAGCCATAACTAAGGACTTTATGAAGAACACTCTAAGATCCATTAAATTCTATAGGCTCTTTCATTTGCATTGGGTCGTTTCCCAAACCCATTACATCCTTCGTAGAGTTGGAACCAGCAACCAAGAGGTGACTAATCTGACTCGCCATCTGCTGACATACTCATTATCAGAATGATAACCTCACTAAACTTGTCCCACATTTGAGCAAACACACCCGAGTCACTATCTCAGTGTACGATCCAATTGATGTTACTACCCATCACTCATACGAATCACTTCCTGATTAGGTACGCTGGCGATGAAAATGCAAATTAAATTCCATCCGCGCTCCGTTCGGAACAACCGTAGATCACTCTCCGGACAGACTCTAGGAAGCACCGTTCTCCGCTTAAGATGGAAGCCATCACAGTTTTGTTGTGAATTTGCATACGAGTAACCACGCGAGTGCGATATATGAATGTGTATCTTTTGGAAGTGCCTTATATCTACTATACAGTCGTGTGTGCATAAAATTTACATTTTTACCAAATAAATGAGTATTTGCATACATAGTACCGGCTAGACGCTCCATTCACCTAACACTATGTTTCGAATGACAAAATACTCGTAGCAACTTTATAGATACACCTCTCTCTCAGACCGCTTCGCCTCTAAACTTTGGTTAACATATTTTCTCAATTTAACCTATGTGCAGTGCTTGACAGTGAGGTGTATTAGCCCTCGTGTACGTGTTGCGGTCATAAAAGTTGATCACCAACCGCCACCACCCTCAGACAAAGTGAAGACGAGACCACCAAAAACAAACAATCACGAGACAAACACACACACAGCTCCCGCACGGATGATGGCATATGAACTAATGTAGGTATCTCACGGATGTTCTTCGCCTGAGAGAGGCTCTCGGTGCCAGCGTTCTAACATAGAAAACTAATTCGATTGGGCGTGACCCGAAAGGTCTTTATGTGCTCGCTGCAAGATATACAATCTTGTGGAGAAGATGAAAATTTCTAATTTAATTTTTGCTCCTTCAGAGGAAGAAGCCTCTGTGCTTTGCAATCTCTTGTGAAGGTTGTTAGAACTAAGTGAGAATATTTTTCAGCGTTCGAGGGGCAGACATGGTACTACCGCATATTTGCTTTGCAGGGTTTGCTTGCTTGACCTTGGGATCAAATTTGAAAGGAAGTACTTCACAGATGGAATGTGCACATAGATGGACATTCATTTGTCGTTGTCATTGGTTTTTATTTTGTTTGTGTGTGGTACTAGAGTGGAGGGATCTTGTGAGTTGTACTTTGTTCTAATTAAGGAAAGACTGGGGGGAAAATTGATGGGATGGATGCCGATTATTGATTGGATCTCTCTAACTAATGAATGGTGATGGGACTCAGAGGTTTCTGTCTAAGGAGATTATTCTTTAAGCAAAGGAAATTGACTTCAACTGAAGCTTCATTGCTGTAAGATTCGAGAGCCTCTATCTAGCGAGGTGCCACGATGAGATGAAAAATTCCTTCATCAGAGTATACATCGTAGCACTTAGGAGTACTTCGACTGTAGTATTGATGAAGCCAGCACTCTGCACCTGAGAGATGCTAAGTATTTCCCTATTAACTTACACACTACCAAAATTTTGGGATTTATTAAAAAGTAATAGTACAAAATTTCAAGTCAATCACCTTATGAGTTCTCAAATGCCTAGGTTACGAGCTAACCTTGACTAAATGAAGACACAATTTCTAATATATGAAAGGATGTTTTTCACTCGCCTAACATTCTGCTCGTGACTCGTGTCCGTTTAATCCATGTCTTTATGCCCCTTCAGCCCCTTTGCATTTAAACTTCCATTATCAAAGTTTAAGTTGTCATATTAGACATTTTGGCTTCGTAGATATTCTGGCAATTCATCAGATTGCATTCATAGCAAATTTTACGTCGATCACAGCACTCATTCCAAAAAGTAAAGGTTAATGATTGTTTATGCTTGTGGTCGATGCCAAAGAATGAGGCTAAAAAAAACTATTCTTAATACAAAAAAATGGAATAGGTGGATTCCAAAGGCTTCAACCAATATCCAAGCTCGCTTATTTTTGGGGAATGTAGTGTCTAAGGCCTCTGTATGTGGCTTATTGATTGGCTCGCCTTCCTTGGTGGTTTTAACGATCGGTGTTTCTTAGGAATTTTCAGATTTATATTGATGCAGCCTTGAGGACTTGGAATACTAAATTTTGTCTGAGCTTTAGCCAATGTTTGAACCACATTGCACCATATCTTGTGAAGGTCTTGTCTTAAATTATCTGTGTGTGGCTCATTACTTGACTCATCTCAAAGCAAATAATTCGCCCAGTGAGTTTCATCAAAGTTAGTACAAAGTAGAAAGCCTGGCTTAGAACTTCAAACAATTCCGTATATCTTGTCCTGAAGCCTGTGTTTGTGACTCACCTTAAGGCTTCTGTAGATAGTCTGCATCGCTATGAATTTCATCGAACTTACAAAATTATTCCACAACAAAAGCCTGGCTTACAACTTCAAAGTATCCCGCACAGACTCAACCTCTAATATGAATGAATGCGATACCATTTCTTTAGTTGCATGTTCCTTAAGTCGAGTGATTAATCTTTTCACCTGTATGCACACATCCTAACAACTCCAGAAATAGAAATCCCTTCAAGGATATAAGTCGAATTTCAATTCTACGAAGGCGGTGGTTGATTCTCAATCACGATTGAATTGGAGCCCCCCAATATACAGCAATACGTACACAGACTTCTTGCTGCTTTGCTTAACTACCTTCATTAGAGTCCAACAAGCAAAGTCATCAGTTTGTCCTGAAGCTGACAAGTCACACATAGCCGGCCCAGCTGAAGCACTGAAGAACCACTTAAAGCCGGCACGTCGTCGCCTTTCGTCTGGGGGCGAATTCGTTTATTTCTCTTTGCGCTGAAAGATGAAAATGACAGGCGAACGCGCCAAAAGCCATGTATCCGATATCGATTGCCCAAGTAACATAATTACCTCGCAGTGTGATTGTGAAACGAAAATAAATCAGGGATGAGCCGAGAGAAAAAAAATAACCAAAAGGAGGATGAGAGAATGCCTCTAAATTACAGTAGATGAAGACAGAGTAGACTGTTTCACATAAATACCAGATCGGATATCATTGGAGATGCTTGCGCGCGCGCCCCCATGGATACGTAACAACAGCGAAAGTGAGGAGGAGTTGTCAGTGGAACATGCAAGCAGCAATTCCCAGCGCCAGTAGTTAATGTACCATCTCTCCCACACAGAGAAGGGCTCCAAGAATAGACAATTCTTCCATATAATCAATAAGCTCGTGTCGAATAGATGAATTCGCTTGAATTGGTGTTGGGGAGAACGTCTCGCATAGCACAGGTGTGCACGCAATCTTTATCTGATACCGAGCCTGAGATACATTCCTTCGTCTGGTAAACGAGAACATAATGGTTGTTCTTGCCTGCATTCGATTACCTATCGTTTTGAAATAGAAAAAAAGAATCTATTTCAAGTTTTCTTTTGGAATCCCCCCCTCTTCGTTCGGATGTAAGTATCTAAGACGAATGCAATTGCGCTTTAATTTATGGAATTTAAATTGGATTTTCTTGTTTGGAACGCGTCAGTTGCGCTCTTCGCCCGGAGGACATTGAATGACTTACTCACTTATGCTTAGTACACATGGCTAGCACAAAGCTATGCCGCTTTTTGGTTTGATGATGTGTAGATACATGGAAGGGCGGCCAGAATTAATTGAAATATCGATGGTAAATAGTTTATCATCGTTTGATTGTCTAGCGAGATAGTGTGAAGCGGCATATTGAATGAGGGCGTTTTATTTTTTTTCTCTCAAAAGGCTTAACTGAAGGCGGGCAATGAGAGATTAAGGCAGAAGAGGATTAGTCTAAGAATAGCTAGTAGGAGGACTAGGAATGTCGGTAGATAAAGTTGTATCTTTGATTTATCTAGGTCGTATCTTAATGTGGTTTGCTTTTATCTCTTTGATCTGCATACCATTATTGAAGGTTGTAGGTGGATGAAATAAGCGACTGATTAATAAAGATGTTGGGCTCTTCTGACAGAAAGATAGTATTTGCCAGTGAGTTGAAGAGCGTCATCATAATTTTCAACTACTGAGGAAAAGGCTTCATAAGAGTCACAGTGGCATTGATATTTCTCTCAACCTTTTGCCATTGACTCTAATTTGGCAGCATAAATTCTTGAACTAGACAAAAATAGATGTCTGATTTGATCCATAAGGGGTGCTTACCTGATGCAATCTGCTAAGTGATGAATTAGCCTCAAAAAGGGTCCCCAAAGAGTTTAGATGTGACGTTTCTCTACATAGATCATCTGCTCTTTTTTGGCGGCAATTTCAATGTAACCTGGCACCCAACAGAAGGTAACTTTTTGACCAGCATTTATATATACATTCTTACGAGCTTAGAATGTAGCGATGATGTCTACAAGGCTGGTTGACTGCCAACATATATACTGATTATTTTCCTGAAATGTCATCCTCAATGATCATACTTCAGCTTATTTTATTGCATCAACATTCGCCTGAAAGACGCTAGGTACAACTATCCTTCAGCCTAAAGGGCTTTGTATTTCGAGACTCGCAGTAGACACCAGCGAGATGGCACAAACCATAACTGTATGCCATTGCTCCTTGCAGGGTATTCTGATAGAGAATCTCTACCCAGAGAGAGCCTCGATATATTCCATCGGTTCAGAATTGACCAGCTTCCCTTAATCTCAGTGCAGTCCTAGCTGCTAAGCTGCCGCACTGAATATCAGCTAGAAGATGATTCACTATTGTTTCTGTTGTTGATGAGATCGCTCCCGTTCCTGAACGTTATGATCACAGCACTAAAAATTGACGTCGTACATTCTTTTTGATCCGAAGACATTTGACTCTTCCAACGGGCACTGCCCATCAAATGGGCATGCCAAGCCTTTCTTCAAGGATTCTAAAGGTTGTCCTCGCCATAAAATTCTTACTGAATGATTTGCTCTGACAGCTGTCACCTAGCTGTGTTCTCTACAGACTTCTGGCAGATTGAATAAGGTCGACTTCAGCTTTCTTTCAATTATCTTCAAGTTCAACCTGTCAATTTAGAAAGTCAGCTCCTACCACAATAAATCTTCTACTTAACATTAAAATTCACTTCGATAAACTTGGACGAAACACTCCCGAATAAAGCTTTTAAAAAGCCATACCGTGTCGTAATTAATTCAAAAAAATTACTTCCGCACGCGATAAGCTTACACTCTCCATAACCAATCTTTCAAGCCATGCAGATGTATGGGTACCTCCCAATTCTAAGATTTTGGTAATAAATTTGCCCATTGTCATGTGGGAAATGACCCAATAACCAATTCACAGTCCGTCCAATCCCAACTAGCTGTGCGCCAGTGAAAACCATGATCAAATTTTCATTCAATATTCTTTTTCAATTCGAAAATGAAGTGTGGAAAAGTAGTGGCATTAGAATTTGTATAATTTTCAAATTAATAACAAAAAATTTTCTTTACTTCTTTTTTGTTGTTGTTCAAGCTAATTTGTCCCTGAATACAAAAGATCTCCCGCTGAGTCAAAGTATTGAAACCAAATACGAACCGCCATCAATCAAAATGAAGGCAAACGCATCACTACTGTGATCGTGCCAATGATCATGAATTAATTTTCTTAAGTACACACAAGGGAATCAATCGATCTGTCTGTCTGATCTATCCATCAAGTCGTTTACATATCTCAACAGTGGTTCGATTCGAAGAAAAATATAACTGAGAAAAAGAAGGATTAATCAAAACGCTTACAAGAGTCTGTCTGGGGGTTTCAAGTGCCGCAGACAATACACATGTTTAGCATGATGTCAAGCGATCTCTTGTGCGCGTATTGAAATAACTAATTTTTGAAGATTGATGAATATTGATAGGAAGCAGGCGTCGATTGATGTTAATGATCGATGGTGCAGAACATTGTGGTTGTTGCATTTTTTTTTTCTGTCTTGGTTTTGGTTTGAAGTGCCACCGAGGGAATGGTAGTGTTGCACTAGTTGTAAGTTGTAGCTGGTTGTTGTCTTTGGAGGAGGGGTACTCGGCTTTGTTGGTCTTCAACTTGGAATGGAATGGGTATTGTCATTCAATTTGATGTGAATGGTTTATGAATTGAGGAGATGCATCAGGAATCTCAAGTAAATCTGTCTGCCATTGATGGGTGAAATATTTTACTAGATACGTGGTCTGGAAATGTATGAAGGATCTATTCAAGAGTTTAATGAACAAATTAGCTGTTATGACTCGAGACTTAAAAAGGATGAGGTCATGAGCAATAGTTTCAAATAGAGTGCGCTTGCTGTATCCATTACCATAAAGAATGTCAAGTTTAAACTATCAAGAACGAGCTTATCCTTTATTGAAATTGGTTGTTATAGCAGCTCAGGCTTTCTACAGCTGAGTTATCATTTCGGCAAGCTATTAGTTCGTCAGCTAAAGGAAATTGGACCAGTGGAATAGCACTCTGAAGTACTTTTTCTTGAGAAACCGCCAGTTGTGTTAGTCTTTTAGGCATTTATCTTGGTACACCAACAGCTGTGGTTGTGAAAGCTAAAAGCAAGTTTTTTTTCACCAATGTTAACTTATCATCTCGGAAAGCTATTAGGTCACTAGTCAAAAGGATGGAGATACATATGACAGAAAAAAATTGATAGTAAAAGCATTAGGCCCAAGTAGTGAACCTTAGGGAATGCCAACAATTGCACAAGGGACGTATTATTTTTACCGTGGAGACCGGAGATCAGTTTCTGAGCCTGAAGTCTTCTTCATTGTACTTTATTTTAGCTTCAAAAGTGTATTTCACTCTGTTCTTTTTTGTCCTTAAGGCGAGGTTATGATCCAGAGTAGGAGCGTCACTTCCCTCTAACTGCATTCCTACTGGTGCGTCTGTGGAGTTTGCCCACTATACGTTGCTGTTAAAGTTCTAAAATATTTCCCAAGAGCAGATCTAGGTTCTTAAGTCATCTTCTTGTAGTTTCGTCAAGGAAATCCAGTGATACCCATCATTGGCGTAAAGTATTTGTATAATTCATTTGGAAAGACAGGTTTCTGTCCAGATCACTGATAAGAGTCACTCTTCTTTCCACAGTGAGCAGGAAAAAATTCCGACTGTTAATTGCTCTTTAGTTCATTCTTTGATCAGAAAAAGTCACTGAAGCACTACATTGCCTTCTTATGCTATTTGTCCAAGAGAGTCATTTTGTCCCTAAAGATTGACAGATTCAGTAAGAGTCTTAAAGAGTCACTGTTGACTGAAAATCGATCTTTACTTTTTGCTCAGCCAGGTGCACTAGAAAGTCGGAAGTATACATGTTAAGGTTCAACCGCAATCGAATTAAGGCTCTGGATGCTGCCGTATGTATACACACACATACACATATTGGCTTCTCTCTCAGTTTCGTTGAGTTTTCGTTCACTTTTTGCTCCATACCTAGAGAGCGGTTTTAATGACACAATCCGAACGGACATTGTTTGACAGCCAGACAAAAACAATATGACAAACGGCCACGTTTCTTTAATGCAATATATGATTGCGCTTAGATTTTGACAGTTCGCGAGTAGAATTTTCGTTCAGATATGACATTAACTATGCTTAATGCAATTATGGGTAAGCCTTTAGATAGCCTTTTAATCGAACTTGCGGGGGGGGGAAACTGTTTAGAGTTATTTCATCCTCGGTGAGGGAAAAAGCTGCAGTGTTATTCAATTTTTCGCTTAGGAGAACTTAATCAAAAATAAAGTAGGGCTAGATGATGAGGCTTTTAAATTTTCAATGCGCAACTGATCCTTTATGTTATGTCTAATATTTTCGCTTTTCTGTGCCATGGAAATCAACAATAATTAACCTCCCGACAGTAGAGTCCAAGAAATTTCACCCACTTTCCCAACATGACCCTTCAACCCATTTACTTTCGCTCAACCAGACCAAAGTATAAAATATTTTTATAATAATAAAACCCTCTTCCGTAATAAATACTTCAAAGTAAATTTCTGCTCTATTTATGCGTGCAGTCCATAAATCTATTGAACTCTCTTGATGGGTGCTAATTAAATTGCCACGAACAGCTGAACCCTCCCTTCAAACAATGGCCATCCCGTCAATTGTGCACGATTCATTGGTATGTTTTTTCATCTTCTGTTTTTTTTTGCGCTAAACTACTTTACTCCACACCTATTACCAAATACGAGATCAATAACATTCCGCATTTCTTTCACCGCATTCGATTCGTTCCCTCCGCTTTCGGATGAGTTGAACGCTGTATAGCTGAACGAGTCCGTTTGATGTGCAATATTCAAATGGTAGCACACAACCCGACAACAATTCGTGGTGAAAGAGAAACCACCGCGGTGCAGGAGTGTTTTAAGTCGTTCGTTCGTATTTGAATGCGATATTCAATATCTTTGAATAATTGCTGTTTGTGGTTAGTAGCAATCTCTTTTTTTTTTTTCTATGTATTTGGCTTAATGGGTGGTAGTGTTTAATAAGTTTCTCCCTTTTGGGTTAAAGATTCAACTTAGAGCGAAGTAGAAAAAGAGATTTATGTTTACGTTCGGATTGCTTTCGGTTGAAATTTAAATGATCGTGCTATTGTGAGAGAATATTTTTAGTTCAAGTCCGTTCGGAAGGCTATTTTCAGTAGGAAATTATGATTTAATACATTTTGAGTCAGGGATCGACAAATTGGTGTTAACGGAACGCAGTTGTAATTAGTTATTACCATAGGACCATAGATTCCTTGTTAGGGCGCAGATTTCTCGTGGCTTTTTTTTCTGCTTCAAGGTTCGAGGTGCGTGGCGGGGGATATTCACGGATAAGTGCCCGCTTGTCAGCTCTCTCATTTTCCGGTATTCCTTATTCAATCTCGTGCTATTTACCAACAGCCTTGAGACAGCCTGACTCTCAATTAAAAGGGTATTACTCTCTCACGGACTGTTGTTATCACTGCCAGGACCTCGGCTTGGAAGATGTTGCTGTAGTTTGGGAGTAGCGGTTCGGAGAGAATGATATATTCTGTACTCGCCCCAGTGCCAACTAATTCCATTCAATTTGTCCACTAGAAAAGAATATAATTGACTCAGACCAAGCTCATTCCACACACAAAATTACTGCGAATTATAATACAACTTACTGCAAGAACACAGAATGATTCTTCCGAGTAATTTCGACATCATCAATGGAGAGTGTATACCAGAACCTAATATCCGACTGGGCAGATGGCTGTGCAATAGCTCATGACTACTTTTCTGGATTTCTATGTTTACCTAGCTGATGTTTTGCAGTGGCTCGTTTCCAAGATGGATCTACTGCCTCTTCTTAAGTAGCGATCACTATTAATCATAAATGGATCTTAAAAAGACTTATAAGCATTTTAGAAACTACTTACCCTTTTAAAAATTAGATATTCCTCGTGCTGGTAACTTCCAAGGTCTGAGCAAGTGATCGCCACTGATTTTGAGACCTCTTGGTCAATCTTATATAAATTTAAGGCAACAAGCAACTTATGAATATCATTTCATACTGATTATTATGTGATCGTGAGAGGATTTGTCTATGTAACTGATCTTTAACGAGCAACAGTTGAGTCTAAGTAAGTGATCGCCACTGATTTTTGAATTCTTCTTAGCCAATCTCTAAGCAACAAGCAGTAGGTATATAAAGAGCGAAGTTCAAACTTTAAAATTTGAAATCATTTTAAGTGATCTAGTGATCTTCCAACACAGATCTTTATGTGATCGCCAGAGGATTTGCATTCTGTAACTGATCTTCAACAAGGTAGAGTTCTTGTCAAAAGGTATTCCAAGAAAAATGATCGTGTTGATCCTCAATAACAACTGTTCTGGCAGCACTTAATTGGCATCTGGAGAGATTCTTTCTTGGAGTAGAATATCCAATTTCCTCATTCAAAAGGCAAATGTTGCACACTCCTGCTTTTAAAACAATTTCTTCTTTTGAGAATGCATTCCATGGCAAATGAGGTCGTTTAGTCTATTGTGGCTATTTGAAATGGAACACCATGTTTCACTCTCTCTTGTTGCATCTCCAAACTTCAGCATACTTCAGCATACTATTCTAGCTATTTAGACCGAAAAAAGTCAAATTTCTCATTTTCAATTACAGTGTAAACAAAAAACAAAAATTCAGATCAATATACGAGTGTGTAGTGTAACATCTGTCCAAAGTCTATATAATAACGATTGTCGACCTACATTAGGCGTTAAGCTCTCATTACCGCGTGCGTATGCTCGCTTCAGATGCATTAATCTGTAATAAAACTTCACCATCAATCTCTCGCGTATTTTTCAAAATGAATGAGAAAAAAAACCGATTTATTTTTCTAGTGGTTTGATGAAAACAGTGTTTTTGAACATCCGTTCGTTGTCAAGCAGCATAGTGATGGGCCAATGAAAGCTTCAAAGTCTCATCTCTGTGGTAAACGAATGAAGAGCCCTCGTTGAGAGATTCTTGATCCAATGTGACGATAGGAACCCTTCAGTCGGTATTTTTTTGTTGTTGTTAAATGTTGCATCTAAAACAGCAAATAAATCGGTATCTATATCCATATCTAGCCACTTGTACAGGAAGTATCATTTTGGATCGTGTTAATTGAGTGCTGTGCGTGTGGATGAGATCGGGAAATGCATTTCGAGTAGATTGACTTATTAATAGACTACGTTGCAACGCGCCGCGTGTATGCACTTCAACAAAACATAGATCATAGATGGAAGGGTGTTGAATGATGAGTTGTATCTATGATGTACTTCAACGATTGCCGGCTGTCTTTTGGGCACATGATAAATCTACTACAAAACGAGGGTGGGGCAAAGAGTTTAACATAATAACTTGCTTGCCTCGATGTGGGTCAGCAAAAGTGTGCAATAAAAGTTGAAGAGACATTAAAATGTCATTGCGCCTGTATTTACTGTTCGGCACAAGTGTAAGTGTATCTTTTTGCTGGAAGATACGTACGCAGAGCTTAGCCGAATGCACTCCATACTGATAAGATATACGAAAATTGCAACAAAGTTGCGTTTTGTATTTGGCGCGCAAAATACGCTTTCCATATCGAAGTCGCGCGCAATTTACAATTTGTGCGATAAGTGATGACTTGACTTGCGTATGCTTACTCCTTTTGGCTTTAGTGTCAACAGAAATGATTAGATTTGTAAATAGGCGGCTTTTCTAGTAGTGAAGGCAGCCAATTTATTGCACTGCAATCTGGAATTGCAGCCGGACTAGCTTTGGAACGAAAAAAAGTGCAGATACTTCTTTTAGAGTGTCAATTCGATTTCTGTTAAAATGAAGTGTTTTAGGAGAAAAATGTGAACATAACTTGTGTTGATCTTGAAAGAGTTTTTACGGTGATGATCGGTGATCCTCAAAATAAGCCTTGCCTTGTTGTGATCTCAACAATTTTGGTTGCAAATTCACTACCAGTGATCTTTAAACCCTCCTGATTGATCTCCAGCTCAATCACGATCAACGATCAATTAGCTCTAAATGTTGGTCAAGTAAACAGATTTTGTTGAATATGCTATGCAATATCTTACTCCTGATCGTCAAGCACTCCAAGGTGATCGCAAGTGAACACTAAACGCTCACTGCATTCTTTTATTTTAGTTCTCTCACAACAGTTGGTCATTCACAAATTCGTTAAAAGAACAAATCAATTAGTCTGATCACTAAAATTACAAATAGTGCACTGATCCTCTGTGTTAAAAATAAAAAATCACGTCATGACTTATTTTGTGAAAGGTAATGTACTATGACCATATCTATCAATCAGATCTGAATATATACTGTGAAAGAATTGGCAGATCACCTACACCATAGCTGATGACCGCGTCATTTGAAATTAATGATCCTCTACGAGTATAGAGACTGGGGAACATGACAAATGTTTTGGTTTCCGGGCTTTTGTGATTCAATCATTGAAAATAAGCGCCATTGTTGGTCGCATAAAGATGACAACATGTCATTCAACGGTTCTGAGTCTTTGGCTATTTTACAAGTGCTAATTATGTCTCACGTGACAACACAATTGCGGTTTCGACTACATAAGGTCAAATACGATATTCATGATCTTTCCTTCCGATCTTTGACAGGAAGTGATGTTGAAAAGGTTCTTACTCTCTAAGTCATCAGTTTTTAGTAGCTTTTCAGGATTTTTGACGCAGCCACGATCACTTTATCTTCAGTAATACTAACTGTGGCAGTGACGAAATTAAAACTGGGATCGCTTGCCAAAATTTGAGGGGCTATCCAAAAGAGATACTTATATAGCTAGTAGTGGTATTTCACGATCTTTCCTCCTCATAACTGATCTTCTGTGATCAGTTTGAAGCTCGACTATGTCTGAACTAATTGAAAACTTATGAACTTTTTGAGTAAATCCACATATATCCGATTTCTTTGTCAAATATAAGACATTTAAAAAAATGAACAATAAATCTAATCGTTTTCCTTTTTTCTCTTTCTTTCAGGTGAGTACACCCGATAAATTAAGAATATTAATCGTAAGTAAATCAGGCTATTTCAAATCCAAAGAAACAGTTCTACGTTGACGTAAGGCTTGACATACGCTGTAAAACCGTTGACATATGTCAAATTTATTTGCAAGACTTAGTACCTAAACGTCAGATTTCATGTCCTACCTATCCTTTGTCGGTGAAATCTCTTTACCAATCATAATGAGTGACAGTTTTATTAAAACATAAACTTATCTACAATGTCCCTCTGCGAAATAAAAACGTCAAGGAAGTGACCATCGTCAGTGAATCTCGCCATCCAGGAAGTAACTCACTTCAAATGCATGTCACAGTAAATTTTCTGTTTATTCAATTTAGATTTCAATTCATAAATCAATGACGTGCATACGTATAGGAGAGGAAAATCAGAGAAAAAAAAAAACAAAGCCAAACCAACACAGATCATGAAGGTCATTAACTTCACGCACACAATTTAGTGGCTTCTTCTGATGCTGCTGCTGTTGCTGCTGCATCATCACCATCCAGAACTGACCAAGTGCCTTACCCAATAAATCATAGTCTCTTCTCCGGGAGAGGCGCTCAGCTCTGCACATCTATCGAAGACACATCATCTTCAATTATTAATAACTCCCCGAATGGATAGGGACGCGGCGGAGCGGCTGTATGCTTAGACAGCTAGACACTTTCAAATGCGCTACCATAACGCGTTGTACTCTGGGGTGGAAATTTGATGAATCGCAGGGTCTGACCGATCAGGCATCCCCCGAAAGAGCCACAGCAACATTTCTCTAATTGAATTGATTATTGATTGAATTTGTTGAATGTTGATTTGTTGTAATAAAATGTGTGGCTCTCTGAAGCGCGCGGTACACATAAGGAACCAAACATCCTATTAATAGATTGTGATGTGTGTGCACCTCTTCCGCGTGTATGTGATGTAGGACCTCTGTTGCGCAAATTAACCAGGAGATTTAATTTAAAAAAGATTCATCTTTACCCAGCCCGGAGGTTGGTCCTATTGATTTATGGTTTACCCAAGCTCAGTGGAATCCTTTTGATTATTTGTTTATTTATTTATGTTTTTTTCTTTTTATTTAAAATTATGAAAACTTCTCGTGCGTACAGTAGTAATGTAATGATTGACCGGATCTACCATGGAGTTGGTTTTGTTGTTTGTTTCTTCTAGCCGATATGCTATCCTTGGGGCAAGACTTAATCGATATTCGATTAAGTTGCTCTGGAGACAGTGGGGGAGAACGCCGCACAAAGGGGTGCATTTAATTTATGTGCCACTAGCGATGTAGGCTAAAAGAAAAATAAACAGGCGGTCTATTTTGAGGCAAAAGATGGAAAATATGGGCGATCTTATAACTCTTTTAAACAATGGCTCTCAACCTTTCCGGGGGATATTCCATTCACAAGAGAGTGTATTGTAATTGCCTGTCTTTTGAAGGACCACAAAAGGAATGGACGTGTTGCCACAGCTGAAGTTATTTGTGATTTAAATGAGGGTTAGGTCGGCGCCATTGGTTACTTAAGGATCATCAACACAAAACAATATTTGCTCGTACTCACAAAAGTCTGACAAGCATGTTAGGGCTTCTGAAATCCCTTTTACCCTACGGATACGCATCAGGGCATTTCCCCACTGCTCTATTGTCTCTATTCTCCTCCTCTTCCCTTCTTAATGCATATATACGCAATTCAATTGCACGGCGCTTATGACGGCACATATTTCCAACCAGTCGTCCGATGACCTCATCATGGGGTCTATTAAGAGCTCTGGGCGTCGTAGACTCTCTGCTTTGTCCTTCTCTTCTCGGTATTCTGGCAAAAAAGCGAGCTTTCGAGTCCAAATCCTTGGAGGTATTTTCGATAGCCACCATTCTCGGTATTCTGGACAAAAAGGTGAGCTTTCGAGTCCAAATCCTTGGAGGTATTTTCGATAGCCACCAGGTCCAGACAGGAACAGCGTAAAATGATAACTGTCCAAGTTTCAATGTTGAGATGGGAATCAGCTTGTAGGTCCACCTACCATTGGTGGTATTGTCACACCTAGCTTGCCAGAGTGCTGTAGTTGTTGCCCATTCGTCCTCTTTTAACCTTCTTGTAAGTCCGGCATCTTGTCGGTTGTAGTTGGGGCAGCAGAATTCTCCATGCGTATCCTTTTTGTGGTCAGCTAGTCCAAAGCCGGTCATATTAAGATCCTGGCGATTGCTTCATCCGTAGTCAAGATCAAGAGTATGAACCTAACTTAGTACTTAAAGATCATTATCTTTTGACAACGCTATTTAAGTTCTTCTATGGACACCTCGTCATTGATGTTACATACTTGTGCAGCCCTTGTCACTGATGTTACATCTTCCACTAGTCAAAAGCGCCCCTTGGATTCTTCTAGCTTTGAAATAGTATGTGGTCGACGTAGGTGAGAGTAGAGTGTATCTTTATACCTGCACCGTCGCTGCAGACTGTTTTCCTAAAAGCCTTATTCATGCCTGACAGTCAAGAACACTCTACTGTAGTCTGAAATCCAGTTCCTTTTGCAGTTCCGAAAGAGGTTTTATTACTCAATTGCCTCCTTAGTCCATGGCATGGGATGGTTGATGTTTTCTGTGAGGTTCTCTCGGCACTAACGTCCTTTCTTCCGGGGTGTACTGGAATGCTTTTCATAATGTACTTCGTTGGCTTGTAGTTGGGCCAATGCAGCTCAATAAAACATGGAGTTCGTCCTTATATTCTCTCTTACTGTCCTTGTAGATAGGACGAAAGATTAACCAAAGATTTCATGTCCAAAATCAACTGAAAACAATGTGATTTGTATTTGATAAGCCCTGTTTGTTGTTCTAAAGATGGCATTATTGATCTCTTAGCTTCTTAGGCTATAGAAAGCACAACAAAACATTTCCCTTAAATCTAGTCATTGTCCTTATTTACGGACTGAACCTAGATAGGCTTTGGGAATCATACGTACATTCCAGAGTATAGCTTGTGTGGAAATGCTTCTCAAACCCCTTTTGGATACTTTTGTTCGTGCTAAAAACCCCGACTGGTATGGTAGGGAAGATGATCGATCTTGCACCACAGAACAAAATATGTTTGTGACGAGCTATGTGTTCATCCCAAAAAACTTGACACAAAACATTAATAAGTCCATATGACTGTGGCCAAACAAATCCTGCAATATCCCCCTAAGCACCTCAGCACTTTCCAATTATTTTAAGCTCTCTTCTAATGTACACATCCTGTTACGGCATCTAACACAATTTCTTTAATCATGTTATGCCCTTTGGTGGAACACTACATTTCCCCATTTGCTTCACAGACATTCGACTCCTAGCAATCATGTTACCAGACCATCTAACGGACACACTCTCCACCTTTCATCTAACCAGGCGCAAAACACTTTTTCAAATTACCTGCCCATGTACTATCTACAGCTTATTAATCAGCTAAGTACGCGTTCCACCAGAGCTTCTTCTAACGCACAGCAAGGCCTTCGCCTTAGCCCAACTAATCAAGATATTATCGTGTCACAGACCAAGGATCTAACACACTTCCTTGTGTGTAGCTGTAGAACGTGTTGGCCCCCATTCGTATAACCAGCAGAAGATGAAGACGAAACCGAATTGAATTTAGAAGATTCCACGGATTGAAGTACAACGTGCAGATGTTTGTTTATTTGGCTTCTCGGTCGAGACAATGTATCTCTCAGATTGCTTTTTTTTTACGTTTTTTTCTTAACACTGTCATTGCGATGCGATTAGCAGCTGTCAGACGGTACAGTGCAGATACAAATTGCAGATGATGCACTCTGTCACAATAGTACACAGCAGCCGCCGCCGGCCGTGTACTACTGGCGCTGCTAACTGTTGTGACTTCTGAGTGATTTATATGCTGTTGCGGGATCATATGTAAAGTGCAAGTGTAATTAATCACCAATAAAATAAAAAATACCCTCAGCAAGTGATAAGGAGGATTAATTACTACATGACTTGTAGTACGGTAATAAACTGGCAAATTGAATTGCAATTTATGCCACAGCGCACACTGATGATGAGGAAAACATTCGACTTAAGGCCACTCCTTTGAGGGGGAAACTAAATTAGCATACTAAATTGAATCGATTACACAAATCCCCCTATAAAGTGTGAAAATCCCTTTTGAAATCCCCCCATAGGTACACACGTAAGAGGCTTTAGCCTTTTGATAGAAAAAGAAAGTCAAAGTGCCAACAAATGGTTCATATCCTCTCGTCTGAATAGAGCCTTAATTAGTGTCAGCAGGAAACTTTAAACACCTTCCCTCGAATGAAGTGTAGACAAGGACTAATCCCCATTTTATATGACAGTTAGTGTTGTTTATAGAGTACTGTGCTTTGGGCTCGCCCTTCCTTAGATAAATTCACGAGTCGTTGTTAGAAAGAAAGAGATAAAAAAACAAAAATAGAGTAAAGTGAAATCAATGTAAACACTAAGATTGTGTCACTTTCACTTAGCGGATTGTAAATTTTCGATTGTCATCATCATCTAGTGAAAGCGAGCGACGTGCAACGTGCGACGCGACATTTATCTTGTTCCTTGCACTAGTTCTAGTTACTTTATGAGTGCGCACGCAATGCATTTAATCGCTTAAAAAGACAACGAGATGTAGACGCATCTTAATGGCGACCATATGTTTTCCATAAGTCGATGTTGGAGGAGTGTAACAGGAGGTGGAGGACTCTATTTTTTATGTGTAAGGTGCATTGGTCTTAGATAGATACACAAGGAAGGGGTATGAAGGGATTTGGAGGATCTAACAATCTTTAATTGGAAAGATATGAACATGACATGTTGAATTCCATTCGACACAAATGGAAAAATGGAAAAAGGGAAAATCATATTTCTTTGGAAATCGGGGACTAGACTAAGTCTTTTTGAGTTGACTTGCGCACACAGCACGGTCGGTCTTGTCACTTAGTGGAGGAGAGAGTGGAATCACTGGAGCTGTTTCTGGCGCCGCCGTCATCATACTGAATGGGGTTATACTGACAATTAATGCAGTTCGCTGTGACAGGATAGAAATGGTAATTGGTTTAGCATACCCTAGGATAGAAAATTTGCGGCGACTGTTTACAGAAAGAAGAAAAATCAGAAGGGAAAGCGAGTATTTATTTGGAATGAGAACTTTCTTTTATTTCTCTTTCTGCAGAGCATAACGTTCTGATTGAGTTTGATCTATATTTGAATCTATCTCTAACTTTGTCTGTCATTTCATGACGAAATGGGGTACACTCTGAACAAAGTGCACTATAAGAGCAAAGTTTATGCTTCTAAATGTACATAGGTGCTTACTCTGATATCTAGTTTTCCTAGCTTTTATATTCTAATGTACGAGTGAATCTTTTTCTTCTAGTTTTTAATCATATAAACCAGTTTTACATCGCATGTTTTGAACAACAGGCCTAGTCTTTCGAGCAGTATCCATGGGTTCAAATAAATATCTCACATTAAAGCATTTAATTCTAGTTTAAGAGTAACTACTTTTCTTTCTTAATTTTTCACTAAAAAATAAGTTAAGCTGATAACTATGGACACAAAAAATAACGAAGTGCAAGCTTTGAAATGTAAAGTATAGCTCCCAGTGTAATGTGCAAGCGCTCAGGATAAAGAGTGACCAGATAGCAGTGACACTTTTTTCAACTGTCATGTTTCAGTAGCTGTCAATTTTGCGGATGCCATTCAGCTGTCAAATTTATTGGCAAGGTTTGCCATTTTGTCAAGTATCATTTTTCGGTGTGAGGGTGGTCATGGCTTCAGTGTGCAGGCAATTCGGCTCACAGTGGAACATTTTGAGCATTAATACACTCTATTTCGACCTCAAGCCACCATAAAGACAGAGTTTGGTACAAAATGAAGAAAGCACAGCCATTGTAGCGGCCGGTCTCGAAGAAGATTTAGAAATGTTGATTCGATCAGCTGAATTGGGCATCGCCTGAGGGTCCATCAGGCATATTTTGGGCCTAAATCTGTCTAAGAATTGAAGCCAGAGGACTACAGACAATGCCGTGAGTTTCTTAATTGGTCGCTGGAAATGTTGACCGAAGAACCGGTGTTCTTCATGTTCTCGTACGAGGCCCATTTTTGGCTCAGGCACTATTTCAAAGAGCAAAATTGTCGTTCTTGGAACGAACACAATCTACAAGTCTTTGACCAAGGATCACTGGATCCTCAAAGATTGGCTATTTGGAGCGGTTTATGGCATAGCGGTCTCAGGTATCGACGATATTAACAGACTTTCTTCATCCGAGTTATGATTCCTACGCAACGTTCGCGGTTGTAGAGAAATTTGGCAACTGGGCCATCTCTTGGCAAGCGTTCATTAATTGCCTGGTGAGATCATTCGACTCGACACCACTTGATTATTTTCTTTGGAGCTACGTCAAGGACTTAGTCTACGCTAATAAGCTAACGACTTTGGACGAGCAATTCGAGAATCTATCGGCGGAATGATGCCGCACATCTCAGAGCGAGTCATCAAAGGTTGGAGAGATCTTGAGGTATCGGAGGACTTAACATACGTCATATGTCATTTAAGTAGAGTGAGTAACCACCCAATCATGATCCACAGTGTCCCTCAGTAAATGATGATTTGTCAAAAGTTACATCACAATACTATGACGAGCACAAGGTACACTATGCCAAGAAAAAAAATAAATAAATAAACGGTCTACTCAGCTGTAACTTCGTCATTCGAAGGAAAATAAAAATAAAAGTCATGTTAACAGGAAAGTAGTCTCATAAAAATTACAATTCCACTCGAAGTCCATGGAAATAAATGAAACAGGTTTCAGGCCACCCGCCACTGCTAATTGTATCTTTTTTTCTATAAAAGCAAATGAGATACTTTTAAAGTTATGATACAGAGAGTGAATAAACTACAACGGTGAGTAGTAGATAAAAACAGGTAGAAACAGAGGATTCACTATAAATTGTTGTTTACCATGAAATTATTTTATTTTCGCTTTTCACGAAGGCACCGAAATGTGGTATTCCGGTCTATTTTGTTGAAGCAGATTCTACTAAATTCAGGAAAAAATAACTAAATAATGACGGATTTTGGTAATTTGAATGTCACATCATTACCATAGTGTCAATCGTAGGGCAAGCAATATGTGACAGCTGTCATCAGGAAGGGTTCCCATACTTTTTGCGGTTAAGGCTTAGAAATGTACCATGAAAATGTGTCGATAGTTTGACTTTATCGACATTTCCAAGTTGTCAATCGTGAGGTGAACAATAAAGTATGACATCTGTCATCGCAAAGACTTATTGTTTTTTTTTTAATATAGTGGTCTGTAGCAGCATTTTCTCTGTAGCATCTTTCAAAAAGCACTCTGCAACAAATTTGGACATAGAAACTGCATTGTCACCTTATGAGCTCCATTTGATTTAACATTTCAACAATTGATTGATGCCATTCGTCGCGCTCGTCGATTGTGTGTTGGAAAGTCAAGCAGGCAATACGAACATCGTGCCTCCTATCCTCTGATTCAATCTGCTTGGCACTCTTCAAATATCAGTCGTAAATCGCTTCTTCGCTGTTGAAATTATTCATTTTAAATCCCCGAATTGGATTTGCCGCACGTTTTCTCTTTCCAAATAGAGGACCAGACAAGGATGAATCAAAAGTACCTGGCCTTCGCTCTGACGCTTCGGGCTTAGAAACCCGTCCGAGTGTTAAGTTGTTCAATAGCATATCAATAAGTTGTAGCTCCAGAGCTCTATACTTTCTCAAAGTGATGATACGACTAGTTCCTCGGCAGTAGTTATTAGCTTGACAACGTTTGCTCTCTGGACTCTTTTGAGTGCTTCTTAATCATCAGTTCTGCATTCTGTTCTAGATTAGGCCCAAAATAAGTTTTGTTACAGAGTCTCTATTTAAAACGCCTACCGTACAAATGCTGGCTCTTTTGAAAGTTCTACCTCGTCAATAGCCTTAACATGACTGCTCGTCCAGAGCTGAAGCTTGGACACTGTTTGCCTGCCGTAAAAACATGTTCAGCATGTAAAAAGCAGCCCAATTGGTTTGTAAGTGTAACTAGTTTCGTAGATTTCTTTTTCTGCAAGAGGATCTCCGACTGATGTATTCTAATCTCTCCCTCAGATAGTTCCACGATAGTCCTTGATATCATATTGCCAACTCTAGATTTGTACGGTGCCTCTGGACACCTTAGGGAACATGCCCATAGTGTGCTTTGAGTTTGTTCTAGACTGAGGTCGTCTACCGGGATTGTTTAAGGCACCATCACCCAGCTCCTGAATGTTTGATTCTGTCCAACAGATAGTCCTTGTCATCAAGATTTTAAATCACAACCAACATTTCGACTGAGGTCAGTTAGGTAAGAAGGATTTTCTCGTCCTTTAGTGATAGTGCTGTCTATGGTTCCCGAAGAAGCCTTTGTTCACACTCTAATCTGTACAGGTTCAAAGGTGTGCATTGTTCTTGATTTAGAGTTTGTTCCCTCATCAAGTCATCACATCAAGTTGTTAAGATATTCTTGACCCTTCTTGTGCATCAATGTACACAAAAGAGTCAGTTTACTAGGACTTATAGTTTTTGAGCTATTTTTGGTCAAATATTTGAGTATCATATGCTGCTTCCTAAATTGCTAAAGATGGATTCAAACAAAGGCATTACTATATTTCCATAACCACTTTTCATTCTACCATAGTCTTGTATATATTTCCCATTTCTTTCATTCAAATCCCAACGAGAAGTCAGTCATTTATGGTATTTATGGTTATTAGTTGTATTTTAGAATCTCTAATCCAATTATTACCGCCCAATTGCAATTCACCACAGGCCCTCACTACGACGACGACTACGGTGAACGCCAGGGCAGTTAACAACTAAACAGGAAAACAAAAACCATGTATCTCCATTCAAAAACACCATTTAGATACACTGTAACAAATTGATTCGTATCGGCATATCTCCGAGGTTCAAAAGCCAACAAGAAGGCACAAAACAATAAAAAACACAAAACGACAAAAGTGTGAAACAAATATACAACCGAACAAAAGATACAAATAAAAGAACGAACAGAAAGTCAAATATTTTCTTCACACCCAATTAAAATTGTCATCGAGACCATCATGGGCAGGAAATAAAGATGATGTTTATTAAACGATAGATAAACGCCATTTCGGAGAAAATGAAAAGAACCCTCAATTGATAGTATGTATCTATGCGAAGTAATACTATTCCATTTGTCATTTTTGGATTAAAGAAAGCTTCTGTCTTATCGGGAGATAAAAGAGATACAGATTTTAGAACTGCAGATACTCGAGTTAAGCTTGTCTGCGATAAAAATTTACTCAATCAAAAAAAGGGAAAAAGAAAACAAAATTGTTTGTAGATATTGCTCCCTCCTTCCTCCAAAAAAAAAAAAAAAGAAGAAGAACAAAGTGATCAACTCATGATTGTATTTGTTTACAATCAAAACGAGCCAAAAGAAAAGAAACTCGGGGAAAGACGAAGACGAAGAAGACTCTCTTAAGACAAATATTTACATAATCTCTAACAGAGATCCATCAAGCGAGTAAATCACAGATTTCAGATACAAAACCGATTATCAACGCCTTCACTGAACCGTTGTTGGTTTTCTTCTTTTCTACTTGAGTTTGTTTCTTTTCTTTTCTTTTTTTTTTTGGATTTATACACACCTCCAATGTGAGAGTACTTCTGTGTCAGAAGTGTGTTTACACGGGGGTATCTATGGTTTCCTTTTGCCAGAACGAATAGAATGAATGGTACTTCAGGGTGTACAAACATTTTAGATACAAAATATAGCCATGTGCGAATGGCAAATACCATATAGCGATGATTGTAATTATGCGACCAAAGACGGGATTATAATCGGTTGTATACTGTGTCAAGGCTATTTAGTGCAAAATTAATATTTATGTTTTATATTTAGCTGGACGCTGTTTATATTAGCATTTTTTTAACAATTCGGCTGTCATACGAAACTGATTTGGGTAAGCTTTCCGTGGTAATTAGCATGAAAGATGTAAAAGACGAAGTAAAAGATTAGCTAAATTTTGCATTTAGTTGTGCTTTCTCTAGTTAAGAAGCACGACGTCCTGGTATCCCAAAATGCTAGATAAATTTATTGGCATGTTATGACGTTTGAGAGATATACTGCCATCAGAGAGGTATTAACTCTTTGGCCTCACAGTTAAGCTATTCAAATGACTAGTTTGAAACTGCACGAGGTTCAGTGTTAGATAACTGAATTTAGCTCGTGTTATCGACGGGGATTCGCGGTTAACTTTTTACTCAAGTCATACGCTGAGCACTGAATAGACATTATGAGTGTAAAGGGCGAACTAACCTTTGCGAACGCAACAGACAGAAGATGAAGAATCCTCTTTCATAGAAACCTTAGGCTTAGCATAAGGTTACTTAGTTACACTTAAGTGACCATCAGATAGACATGCCCAGATATGTGTCTTGGCACTTAAGCATAACACTAATAAGCAGCACACCAAATGGCCATATTCTACTGAAATTTGAATACACAATCTTGGAACCAATTTGGGCTCTCTTCTTTGATTGATGTTCGTGTCAGCGATATTTGTAAGTTCGTCGAAGAAGTATTCGTGGGGATAGTACGTCGGAGCTACTGAGAGGATAGAAAAGAGGTCCCTTCTCCTCTGTATTCATACATTTGTGGCAGAAATCAGTGCCTATCTATTATATAGTTGCGTCAGTTTACTTATATGCTTCCTGGTATGGTTCCATGCATCCCTCGTTAGCCTACAAAGCGTTACTATGAAGACTGTATATTTTTTTGCCAAATTTTTGCTAAGAATAAATTTCAGTGATTCCGTTATGATTGTATCTTAGAGCAGTATTGTCGAGCGGCTTGGAATGTTGGTATCTAGCTGCTGCCACGACTTCATACCGGTGGAATTACTACTTTTCGTATGATGAGTGGGTCTATGTCCTTCTCCACGGTTCAAGTTATCTTCATACTCAATTTCATCAATATCGGTTGAGGTTTGAAGTCCACGATTGGCGCTACGTAGCCCATCGCTGTCATAGGAATTGTGCAGAGAGTGCTAGTTACTCCACAACATTCCGACCTCTGAAACGTATTTCTAAACGAGACTTTCTCTAGTGCTAATACTTTAGTATAGGGCTATTACATTGTATAGTGATTTCTTAGACACCCTACCTAAATTCTAGTGCTCTCATGCAAGAATAAAGTGCAATATCAGCCATTTTTACGCGGCGTTGATACTTTCCGTGATCAGAGAAACTAAGTTGTACTTCTTTAATTCTGGATGACGAATTTCTTCCATTTGGCTGGGGAAAACCAGTTTGGTTTTTATAGGCTCAGCATTGAGACTAAGTTGTTGTTGCAATTCACCAACTTTGGCAGAAATTTACCATGCTTCCTGCTGAACCCTAAATTTTACTCTATGAAGAATACATCATTTAAAAGACTGGTAAGAGTAGGGGTGATAGCACTCCCCTTTATGGCATACCATGAAGGATAGATTTTCATGAATTTCTAGAGCCAGTACTGATACAGTTCCCTTTGCTTCCTAATGTTCAAATCGGTGAGTTGCTCCTGGAACTGGGGCCGTTTTGAGCTCAGCATAGCAAACTTTTTCTATCTGTTTCTAAGTAAGAACCTTCCAGGTCATAAGGATAGCAAAAATCTCCGCCCAGATGATGGAGATAGGCTTGTCTAGTGAGTACTAAGTCTTATGTTGTCGTAACAGTTTTCTGGACAAATCTCAATGGAGTATCTGCCCTTCTTGGTTAAATTCGTGGTGGTTAGTTTAAAAACAAGATTGGTCTTTGTTCTGTCAGCTTTATTGGTACCAAGCAGTGGAATATGACTTCCTCTTTGCCCTATAGTTTGTCCAAAGTCACACATAGCTAGCTTGTAGTCATTTCATAGAAGCTCGATTCTCTGATAACTCTAGTTTGTATAGACATTCCCATATTTAATTAGAGGTCATTTTATAGGAGCTCAGCATTTGGATTACTAGACTTTTTCTTTTGTGTGTCCAAATGTGCCTTGATGACGACTTGATTCTCTTCCTTGCGATCAGTTGTATGTTTTTTTCATGGTGGCTCACCCAAGCATTCGTTTACCAATTACCTCTTTTGTACATACTCTACACTCTAAACTCTACTTGAAATGCACTAAAGATCCATGCACTCTTCGAAAGGAATGCGCGTAAAAGCACCTTTCTTTTAGCCCACACCTTCAGTTTTTAAAGACACTTTTGTCGAATTTTAAGAACCACTAAAGTGCTCATCGATAGTAATCACTGAATTTTTACGTCCTTCTCAAATTGCTAAAACCTGTTTGCTAAAAATAAGGCCAACATTTAAGCGCAAATAAACATCATAACAATCAACAAAAAACCACCGCCAATTTGCACTCTGAACAGAAAAGATACATTTATCTTTGCATAAACAATTTCTTTTTGCAAAACAAAACAACACTATGATAGAATCACGTTTTCAAAACGTTTATTGACCGTCTTATGACTGATCTAAGCTCATGATGAAATAAATCAATTAGCACCTGTTGTATCTATTAGTCTCCGCCCAACCAAAAGTTGGCAGTAAATTGTGAATTATAAATCCGCTTGAGTTCTACTCCAAAAACCCGATGACAGATTCGATTAGTTGTGTGCCATATTTGGCGATAACATTCAAAGCCAACCTGTTTGTCAAAATATCTTTCGCTTCAGTTAGTTGCGTCAAGATGCAGATGAGGTGTTAAAGGTGTTCCCCTTCTTTCCACCTACACTTTATTTGTTTATCTCTTATCGCAGAGTGCAAAATAAAGCAAAAAAAAAAAAAAAAACACAGAAAATGCGAACAAGAAGAAGAAAACGAATTGAGTAAATATACTAAGCCCGAGAGGCACTGACCTAACCCAACTGTGATCGCATTGAATGGTGTGCTTGCGTTTTTCACTAATAAAATCGACAACAAACGTGGGTGAGACAAAAATACCGAGTATCTATAGGTATAAAAAAGTATCTAAAAGCGATTTTAAAGCCACGTGGCTGTTCAGCAACAAGTAGAGCATGATACTAGACATAATAGAATATGTTACCACCCCCTAACACCACCCAGATAGGCTTATAACCGAGCGACTGACGACCACCAAAGCTTATGTCATCACAATATTGTTATCGATTGTGTGTGCTTAAAAGCCCAGTGAGTGGTTGCGGGGATTGGAGCTCAGAATAGGTCTCGAAAGGAGGAGAGAAGGTTGAAATTATTGAATGAAATCAATGCGTTTTGATTGTCAGTTGTATGATACCCTCTCTCGGTACATAATCAGACTGGCGCCGCAAACAGTAGAGCTGATTAGGGGAAATATCGTAAAATGAGTCGAAACAATTGTTTCAATTATTATCGACCCAATGGACAGCGATATAGACAAGTATTCGTTCGTTTGCTTATTGTGGGAACAAAATTTGTGATTTCTTGTCATTTGTTGTTGTTGGGTACTGGAGGAAATGGGGTGCAAAATCGGTGTATTACAGAGCGGCAATGTGTGGTCAAAGGGTTGCCAGTTTGCTACCGTATGGCGCCAGTTTTGTTCTTTGTGGTTACACGAAATTGATTGCAATTAAGGTGGAGGATTGTATGGTTATCTAATTTCAATTGGTTAGAGTATCTATACATTTGTATTTAAGTGATTCAGTGTGGTTAGCTGTTGGTGTTGTTACGGATTTCTTGACTAGTGTTTGATTTTGTTTTTTTTTTTTTTTTGTTTTTTGGTAGGGCTTCTTGGCTTAGTGTTATTGGCGCCAAGAGGTGTAAGAAATATGATTACCTATCCATACCATTGGGCGTTTTGCTTTGGCGGGGCACAGAGTGGTAGTGGTAAAAGTGTTGAATGCACAGAACATGAATAGGGTTTGATTTGCTTTCAACTAGGAAGCTCATAAGTCAGAACAGAAGGTGTAAAAATCAGCTCAAAAGCTTCGCATTCTATTCAGTCTAATGGATGAGGAGTTTCCTGGTTCATAGATCTGAGCTTTAAAAACAGTCGAATTACACTGAACTTTGAAGTCTTTTTATAGATCCATTGTGCCTGCGAGACTCGCTTCCAGCTGATGCTATACCCCAACTAATAGCACGTTTTCCAGTGCAATTGCTTCATTCTCTAATAAGGAACAGACATCGTATTGATGGTTATTAACGGCAACAAATTGTACAAACACTATCTACAAAATGGCCGCGCCCTTGTGCTGTCAAACGAGTCACCCAAAACTGCACATATATGTATGAGGTCTTGAGGGAGCGACACTGTCAAGCCACTCGAAGTTGACTGTCTAGTTTTGTTCGTCTAGCATTCTAGCAGCTACTGTCAAAGGTTATAATTAGAAGCGATGATCTGATTGGTCGCTCCTCTCTCATATGATTTTCGAATAACCAAGCATTTACATGGGCTTAACCGATCGAATTTATGTGGCGTATCAATCGATAATTAAAAATGGTAATCGATGCTAAAAATCGATATAAATAAGTTGATTGGGGTACTATTCTTCGGGAGGATCTCTAGTCTGATTTAACTCTTATCAGCTGTTTCATTGCTAGATTCCCATAGCTCTTGTATGTTCTTTCCTTTCAGTTGTCCATCTTCCTATTGATGCGCATATTCTCGAGATGAACCAATGTGGCCAAATCTGTCAAAATATTATCGAGAGCCGCCACACCCAAAAAGAAACTCCGTAATGTATCAGTTACAGTCCTCCCTGCGTGCTCTCTTTGTCTTGCCTTAATATTAAGGATCAGCTTGTGCTTTTACGTCATTTTCATCATGTTAGCTCTTCTGGTTTGCAACAATGCAACAGATGTGTCCTTGCATCTGCTTTTACGCTGATGGTAATGTTGGTCTCTAACTTTTTCGCCGTTCGTCTAAAATGAAAAGCTTTGTACTTCGTATTTCGTTGGCAGAGAAGTCCGTCGGTTCCATACAATACATGTTGCTTCTTTGGTTACGCTGACCCTGTATGTCGATAATCATAAATCGGCTATCATAAGTGCACCCACCTAGTCCGAAACTGGATTGAGGTTACCACATTCAGGTCCTCAGATCTTCTTTGTCTGATTTTGAACAGACAATCTGATGTCGAAAAGATGTAAAGCAGCTGAACTATTTTCGCTGTCTGATTTGCGTGTCGAACTGTGGTTTCGCCAACAGATAAATCCCGAAGTTATAGTCTCATTGCTCTGAATATTTGTTTGCATTTCAATGAGTTAATTAGTTTCTTTTCTTAATGTCTCTTCTCTTATGATGAGTTAGTTTTGCATGACATGTAAATCCGCTCCAATCCGCTGAATTTTACACATCACCATCGCCTTATTTTATCCGAATTGTGCTCATGAGAATATGCATTTACATTGAACTCAATTAAAAGATGGTAGGGAATGTAATTCTTTAAAATTAAACAGCGTCTCAGGCCCTTTTCTAGACACGCTGTCTGTGCTTTCCAGAGAAATGAGGAAGTTGTCATGCCATATGCGAACTGGCCTTAATCAGAATCCGTCATAAATCACGCACAAGTGTCACCATTTGAAGGAAAAGAAAACTTTCCTAGTTCTTCAACGCAACCTAACCTACAAAAAATAGAAAAAATCTTAAGGAAAGAAGAAAACTTTCTTAGTTCCACTCCAATACGCACCCAACTGCCTGTCGTGTCGAAAAAAAAAAAACCAACGACTGGGACAGAGTTCAACAGTCGGCGACAAATCACACACAAGTCACACAAATCGCATTCGAATCGCACACACCACAGCTAGGTACACTCATGTTGAACGCTGCAATGAACATGGCCTCCAATTTACCCAAGCTATGGCTCTTCAAATGGTGCGATTGAACCACAGCAGGGTGTTACTTGCCACCATAATTAGATTTAAACAAATTGGGCCAAAAGAACTTCTTCACATTCACTTTCTGTTGAGACACAAACAAAATATCTTGGCTACCTTCCTTTTGTTTAATTTGATTAAAAAAAAAAAGACTAAATGTCGCCCGGTCCCGTTCCGTGGAAAAAAAAAAAAACTGTTACACATTTGCATATTACACGTCTCAAGTAATTTGCGTGTGCAATTTTCGTCACTTACCGCTAAACGCAAGATACAGATGAGAGAGTGCCTTGCAACATCAACATCAGATCCTTGCCACTTGATAAGGTGTTGGTGCAAAAAGCGAATCGCCGCTGGCGGTAATTTCCGCCCCGATAGTTTGTTTTTGATAATCCTCACAGCAAGGTAATTTGAACCGTGTTAACTTTTGCTTGTGTTGCTGTTGCTTCACCAAAGATTGTATCGAATGTTGTACGGATGTGTTTTGGTTTGGCATCGATAATTGGAAGGCGCCAAATTGTGCCGCTCGCGGGTATACAAGGTCGTATCCTTGTATCAACAGGATTGATCGCTCAACTAATTGGACGAGAGAATGAGTAAGACTACACCGATCGCCTACGTACGACATTGACCGTGTAGACCTGTGCTTAGAGTGGATAGAAAAAAGACCATATTTGGGTGTAGAATTTTACACCTCGCTTCAAATGTAGGTGGCCATAACCGATGATTTATCGTGAAATTTAAATATTAAATGATCGCTACATGGTCGACCTTGTGTCACGCAATCATACCTACCAGACGGAGGCACCATCGAGTGTTGGCTGCTGCGACTGATGCCTGCGAAAAAAAGGGGGAAATTGGAGCAATAATTAAGGTTAAAAGCATTGGCAAGGCCTCTTCGATGATACCCTGTGTTGGCTTGTGTGATGTAAAAATAAAAACATAAAATCCTTTCTAAAAATACGTGCTTGAAGAAGTCGGTTGCTTACTTTTGGAGATTAAGTGTAACTCACGGATTAAGAGAAATCGAATGCAGTGGGTTAGTTATGGAGTTCGGTGGCACACTTCCGGTGAGAACTTGCTAAATGAAATCTGGACCTCTGCATCACGTCGTGTGTCTCTTTGTTGATCCTAGGACCTCTACTACACATTCACGTAATCGTGTGCCTTAACTTTCTTCAAACTTTTCCTCGACTATTCCACAGAATGTTCTCCTCCACCTGACCAGCGAGCACTACTTTGCCCTACGTCAGAGACCTTAGACATTAAGTTTTATAAAAGGTCTCTTTGGATTTTGGGAGGGAATAGGTCTTCTCAGCCTAAAAAACAGCGACCAGCTCTTTTGAAGCTTGATGTACATTAAAGAGCTTGACGAGTTCGAGCTTAGCGGAGTACGGGCCACACTTGTGCCTTATTCAGTTAGTCCAAAAAGGATTCTTTTCAGGCTCAGTTTGGTAGGATGTAAGCCTTCTCACGCTGAAGAAACAGTGCCTGATTCTTTTGAATCATTTCTGAAATTAAATGTCTCGGCGAGCTCGAACCTGATGAAGCAGCGAGCACAAGTCTGTCCTGTGCCATATACCTGAGTCATTTTATCTTGCAAGGAGTCTCCTCAGTTTTTGGTACGAAATGGGTATTTTTAAAGAAACAGGTTGTCACTGCGAAATATTTAAATTGACATCAGTGAGTTTGCTCTCGAACTCGGTGAGCATAATTTTCCTTCATCGTCATCCGTTAAACCGACAGATTTGACAGGGATGTCAACACTCTACACGCGTCTTGTGATAGATTGTGGCTCTAGGCTTGGCTTGCGATTATCTTAAACATTTTTACAGCAAAGCTCTTGATAAGTTTGAACTTAATGGAGCAGCGAGCAGAAGTGACTCCTTGTTGAAGGGGATCATCTTTAACTTTCTGCTGGATATCAAAAATTGTTTACTGATGAATGATTGCAGGTGTTTGCAGAATGTGATAGAGAAGTTTGGATAAAGGACACTGAGGAGACTTATGCTTCAGCAATTGGCCTGCTTGATAGAGTGTCTCTTTTTCGTGAAGTGGGTAAACGATGCTGAGTCAGAAAGATAGGTGTGGGATGAGCTTGGGCTTCGGTGCATGTGATACTCAAAGTTGGAGCCAATGTAGGCCTTCACCTTCTGAATTATTACTTCAAACTCAGTGAGAGGGTGGCTTGAAGTTTCTTCGAGATACATACAGAAACTGTAGTCCATATCCTTTGTAATATCCTCCGTAAGACTGCAGTGGGTTGTTATCGTACATGTCCAGATATGAAGCGATTTTTCTTAGGCAAATAATGATTCTCTTCTGGTTGAAGTATCTCCATGAACTGTCTTACACACTGGACGTCGCGTCGTCTCTGAGCCTGGCTCCTTTGTTTTTTTTTTTTGCTGGCCCAATGTTTTTGGGTTGTTTCCTATTAGAGGATAACTCTTAAAGCTTGACCCAGCTTAGTTTCTACTAGCCGTCTTCTTTAACAGTTCGAATCGCAAGTCGTCTAGTTTGAATTTTGTTATCCCAATTTTTCTTTCTGAAGAGTTACAGGACCAAAAATAAGTTTGCCAACTTCATCCACACGAACACTTCTGCCCACAGCCTTTCTTGCTTCCACATACTGTTCGCACATCAGTACTTTGTTGCAAAAGTTTCTTCAAATTAGTTTTTGTGCGTGGTCTCCCCCAAAAAATTGACAGATTGTTTATTTGTCTTCACCCCCAACTAAGCTGAAAAACTTTTTGTTTTTCTTTTTTATCGAAGAAAAATATCTTTTTTATTTATGTTACACTGAGCGAAACAAAAATGTTATCAATAATTCACCCTGAATGCTGTGTGGGAGATCTCAATATTTTTTCTGTTTAGATAAACGGTCAATTACTCTAGAAAAAAAAAACAAGGCTCCTCTCACCCCCGACAACCGATTACGTGAGCAGTTTCTTACACGAGCATTGCATGGAATTCCAAATCACACTCAGAGACGAAAACACATGTATTCTTTGGAATTTTTTCCTCTTCTTTTGAATAAAATAATTTTCACTTTCGGGGAAACTCATGATGATGATGATGATGATGAGTGGCGTCTGCCGAGGGCGGGTGTGTTTATAAATGATGTCCCGCACTGTTGTTGGGAAATTAGCATTCTTTTTTCGTTCGTCCAGTTGGTCGGTCTGGACTTGGACTAGTTTTAAGGAGAAAAAAAAATCGTGTAAATCAGGCGAAATTACATTTGTATCTTATGTGATGGCGCGGGGGAAAAGTATCTATAATACTTCCGTTGAAATCGAGTTTTCGATTTTCAGTGTTTCGATTGAACTTTTTTCCATGGTAGGTACTTATCGGTTGGTGTTTATCTTTGGAAATATGTCTGCGCGCACTGCTTAATGATTATTGATTGGTTAAGTAGAAAAAAACCGTATTTTTTCCGGTTTTCTGGTTGTGGTGGGTTGTGTTTTTTTTTCTCTGCATATTCTCCACCATGCACATAGAGATGAAGAGATGTATCTGTAGTATCTGTGGCAATGTTTATAATTCGATATGATCAATTTCGAATTGGTTACACTTTCGAAAAAAAAAACGGAGTAAAAAGATACTCGATACGGCTGCACCACTGTTACACTTTTACTTTATAGATTTGAATTAAATATTTATATTTGGTTGCCCAAATACCTGGTGAAATGTTGGCAGTTTTTATGTTTATGTTGTGCGCATAAATTGCACCCCCGTAGATGCAGATTTTTTTTATGGCAAAATTTATACGTGTTATCCATTCAAATGTAGTTGTACATAAGACACCCTCGTATTAAGCAGCAGACTGAAGTTATTTACGACCTTAGCACCCTACTTTTGGGAGGCAAAATAAAACGCAATAAAATCTGTGTAATTTGATGGAATGTGTGAGGGAAATGCTGCTCGTATTAGTCTGCTTTATGACACTTCGAGACGTGTACACGTCAAGCATAAAATTTTGAATTAAAGTACATAATTTGTTGACGTGTTTCGGGTGGGAATTTTAACATAAATAAGTTTGTTCTAGTTATACATTGATGGCAGCAAGTCGAAAATAGTTGATGTAGTTAAATTTAATGAGTCGGCTTTACCTGAGAGATTTATCGGTTTCGCATGGTGTAAATGACCTCAGAAGATATTCCTTTATATGTGGGAGGAGTATTTAAAGATGCAGTGCTAGTGTTTCATTGTTAGTCCCCTCTTGATAGGATCTCTCGAGTTAAACTCTAGATTTAGTCTTTATACACAAACTGCAGAAGCTGTGCTTTGGGTCACGGACGTCAAAGAAATACCTTTCACTGTGAACGTTGGAGTCCGTCAAGGCTACGTCTTGTCTCCTTTTCTTTTCATCGTATGTGTGGATTGAATTCTATGGTGCAGAATCGAAAGAAAGCGTTTCAAATTGAATGATTTAAGGATTAGTCGTCTGCTATTCTTGGATCCTCGGGTCCTCTCAAATTGAACTTCAGCGTGCACTCAAGCGAATTCTATCCATTTGTGATGTTGAGGATAAGCTGGAACAAGCTGGAAGTAATAGTCATATTCGGAGCGTCAATTACAGGTTGAGTCCCAAAAGAGGTGGATAAGTTTAAATACCATGAGGTCTTTTTCACGAGTAACAAAAGAACAATGCCGAGCTATCAAGGCCAGTTCAGCCAAGCTCTGTAAGTTGCCAGTCTTTAACTCTGTCTGGATGGTAACCAAAAGACTACGGTTGCCGACACAAGCTCTAAAAATGAGGTTCCTTTGCGGTATTGTTGGAATAACCAACAGAGATCGAGCACATTACTTCAGCTACTTCTCCGAGCGAAAGAAAATATGATTCGATGGTTTGGTTATGTAGCCGGACCGGCTTCTAGGATGGGCTACACTTGTAGTGCCATCAAATTATCGGTCCTTTGGTAGACCTAAGAATAAAAGGTTGGATTGAGCCCAACATCTCTCCTGCAGTTAGGTCAGGTCAGGTAGATGGGTGCCTTGGGACCAGAAGGTCACTGCTCACTTAGACCCACAATTCGAGTCGATTGTGCCCAATTGTTTAACCCTGGGAACGCTGTAAGAAGGTCCGCTGTTAGAACCAGCCAGATATTAGTATAAATCTCAGGAGATCCACCAGCTCAACATTGCCTAAGTCCTCCAGCTTTGAGAAGAAATGACTGCCAAGAGTTCTCTTTCTTCTAACAGATAGGGCAGGACAGTCACACAGCAGGTGACGAATAGATTCGATTTCTTCTTCGTCTCTGCAGCTTCTACAATAGTCATTATGCCCGAGGCTCTCTGCATGAAGGCCAATGACATAATAGCCGCTAATTACGCCAGAAACGACCCGTGCGTTATGACAACTGAGTTTAAACAGAGTTGATGACCCCTTCTGACTGGGGCTGCTACAAAGGGAAGGGCCCGCGATATGTGCAGCGTCGGCCCTTTCCTCCATATGCCCTGGTACCCAACTGAGGGTCACCGCTCTGGATTTCTCGTTTATTTCCTGCAGTCATCTAGGAGTCCTTCCTGAGGAATTGGTCTCATTGGCGGAGGATCAAGAATATGGAAGGTCCATTTGTCTAGGGCCGCAAATAAACCCCTCACTGTTTTTTATGTTAACCTACTCTTTTTCACAGACAATTTTACCTGTTTCTGTTGCTCTGGAGATCCGGGCATAGTAACACAAGAAATGGGTTGAACACTTATTGCTTTCATCAGGCGTAATTTCTTCATTTAGTATCGCAGAGTGTTATAATAACTTTTGGATTCCCTGTCCCAAATCTCTCATTTCTGACTTTTACCAATGTCAGTGTTTAGGTATATTGAATGTGTTTTTCGTGTATTACACCGCAGAGTCAGTGTCATTAAAGTTTTTGAACATGCCACAAAGTTCCTGAGTTCTAAAAGAAGAAATAGTTGGTGTAGTGGCATTTGAATCTAAGGTGGTATAAGGTTTCAATATCTACTCTCTATGGGTGGTGTCTGTATCGACTGTGAAGGGTTGTTCTGATTTTTGCATTCGTTTGTAATTCACAGGATTTTTTTTCGTGTTCCCGTTGAAATTCACTAAGTGCTTTGAGTGAACTATTTCATTTTGTTATCGTAAAAATCGAATGAATAAGCATTTCAACGTACAGATCCACATAGCCAAGTAGATACACTTCATGTATCTAATACTCCCTTCATCAAATCCTACTTCCACTAAATTGAATATCTCTTCGATAAATCCAGTCTTCAAAAAGTGTCACCAAAACAAATCTCAATTTAATCTCCCAACCGTCTGAGGCCCTCCAAATTTGTCTAACAAAATAATCGTCTAACATCCCTTATCAGTTCAACCCCTGTCACACAAATCGATCGTAAAGAAAAAAAAATGTCAAAGATCGACCCAATTATATGAGTGCTCGTGCTCTCAAGATATTCCACAAACAAAAAAAAAATCGATTTCAAACAAAGTATCTATAGCCTCCAAATGAGGATGAGCATCTCTTAACGCACTCTCAACAATACGCTTCCATTGATTAATTTCAAAGATCACGTTGAAGAAGAACGAAGCGAGAAAAAATAAAAGTTGAAAACTTTACTCAGAAGAGCGTGAAATTTTACGATTTTCCATTCCATGAACATTATTTACAGTATCTTGCAAGCACTTTCATCGAAACATCCACAAACATTATTCGTGTTGGTAGCATCTCAACTCAATCTCTGTGGTCAGCTCATGGAACGTGTCTGTTGTGCCCTTAATCGTGCGTAAGAGTGCGTGTGTTACAATGTTTTGTAATGAAGATAAGATGATGTATACGCAGCAGCCAGCAGCAGTAGTATGTCTTCTTTAATTCCAAACAAAAAAGTTTTTTCCTTTCCGCTTTTTGGCCTTTTTTTGTTGGTGATTCAAAAGATTTCTATGAAGATCAATAGTTTGGTAAACTAGAACGAAACAATTTGCTAAAATGTGTAGATGAGATTTATGGGCGAAGATCTGTGGGTGGGAGACTAATAGCTTAAGTGAGTACAGTATGAGCGAAAAGTTGGTTAGCCATATATGAAAATTTTACTCCAGAATGCCCTCACTAGTACATGACAGAGATCAGGCAACAAAATGACATCAGAGCTACATAGACTTACAAACTCACACATGTCTACTAAAGGCTTAGATTCTTATCGAGTTTCAAACAAGTTCTTAATTCAAAAAGAAGTTCAGCCTGACTTTCTCACTTCTACTTCTAAGTAAAAGCTAACCTCAACGTAAAATAAGAAGAACGGAAACTAAAATAGAACCCTGAAGCAGCCCATATAACCCATATAGCTTCATGCCACAATGCTTCGTTGACCTTTCAACAAGGACAAGGACTTGCCTAGTACATTTTTTTGTGATAAACAACACACAACATATATTATATATTTGGGAGTCCTCTGGAGTGATTAAGGTCTTCAGTTCGGTAAAACCTTCAAAGTTTTTGAAGTCATTGAGGTCGTTAAAGAGTTTAAGGTAGTCACGTAAGTCTTCATTCCTTTAATCAAAGTTGTTGAAGAAGTTTTGGGGTCAATGATGTCTTTAAAGTCCTTGAAGCCGTTAAAGTCTTTAAAGCTGTCACTAAAGTTTTTGGACTAACAGAAATCTTTTGATTTTTAGGCCTTGGAAGCCTTCGGAATCGCTGATATATTCAAAGTTTTTGAAGTCAATGGAAATCTTGACGTCATTTTGAAGTCCTTGATGTAGTTAAAGTCGTTGAAAGAAAGTACTGAATTCCTTGAACAAATTGAGATGCTCTAAGTCTTTTAAGTCTTTCAAGTGATTAAAATGTATTATTAAGATTCATTTAAAACTACGAAGAGTGCTTAAAGTCATAAAGGTCTTAAAACATTTATCCTCAAATCTGAATTCTGAGTATTTCGAGTTGCTGACGCTTATTCAATCATGAATGTGCAGTCATTGAAGTCCTATCGGTCTTTGAAGTCACTGACGCACTGTGAAGTGAGTCAAAGCAGGCTTTTAAGTCAGTGAATTATTGTGACCTTTAGAAGTATAGTATGCTAGTACCCATTTGTTATTAGTTAGTTTTGCTTGATAGTTTGACGTAGTTCATTGTTAAAACTTAAGATTTATTGTGAGCCGAGAAAGGGGTGATGTTCTGTATTTCGTAAAGAGTTTAAGCATACACTGAACTATGGCAGGGCATGTACACGGTGTAGGTATGTCTGTTGACCAGCTACGGTGTCTTCGGTACAGGTCTGATTAGGCTCGTCTTATTTCTTTGAGAACGTGGTTAAGTAAAGTAGTAGTCTTGGATTGTCTTAAGCCACTTTGCGCGTTACAGGGAGAGATCATTTCTTGCTCTCCCACTTGCTTTGAGTCTTTCGTATCTGATTTACTACAATCAGCTTCAGGGTCAACAAATGAAGACTGCTTCCTCAATATAGCAAGTTTGTCAGCGATTCCTTTCATCCTATGTCCAGGAACTCATGTAAGAATGATTATGTATATTGTGGACAGCAACTATCAAGAGAGTTTACAAATAACTTCAAATCAGCTAGGACTATAGAGGCACAACGCTCCAGGTTATATAGTATTATCATATTCATACCGACTGAACTTTGACTCTGCTACTATAGATCCTCGCCACGCGACACTGCCTTCAAATATTTGTCGGGCAGCCTTTACTATGCAACGGCCTTCCTTGTCAGGGCAGTTCTCAGAGTTTCTGCTTACCTGAGCTTGATAAGTCGGTCATTGCCTCAAGCCTGAATGCAAAAGCTCACACTATATCCTTTCTCAGAGTTACAAATAATTCACTCGAAAAGCGTTTAGTTTAGTCTAACACAAAGGCGGGAAAAATACTGTGAATCACAAACGAAGGTAAAAATTACATACAATTTTGCCCAGTAATGTGTACACCAACCACGGAGAACAAAAATTGAGTCTTTAGTTTCAAATGTCACTATGCCAACTCTCTCCTATCGTTTCTTTTTTCTTATGTACTTTGTGTTTATCTGTAAAAGGGCATTCATTTTCCTTCGGCTCATTATAAACAAAAGGATATTCTGTCATTTTCGCGAGTCATGGCAACTCTAGCGATGTACTTATTGGTCCGACTCTTCTGTATGTCCTATTCTTATTTTTTGATAAGATTTGATGATTTTATCTTTGCCGATTAGCTTACATATGTGAGGTATCCCATCGATATTATTGCATTTTTGTTCTCTGTGATATTGTCCTCTTCTTAGTTATGTAGCAGGCAGCATTTTGAAATGTTCGGTCCTGAATTCTTTTTGCTTCATTAGCGAGGATCGGAATGCAAATCAAGCTACGGCGCGGCGTATACCTCCCCGAGCGGTACATAGATACAGAGATATGTACTGTTTTCACTTACGAATTTTGAGCCAATTTACAGATGTTTGGAACACTCTCGCCATTAGTTCTTATGTCCAAATTACTCTGAATTGAATTCCATGGATTTTTTTGCATTCACTTATAATTCACACTACTTCTTCGCGTTCATGTTAAAATACCCCAAGTGCTTTCATTCAGCTCGAGAATGCAAATTGCCCCGGACTACTGAGCTTGGGATCAAATTCCGATTCCTTGAAAAGATCAAACGCACAGTCGTTAAAGCACAATATCTACGCAGGTGTTTGAAATTCCTCAGTCAAGTTTCCAACCATGACGCCACCTCCTTCGTATATAATCTCCTCTTCTCGAATTTCAACCCCAATCCCACTGTATAAAATCCATCCATCTATTTGCAAAATTAAGAGAAATAACTGCTGAAATTGTGGTTTTGTTGCCAGTAACTCACCCAATCTATCAGATTTTCAAAACAAACTTTGAAAACCGCACGCAATTCTGCTGCATTCTGGCCCATTTAAGGCAATTACTTTTCGCGTCACCGAATTTTTCTTTCAAAAGTTTTTATTCTCCTCTTCTGTAACCCAAAACCTCTACAAGCAATGAATTTCGTAATTAGCAGTTTATTTAGAAATTCAAAGTAAAAATGTTTTTAACCACACAGCAGCCGATATGCTTAATGTCTGTTGACCTACAAAAAAAAAACCCTTTATTTGTTTATCTCAACGAAATAGTAAAAAAAAAAAAAACAAATAAAGTTCTCTTTTTTCTGTCTCTCTGTATTGTTCCGCTAAAAAATGCGGTCATGGGAAATGCATTTTTATTCAACTGAGATACAAATAACTAACAATAGATACATAGATTTGTATTTCTAATCAGAATGTATCTGTGCCGTTAAATTTTGATGTTACTCTTGGTTGTAACAACGGTCTCGCCTTAATTAATAATTTCTGTACACACGGGACACGCTGCTGGATAAGGGGCCATCACCACTGTCCCATCACTTATCATTAAGTCTTATTAGATTATTTGAGGCGAGTGTGGTAGCCTTAAGTAGAGAACTAGCCTCCGAGTTTGTTTAAGAGTCAACAAGATACAAATTGGATTAACATGCACGCCACCGCCCACCATTAGTTCACCGAAAAAAAAAAAAACCCAGAGTTGTAGTTGACATGGATACTTATGTCTTGTCGTATCTGCTACCAATTCATTTTCGGATGGAAACAGATGTATAATCATCTAGTCGTCGTCGTTGTCGTTGTCGGTTGGCAGCATGTTATGTTGCGTTGCTCTACTACTGTCTGGGATGTGGTCAATGAAAATCTATTCTCTGTATGGGTGGTATCAGTGATTTTTATCATATGACTTGTAACTTTGAACTTTCTCTTGGATGCTGGTATGGAAATTACATACTAGTTCGAGGTACACTACTTATTAGATGTATCTTACAGTGTAACCCAAATTAATTGGTAACTGATGGGGGTTTGGCAAGTGTATGGGAGGAAATGAATGGTATTCGTCTGGGGTTTTGGTTAGGGAACTATGAATTTTATACAATTTTGTAATCCTTACGAATTCAACTGAAATAATTGTAATTTTTTCTCTTCTTTTTCTTTGCAGGTAAGTTTTTGAACACGTTTTGGTTACCTACGAGAGGGCAGAGTTCATAGATACATGTGTGGTATGATGTATTTTTAAGTGATTAGCATAAGTTCTTTTATACTAGAATTGGTTGGTGTGCAAATGTTTTGCAGCTTTAAACTCACGTCCACACTAAGGAAACATTTTGGAAACATGATCAGAACACTCTTATGCAAATCTAGTAAAGTTGTAGGTGTTTGACTTTAAGAAGGTTTAGTGGAAAGTGAGAGAGGTTCAAAGTTAAGGCTTGCAACTTGGGAGCTGCTTGGAGATCTGGGACCTATAACATGGCAGAATAAATTGGCAAATTATTTTACTTGTCGTCCAGGTAAATTGAACGGTGTGCTATATAGACCCCTGGTGTAGAGTGGTGGCCTGAACTTGGGAGCAACGAGTACATGAGGCAAAATTTGTTAAGGTTCTGAGTATGGACAAGTCTCTGACGAAGAAGGGTCCCAACCCTATTGCTGGTGGTTGACACGGGTTTCTGTTTAAGTGGAAGGAGATAGAAGTTGGAGCCGGATTTTAAGCAACTATTCCCACTACTATTTGAGATTCAAGATTCTTAGAGACGCGTAGACTGACTTACCCAAATGTGAAATAAGCCTTACGTCGTTGCCTTTTTAGAAGACAATAGTCATTATAAAGATGATGAGGAAGGCTAGTTCTCCTCTGCTTTATTACATGTCATTCCAATCGAGAACGAGAGCATATTGGCCATCAATAGCCTTAAGGATCTTATCGCTTCTAAGTTACAAGAGGTACGGAGAAGAGTATCTCCCTAGAATTTCGAAATGAGGATTGTCATAATCATCGAAAGTCTTCAGTGAGGCACTTTTCCATGCCTTTTCATAGGTCTAGGAAGTCTTTCAGCCATTCAGTTGCGGACTTACTCTTCCAGTTAAAGGCAAGTCATCCTAGATGAAATATTAACCCAAAGAACTTTGATTTAAGAAAGCCTTCCGCTAGGTTCAGGTTTATGTATAAAATGACATTAATTTGCTGATCGTTGACCAGAGTTCTTTGAAAGTTTGAGAGGCTAGAATGCCAACAACTTAGACTGCTTGGACCACGGACTGGTGTGCATGATGTTTTTAGGACTGGAGCTCAGAAAATACCTAAAAGTTTTAGTATTTCTCACAGCCCTATGTCCAAGAGTACTGTGTGTCATGTGGCTGTAAAAGATGTAACAGTTAAAAAGTGTTTTTTTTCTCCGAATTGACAAAATTAAAGAATCAAATTGATTGGTGTTCTAGCATTCACAAAGACTTTCTGCCTTCGTTTGGGCTTCTTTAATAGGAAAGCCCTTGGAGAGTAGACAGCATGAGTTTTTCATGCAAATGTGTTGGCTTCGACGAGGATTCTTTTGCTAACGCTTCAAGTTGTGCAGTTAGGATCCACCATCTTTTGTGAAAACCAGGGGCACAGCATGAAAGTATGGTTCTTTACAACATACAGACTTAGAGTAGTAGAAAAATAGAAGTCCAATGAAATAAATTAGATTCTCTGATCCTGCTCATATGACCTTAGAATAATGTAGAACCTACTTGTGTGTCTAGAGTCATCTAAGCTTGACCTTAACAAACGACTATTGAGCCTTCTCATGAGCTAAATTATGACTCTGCATAATTTTTTTGGGAAAAATCATCCGCCATATTTGGGGTAGGGATCCAATGGAAGAGGGACCAGAAGTTGGATTCTTAACCAATACTTTTGCGAAGTTTAAAGTCCAACACTCCCAACACTTAAGCCTCGTTCCTCTGTGTAATCTCTCTATCTACCTGGGTGTATCTGAATCAATTCTTGGAAGACAAAACCCACCGACACCGAGTATCTTCAGCACACTTTTAATCCTACCTAATGACAATAAAGTACACCCACTTCCTCAAACGCTATAATTCAGTATTGATGCCTAAAAGGATGCGAACATCCATTGATATCCCGACATATCATGCACCACAGTCTAACGTAAGCAGGCTTAAGAAATGAATCATAGAAAACAAAAATGATGAAGTGGATAGTTCCCATTTGCCGACTGCTTTATAACACCACTTATTGGTTAGAACATATGGCTACAAGGAGTACAATATCCTCTACATGACGGTCAAATGATATTAGCCTCAATTCCATTATCTAGCATATTTAAGACGAAGTGTTAAGTGTGTGTAAAACCAAAAAGAAGTATGAAACGTGATTTGTTGCAAGAGTTTTATGTGTGATAAATTTTCGCAGGTGTTCATCGGCATGAGGAGATGCGTTAGTTTGCGAAATATCTTTTGGTGACCAAATATGGGTATCTAATGGCAGACGACTAAAACATGACTACACGCTATGAATCCTAGACCCAATTCGACTGGAAAGAAAGTGGTCTTTGGGTTTGGCATAGTAGGTACATGCAAATGAACAGTTGTCGCCAGGAGCTGATTTAAATTGAAGTCGAAAGGTTTACGATAATTTGGTGGATAGATGGAATTTATTTACGTTAATTGAGCGCCTTGGCAAGGAAAGGAATGGGGGCATATGTTGAGGATACAGTATGGATTGTGGCAATTAAGCTGAAAGGCATATAGATCTTTAGAAAGGGAAATTTGACTTGTTTTAAAGCCTGTTTTAAGCCTTAGAGAGTTTCTAATGTAGGCAGGCGTGTGTCATACCATCGATAGGCTTATTATATTGGATAATTGCTGACGGAGTGGTCAACGAATCCTATTCGTTAAAGAACTAAGAACTCTGGAGACCTACAATCTAAACAAGCCAGATGGATGTATGAATTGGACAGGCATTAGTCTTTAAACCCTCGGACCCTAGGGCGTCAACATAACGTTTGAGCTGCCTCATTCCTAAAGAGGTGGATTCAGCACTTGACTATTCTGCGTCCGCTAATCTGCCTGCCTAATCGAGCAAACTCTTCTGGACAGATCTTAAGGCTGCTTGCCTCAGCTCCTAGGTTATTAGGTGAATGTCCAAGATCCATTGTAGATAAACATAGTCAGCATAGTCGAGGTACTTACAGTTCGATGCCTTGGCCTGAAGAACACCTAGAACAATAGTGGGGACTGTATACACCCTTGAGGTACTCTACTTCGGGTCTCAAATTCCTTCGACACCTTACCTTTTAGTAAGACGTGACACTTCCAACCCGACGTCTTGATAGTATCTGTGAGTTTTGATGCCTGCTATATGCCGAGGTTACAGTGCAGTTCAGTTATGTCATAGAGAATCCTTTTGTCACTTTTTAACCTTTGAGGCAAGTGCATACTGACGTTCAGCACTCTCACACTACTTTTTTCCGAGTATATTGGTCTTCTAGTTCGATTTGTTTTACTCCTGCAATGTGCTCATCGATCCATTTCCAAGTGTTTGCTGATAGCCATTGACCATACTGCCTTTTGCCGAGGTAGGTGAGTTCTCCAGTTGCAAAGACATTTTGAACAGCATTCCAGCTATGATCCTTGTTTCTCCTTCTTAGGCAAGGTAGCTCTTGACTTTTTGGCGCAGTTGAAGATTTCTGAGCCTTTGAGTATTGAACCTTGTTATCTTAAGCAAGTTGGAACATTTACTCTTGACAGATGCTGTAGGAAGTCTTATACGAGCTAGCATCAGACAGTAATGAGTGGGCGATCGTAATGGATGTAGGTTGTCATAGCTTGTCAGTTGAAACCCAAATGATTTTGTATTATGGCTAAACAGTTGATGTTGGAGAAGTTCATAAGCCGCTCACGGTCGCCATTTCGAGAACTCCAATCACGAGAGTGTTATTCCCAACCATCGAACCGTCTTATTCAAATCAGTCGCAAGATATCTGCCCCAGTGTCATAAGTCCACAGGCAGAAAAGTCCACAAGAGAATTTGGATGCACCTATGTGAGTTATAAGCTCACAATTAAATTCTGGGCTGTAACAAACTAGGTGGCCGAAAAGACTACAACATTTGAAGCCTTAATCTTGTGAAGAAAGTGAAAAACTTCATTGACCTCCTAAATGTATGTTAACAATTGTCAGAGGCGCTTTTAAGCGTCAACTTCAGTGAGGGTGTCCTGCTTTGCTCGCTGACAAAATTTCAAACTTTTACTTACAGAGTTTCGTCGTTAGTCATATGCATGTTAGTAAATTTACTTCACCTGAATATGAGTACACTGAAAAATATTTTATTGAGCCATAAGACCACAATCGCTGGGACAAAAGCCACAGAATTTTGCTGTGCACTTTGGGCCCATCCAGGTCGTTCAAGCATTTATAAATCAACTGTGTAACACATCTAGGTGAGTAGACTTTTGCCCTGTGGAACGCTGTCTTATAGAGAGTAATGAGTCCCTACCTACCTAGAGCGAGTCGAAGACTAAGACGCTTCGAGAAACACGTCGTGATCAGTGTCCGATAGGTAAATATTGTCAGCAAAGTATCCGTCCGTATCCACTGCGCTACAGGCAAACTCACGCTTATCCGCGTGGAAGTAGCGCGGAAGTCCTACCATTCTTTCATTCTTGTTCTTCGTTTCCCATGAAAATCCTAGCTGGCGCCACATGAAGTTGGGAGTAAAGAGTACTACATACAAAGTTGTTAGACTTTCTGCAGTGGCTCTTACTCGTCATTTAGCTAAATACCTATCGCGAGATACTGCTCCTACAAGGCTTTGTTAGTTCCTTGTCCTCCAATTTTGACCTAATACAACATAAACCAGGGGCCGAATCACTGCATGTGATAACGAGTGAGTGAGTAGGTCTACCGTTCTCATATTTGTATTGTATCGTTCGACGACTCGACAGCACAACAGTGTTCCAATGAAATGGCGCAATACAACGCCTGGTGTCATCTCAAATGCTCGATTACAAGAGCGGCAATGTCAAATTTCGATGACGAGTTACTCGTTACTCGTTATCGACTGTCATCGCCAGCTGTTCAACTGTCAAACTGACTGGAAATAGAGTTTCCAATTTCTAAAAAAATTCCTTGCACCTATATTGTATCGAATTTTCTATAACTTTTAAAAATGTATTTATTTAAAAATTTACCTAAAAATTTTATAAAAAAAAAAAAAAAAACATACACACCATTTCAGATGTGAAGGCCCCGGCGAGATTCGAACTCACGATCTCCTGTTTACTAGACAGGCGCTTTAACCAACTAAGCCACGGCGCCACTTACTACCTCTCTGTCCAAATGTATACTTGATTGTATGCACTGTGCTAAGGGAAATTTTTAATGACAAATTTCCCAATCAAAAAAAAACTTTCACGATGATAAGAAAGAGTCGTATCTTGCATCTTTTGTATTCCATTCGATACTTATCAGTTGATGGTTTCATTTTAAATTAAACCTCATGACGTCAAGAATTTCATTCATTTAATTAAGTAGTATTCCCTAATCACTAGTTAGCGCTACAAATTCTTCGAAAAAGGCCGTTTTTTATTGAGTTCAAACAAACTAATTTAAAAGATACGATGGGAACCCTGCTATTGAACCGTTAGAGTACTATAAAAACGATCACAATTTTATAGCATTTTCTCCACTCCACTAATTATCAGATGGGGGGAGGGGATTTCTTTATTTTCCACAAAAAAAAAGTATTTAAAAATTATTAAGAAAAAAAAAACTTTAGCAATAAACGCCACACGAGAAGTATCAATAAAAATGTATCTCAATTGCAAAAGGGGGGAGCGGGCAGGGGTCATTCAAATCACGACGACGACGTCACACAGCTAATCAACACCAAAGCAGCATATGAATAGAATTATAAACAAAAACCACGCATGTCATAAAGTTTTTTTTTTTTTTTTTTTAAAATATTAATATACAAACGCATACACATCGTAAATTAGTTTATAGAAGTGTTAGATAGTAGAGGAGAGTTAATTTATTATCCTTCAATCGCTATAAAGTGTGTATTGCATCAGGGGAGCATTGGGAATAGTGATTACGACAACAAAACAAACAATCTTTTATGGTCGCAGAAGGGAGCTGCAATTATGTGTGCAATCTAAAATGAATAAAACATGAAGAATGGTTTGGTGGGTTATGATTTGGTGCTTCCTCATTGTATGCCTATGAATGGATATGTGTAGCTACTGGGCACGCAAAGTTTATGGTCGATTTGAGATGCAAAGTTTGACTTTAGGATGAGGGTGTAGGAACTATTAGTCGTGAGTAGATAGTGTGGCAGTAAGAGCTGATTTCTCACAGTACTTACGTGATAAAACATTCCGTGACTATGTTTATATTCATGTTTTAGCGCCAAGTGAGTACGTGATGATTTTAAAAGCGCCTGTTTTATGCATTGGTATGCAATTACGAGGATTGACTTCTGTGGTGGCCTTAAAATAAATTGGCGCCTCTTAATGTGCACCTGAAGATCCCTAAAACTGATAAATTCGATGGTAAGCATCAAAGCATTTGGTGACATGAAAGAAAGAGCGAAACGGAGTAGACTCGATCGCAAACTACTCCAGTAAAGTAGCTCCAAGGAGCCAGTAAATCCTTGAAAACCTGTCGAAAACAATCAATAAATTGCCTTAAGATGCAGAAACAAATTTACCTTAAGTGGTCGTCCAATAGAATCCGTCGGCGAACATATTTAACTGACAGCTCCATAGAATACTCGCTCACCTATAAGCAGAAGACGTAACGTGTAGTAGACGAATCTGTTGGCAGTCGATTGACAGTTAAAGACACGAACAAGGTATACAGTGGATATGTCATTTCCATCACATACGTCAAATGTCAATGTATCCATCGACGTAACGTAACGCGACAGATTTTATGAAAGGGCCCCTTTACCTCATCACCATCCACTGAGCTTATAAAGTCGACAACAGACATCTTCCAGGTTAACCCTAACTCTTCCATGCAATAGATCTTCCACCTCGCAGTGTTTGTTGCAACGTAGGCATGGATGCTACAAGAGTCAAATTCTGGGATTTTTATCCACCAAACTTACCTTACCCCTTACCACTGGTTGACTGTTATTAAGCATTTCCATGCAAAGGAGGACTTTAGACGTACCTGATTTGTTTTGCTGGTGACACAGAGTTTCGTTGTAGCTGTTGTCTTCGTTGTTCCTCCGTTATGCTTGAAACAGGTTCACTTACTGCTCCCAAGGAATTGAAAGTGATGGATTCAAGAGATTTGATCGCGAGTTGACTGTACCCAAAAAAAAATAAGCGCTGTAAATTTTACAATTGAAGGCAGTAGATGACTCACTTAGACTGAGATTCGAACCTCTGCTCGTTAGCCGATGCACTAAAAAGCTCAAAGTTTTAAGTTTCTTCGATTCTATTGCGAACTTGATAGTCTGTTGCAAATGTAAAGTACAGGATGGAGTAATGGACACCCTTGTTGACAAACTTCACTAAGACAACATAGAATCCATTGTAACTGATGTTTAGCGAGATTTGAACCGCCGCTCAGTAGTCTGATGCACTAAAAAGCTCAAAGTTCTATTTTTTTGAGCGTTATACTCATCGACAGGTTAGGGTAATGGGTGCTCATGTCGATAGAGTTGAAAAGAGTTTCCTAGGACCAAGTAGACATTATGAATAGTACTCTCCAATGATCTAAAAGCTGCTTTGTTGGGTAAAAGTTGTGTCTCTTTTAACGTGAAGAAAGGATCGTACACCTCTTTTAGGCAAACGAAAGGTCGAAATAGAAGAAAGAAGTTCTATCCTTAAAACCTCAGCTATTAATCGCTATGACGTTGTTTAGTAAAGCTGTTTTTATCTATTTCCCAAGCTATTTCTCATTTCTTTTTCGTCTCATTAATTAAAAGTGTTAATTGGATTTTCTTTTGAAAGAGGAAAAAAATTCCTTGATGACACTCTCACGTGTTTCAAATCAAAAAAAAACAAAAAAAATTCAGTATAGATACATGGCTAACTATTCGAACCAAATTCTTCAATGGAACACACACAGAGGATTAGATCTCTCAATAACCGTGACTTAGTCTTATTAGCAAGTTTTATCATTCGTCGTTGACGCGCAACAACTTCATCTCTCTCCGCCTGTGTCCATCTTGTTTTGTGTGGTAATTTTCTTTTGTTTTTTTTCCCTCCTTCTGAGATTCCCATCTCAACTGCATATCATTTCGAAAGTGGGTCATAATGCATTAAAAAAATAAAAAAAAATGCCAAAAATTCAAACAAGTTATCAAGGTCTGGTCAATGTAATGCAACTGACCGAAGAACACGAAAGTATCTATACATATGCATGTATCTTTATCGATTTGAATCTTCTTTCGGTACTTTTTAACACCATTTCATCGTCACCATTGTATCGGCAGAACAAGGTGTCATAATCAAATTAATTGCGATCTGAAGATAGTTTCAACTTTGAGGTTTCTTTCTCAAGCAGGTGACGCGTTTTTTAGTGAGTTTTATGATGCTCGAAACGTTTTTCTGGTTATTTTATTTTTACAACTTAATTCTGTTCCACAATCAATGGACCATCTGATGTATCTATATCTAGATATTTATGCAATGCACCGTTACATTATAATGAGAGATGCACTTTTCATGTAATTAAAAAAAAAAAAACTAAAGGAAAAGTTTTTTGGCCCCATCGTGACGTTCTCAACAAGAGGCGGCTTTGTTTATACGAGGAAGTGCCACCGAGAGTAACGATTTCTTTTAGGCGGCAGATCGGGATACACACAGGTTCACGGGAGAGAAAAAGTCGTGAAAATTTATTTTCACCTTGCTGCAGATGGATATGCTTTATTAAGACCGAAATTTTATAAATAAACTTTAAGAAAAAAAAAGCAACCAAGCATTGTGAGGAAATCAGGTGTACCTATTGCATAAGATCACTGTAGATACGGATGTACTTCTAGGCAAGATAATAAAAAAACACCAAACACACAGATGCAAGAAAAAGCTAACAGATATTAAAGCGCATCTGCAATTGTTTATGCAAAGTACACAGTTTATTTGCCAGAAGAGACTAGGAAGAAAACAGGAAGACAGCATCTGTCAACGGAACTATAAAATAAATCCATTTCGCAGATACTCATGAATTTATGGTGATTGAGTGCGAGGATTCTAATGAATTCATCACATGACGCGAGAATGATTTCTATTTTTGGATCTAAAGCAGAAGAACTGATAATGATGTGTGATTGTTGAGGTTGTAGCTTATATCTGTGGTCTTTGGTATCACGCAAAGCTGGAAGTTGTGATCGTAAAGATTCTTAGTGGCGATTATGACGAAAAGGAAGTGTTAGTACTTTTGAATTGCCTCCTCTAGTGCTGTGCTGCTGACAGGTTAAAATTTATTTATTTAAGTAAGCTTTAGTTATCTGCTCGAAATAGCGGTTGTAAAAAATCTATTACTTTCTGTTTTGAAATTAAGGCTTTTGCATTCAAAGATCCCTCTAGTTAAAGGAGCTTTTACTTTCGATTTGAGAGTAAACACTTTTTATTTTAAACAATACACTTTAAGAAGGACTGTAGGACTGTGGTCACTATCCTAGTCAATTTTATATGGTAGATACAGCTGCTGCTCACCAAACGCGTTTTAGGATTTCCTTCTATGACTCAGCGCACTCATTCGGTTGAGATCATTGAGAGCTTCATTACTGAAAATCTACTCATAAATCCTACGCGATTGCTACTCGGGGTGTAGACTTAAGGGAGAAACATAATCAACATTTGGCCGCATATGCACGCATATATAAACCTATGAATACACACGATCTTATGAGCCAACACATAATAAGCCCAGCGTCGATTCGCTCAGTTTTCGGGCACTTTCGGAAACATTACCGAACATTAGAGAGAGCGCTCTCAGCCGCTCATATGAGAATTTGAATTTCTGCCTGGAATAAGCTAAAGTGATTAGGAGGTGGACTACTAAGGGAAGGTTTAAATCTCAGATAAGACCGGTCACAATAGATTCTTAGTGAAGTCTTGGCAACTTTGTGGAAAATGACGCCCACTATCTTGAGTAATATAAGGTTAAATCCGTGGGTTTGTGGAGATGAGTTCTGCACGCTAGATTTAAATGATGCCCACTGAGGTGGAGGAATCTAGTCCCTTGCCGGTTCCCGTCAATCTTGTAGATTTGGGGAATTTCATCGACATGCTAGAAAGCTTCTCCAAGCCTTTAAAAAAAACATTTCCCCAGAATTTCCTTGTGTACTGGAGACCAGAGCAGCAGTATAGAAAGTGGGTGATATCCCTCAATAAATGGTCTTCCAGTCTTTTAGTACAAGATTCTTGTCAAGTGTGGGCTATACTTTCTTCAAGACGAATTAAAACTTGAGTAGGTATGTTAAGTTAGAATATTTACAGAAGAGTCGGTTGTTTTTATGCTTGATAGTGATCCTCCTATTGCTAGATCATCAGCATAGAATAACCTTGTGCTTTGTTTTGTAAGAGTCCTTTAAGTTCCTCTTGGCAGCACATCAGAAGTTTCAATTTTATTTTTGTGACAGTGGCTGTTGAAAAAGTATGTGATAACTTTCAGAGCTATTGTTCCTACCGTAGTTTCATGCTTTGATATTGGCATTGTAGCTATGTCAATGTCCATTCTGATGAAGATGAACCGTGTGTTATGACTACCAATCTTCACCAGATGTTCTTTCATACATGTCCTGGCCACAAATATGCTTTATTGATCAATCCCAACCACCTTTAAGCTGAATCCTACATTTCTAAATCACACTTAATGAGTATTCAATGTGCTGACACGCCCTTAACTATTCAAAATAAATCCAATTAAATTCGACTCTATTCATCTGTTTTAATCAAAGCCAAACACCCAATTTCCTATGTCATCGACCTCTGAAGTAATCGACGAGCCCTTCTCATTGAATACACATTCAAAGCTGACCCATTTGTCTCACTTAACCGCGGTTCCACTTATGTATGTATACACACTCCATCATTATCCAGTTCTCATAATTCCCTTACCGAATGTGTGGGCGGAGAGGGTAACTTAATCCACCAGCATGCTCCCAAAACACACAGTCGTATGCAGATTTTTATCAATTATGACGAAGCTTTATTTTCGGTCCCGACTCTCACCATCTGTCATCGATAAACAGCCACCAGCGACGACGACGCCACTTATGTTGACGTATCGAACTAAGTTGGTCTCCCTAGGGGACTCCATCATGCGGTAGGGCTGTGAAATATATATCCTCTCTCATTGCAGGTGGGAAGGGTTCGTTTCTCGATGGTCAAAGAATATTATTCTAATTATAGACCGGTACACGACTGCTGTCATTTTTCAAAAACCAAAACTCATTTGCATACATTGCACGCGTGCGCGTTATCTCATCGGTTGCACGCGTGCGATCGGATAAAGATAAAAGCTTTTAAACCTCACCCATTTATCATTTAAATTAGGCGAACCTCCCAACATGAAAATTGTATCTTTATTAATTATACCGTTATATCTTCTTCTACTTCTTGAAGAGATAGTATAATTATTTTCTTGAAAATGTATCCTATGACCACCATGGGTGGTGCATAGTGACCCTGCTCCAGAAAGGAAACAAAAAAAAAAGTATCTATAACCTATTTTGTTGTGAGAGTAAACAGAAATGCCAACCTTTGACATATCTATAAGATACAGCTAGCGTGTACATAGAATTAGTAAGGATTTTCCCACTTTATGTCCACTTAAATTGCTTGGGTCAATAAAAAAGAGGCTTGGCTTGCGAGATGTGATCTTGAGATGACTTCATTACCGAACAGACATTTATTTTTTTTGTTGACATTGCAGTGTGATCGACATTGTAGATGAAGTTGTTATCACCTTTTGGTAGAAGATACGCAAATGACCTAACGCACTGATGCATTCCTCTTTGTCAAGAAAGCGTTCCAAAGCCAAACAAACAGATGCTACAAAGTAGAAGTGGTTCTGAGGCGGCAATGAATGAAGATGTTCTCGTTTGTAGATAGTTGCGTCGGCGTTGGATGGGAAATTATGAAAGAATGTCTTGTCATAAAGCAGGGGAGAGGGGAAATTTTAAGTGTAAATATGTTTACTCATTTGGAGGTTGAGTATACGGATATATATTTTGACGGATGGACAAAAAGTTAAGAAGAAGGTGACGGTAACACTCTTGGAGAGGTGATGTAAGAGTTTTTCATTTCTTTACTTATGAGGCATGAACTTGGTCTAAATTGGGGAAGGAAGTCTTATGTAATTGAGTGTCTTTATGCCTTGGCGGTTTGGAATCTCTGTGTGGTCGGAAAGAACAGAGAATGCATTGTTGAAGAAAGTATCTGTAGCTTTAATATGAAATTGTTTCTGAAAGCAGCATGCAGTATGGGCAGTATTTTGTATAAGATTTACTTCAAATTTAATCGAAATAACTTAAGTTCCTTTAAAATTTGCTGAGAATATTACCTATCGCTGACTAGTCGTGCGGCACGTCATTTGAAAGATTGTTTGATGATTCTGCCTGGACAATTGTAGACACATCAGGGGTATTTTGAAACAAATAGCTGCTCCGAGGCCAAACAAGTCTGCTACTGTACCGTGTTAAATCAGTCCCGTCGAGGTAAATGGTTAAACTCCGTAGATACTCTTAGATTGCAAGACCCTGGACTGAGTAATTGTCTGAAATATTGATGCAAATGCTCTGCGTTTTTGAGGAGTATAGTAGTTCCTATATTGTTTCCACCTATTCTGCTTTTGCCAACTTAACAGAAGTCGTAATGACGTAAGTCGCAATGACAGAAATGTTAGCAAAAATGGGAGTGTTTAATAACATTTGCTCCAGCTCTTGCGTACAGTCTCTAGTCATAACTACAATATGTTGAGGTGGTATCTCAGGTCATAGTAGCCTGTAAGAAAGATGTCCATCTAGCGCTTGACTTTAAGCTAGAGTTGTTAGACCCCTTAAATATTTTACTAGTGGGCTGGCAAAGCTTGTGGTCCCAGTTGTAAATCACTGTTACCCAACCAAGATTTCCTTTGGTGAGTCCTGCAAGAGCACACGTGGAAGTACCTTACTGACTTGGAGTTCACTGAGAGATCGCTTTAGATCGCAACGCATTTTGATTCAACACTTCTACCTACTCTGACAGAATTTAGGTGCTAGCATCCCCAAGACCAGTTTAAGAATCAAACCAAGCACAGACCTCAATAGCATGGACCACCGGCGGACCAGGTACACTGTAGACTTGACATTTTTGTATTGGGTCCATCCAAACCAGCTTAAGACTTTATCTGAGATCCGTCGATGAAAAAGACCAGACTGCTAGGACTCGATACGGATCTTGCATTACACCAGTTCGTATAATAAATCGTTGTCATAATATTGAGGATAGTCCAGATCATGTTCCTTAAGGAAACTTAGTCAAGTATTGCCAGATATCCCACAACTTAGTCTCACGGTTACTATACTTCATGGTACATTGAGCAGCCGTCTTCCTGATGCATATTGGTAGACGCCAAACAATAACGTCACTTCTGCTTAAGTGACGCGGTGGTGGCGCGATTCACCAATTCTCTGTCTTATTGTCCCATAAGAAAACTAGCACCACGCCAAGACTACATGAGCACTATTTGCCAACCGATAGTGGATATGACAACGTGTGTGAACCAATTTATCATTAGAGAAGTGTCACCTCAAGTTCTACCTTCTGTGACGCACTCATTGGCGAACTTAATGTCTGAATTCGAGTTGAGGCATTTGTCTGCTGACTACAGGTTGAAGACTGGTCTGTAATTGCCACTAGAACGCTATAGCAAGTAGAAGTTTTCTTTAAGGCTTTCTGCTGCTCCTATTTCTAAGAAAATGGCAATGTGAACTATTTTCAATAGATTAGCTAAAAGACTGTCTATGACTAGCGATCACAACTGAGAAAGAACGCCAAATTGAAGGCAAACTTTGTATGCAGTTGATTGCTTCTCCTATAGAGTTGTAGCCAGTATTAATACAGTGATACCAGCGACCTGGTATGGTCTCTGAACTGTTCCCTATGTATAGCAGATTTTATTATATTCACTCTCGATGTCTACGGAGCCACCTAGAGGTAATATTTCTGCAGTTTTTGCCGCAGTAGATTAGCTTTTTCTGTGCATCAAGTCTGTCTGGGATAGATACATTTTAAGATATAAAAATCTGCAAATGCGATGTATCTTCAGGGGTCTAATAGGGCATAGGATCATCTCCACCGGTAGTTTGAGGAAAGAGGTTTTGAAAGAGCCTACTGCCCCTCCAACCTTATCTGGACTAAAGCTCACATTATTGACTCGACGGAGGCGAACGCCGAAGACTCACTAGGAGCTAAACCCAACCAACAAGCTTGAAGCATTCTAAATAGTGATCTTTCTAGTTAGAAGTACTTAAATGTATTTTTATCACTGTAAAGGAGGAGGCATAAAATCTTGTTTGAATTTGAATAATTGAATATAAATGTCAAGGCTCGTTAAAACTCTCTTCCTACCTCTTTCCCACGGGGCTTCTCGAACCCTTTCATTTATAGGAAAAACAAAAAAGAAAAAACACCAATCAAAATGTATTAAACTTTTAACACGAACAAACTCTCAAATAAAAGAGATCCCCCTCTTGGAATAGCTTTTATAACTCAATTAAGTCAACATTTTTTCATGAGAAATGCATCCGAAAGCGATGCTCATTCAAGTTTCTGGGTCAAAAAAAATGCATCATCCTCTCCTCCTCTGGTTTAATTTTTTTTTTTGTAGCCAACAAAACATCACTCACAATCACATCATAGTGGCTTCAACCTCATGGAATTGGCTATAAATTTTATTGGCAGCTAATAAACGAAAAGAAAATTCCTCGAAATTTTCAGTTTTGTGTAATTATAGTATAAAGCTTGAGGAAGAAAAAAAAGAATACTGAGACTGTGCGTGTGGTGTCCACACAACGGGATAAATATAAATTAAGCAAAATGCAATTAAAATAACTGGGAAGGCTTTTTATTGCTGAGGTTGAGGGTGCATTGATTTATAATCTGGGACACATGGATGTATCTTTAAAATGGTCGATTATGCGCGGCTTTTTAATTTAGATACTTAATCTATTTATACCTTGTAGGGTGAAAGATAAACAGATATAGATACATGCGGAAAGAAAGTTGTCTTCCATTTTATGATTAAGGGCCAGTTTATTGCGGGGGAGAATTATGAGTATAGGTACCTACTGGGTGCACTATAAAGCCTCTTAATCTTAATTGGACGAGTGTGTGGGAATTTATGATGTGAAAAAGACATATCTATTTCAAAGGGACGATCGATCAAAATAAACATAAAAACCCGTAAATGGTGGGCATATTTCAATGTCAAGACTGTGTGTTTGCTGGTGTGGGCACTCGCCGCTTGACACCTACAAAAGATTTCCTCGGGGGAAATTTATTAGTTTTGTGGAGTAAAGACATTTGTAGGGCTTTTTATCTTACACGATGTCAAACAATGATGTTGCAATTAATAGAGTTGGAAAAAGGGGGCGATAACGCATTTAGGGTAGGAGTCTCTAATGGAACAGCTGGCTGAGGTGAAAGTTAGGCCTTATCGAGAGAAGGGTGATGCAATTTTAGGTGCATACCTTAAATCACTCAGCGATCTTAAAGTTTGGTAACGCTAAAGTGACCTCCCTCTACTAAAGATTATATTAGCTGCATGAAAGTGATTTACGATTGTAATAACTTCACAGCTTAATGCATGCGTCATACGGCCAGTGGTTATCTAATATAAATGCCTTGACTTTGTTTGGAAGACGTGATCATTACAGAGGCTGATCACTTACTCAAAAGAAGCCTCTTAGTACTGAAATGATCAGTAAGGTACAAGATATTTGCGTTCACCTTACCATTACTAACTTATGTCCTGTATACCCTTGTGAGTCCTAGGGTCTCTGTTACGCCAACTGGCAAACCTCCGCTTTGATCCTTCCTTCATGTTTTCTGTGGTTCAATAGTTCCATAGATGGTCGTTCTTCCCTACATCACTGATCATTTTCCATAGATAATACCAAGATCAATTGATCATACGATTGTTAGATCATCGCACAAGCCTTATAGGCAAAACATATTAATACTTAATTAAGGAGATACGATCACTTCAACAACATTGATCATTGACCAATCATTGGTTACGTCAGCTGCAGGAATGGCTTTATAAGGATAATATCCTGAAAGAAAATACGATCACTCTGATCTTGGACGATCATAACTTTTTTGATATCTCAGACAACATATCTACATAGTTGCAATTATTATCACTGCCAAACATGAACTGAATGGTGATAGAGGATCGTTTTGGAGAGTGCTATCGATCGTATAAGTATATAAAAAAAACCCTAGATCGTACATAATGGCAAGAGTAACTAAAAACGATTGCAAGAGTTCTATTCAATGCTGATCTTGAGGATATACATATGTGCATATATCTTGAGGTCCAAAAAAGTTAGCTGATCGTTACAAACTCCTTTTCTAAGTGTTTCAGATAAATTAGCCCCTGATCGTTTAATTACAAAGATGGTTATACAAAATACAGAGAAAGCCTATATATGGTCTTAAGGATTTCCTGGATCGGGATGGTTCATAAGATCAATAGATCATAAGATCAGTAGCCCATATGACCTGTAAGTACTATTTTATACAGAGGCTGATCTCAAGATCACTTAGTTGATCTATAGATCATAAGATTCATAGACAAGACGATCAGTAACACACCTGACTTGCAAGTACTATAGTTTATCTTAAGATGACTTCAAAATTTTGATCTTAAACTCATTATGATGCATCATTTCCACGATTGTTTCCACCACTCATGATGTACCTATTTCTATTTTGTTATTCAAGATCAGATGAATCTTAAATTTCCTTGTAAAATTAGCGATTCTCTTCGAAAATTCAAGCTAATTAACCCGTATCCTTGTCAGAATATCCCTCACGTTTCATATAGGTAGATAGGAACGTGCTAACGCCACTAAATTACAAAATCTTATCACTCAAGGCACAACCAACGGTAAATGACAAATCCTCGAATCTCTGTTTAGCTTAACGATTTCCGGAATGACCACTACAGACCTGTCATACAGGCACTTTCAGAATTACTTCCTTTGTCAGGCCTCACTCACTCCTTGTGACCTCCCACAAAAACCTTGCATTATGCAAAATTTACGACCCAAACCTTTTCAGTGTACTGTTCCAAAAAAAAAAGAAACCCAATCCCCATCCACGTCACGTCCGGCAGTCAATGGTTAAAAGGCCATAATTCACATTAGCACATTATAAATATGACGAACTGCCATTATGCACTCTGATGAACAATGTGCTACACAGCAGAGGACTCATAAATATGCATTCCACTGAATATAAAAAAAAACTGAAATCGAAATCATTTAATTTATTTTATATCTTTTTTTCTCTTTCATCGGGCGCCCATTTGCATCCAAAGACAAGTAGGTTCCAGATGCATTATGGGCTTTTAATGGAGAGCCACCATTCACATAACTTTTCCGGGAAAATATCGAAATGAAAAACAGGTTCTCCTAAAATGCAAATATCCAAAATAAACTTTCGTTTTGGTCTCTCTGCTTATAGATAGACATACACAGAGAAAAAAAAAACTAAAACCGTAAAGATAAACAAGACGGTGGCCCTTTGATCAAACTTCTGGTACACCATATCCCGCCAGACAAATATGTGACACACATCTGTTTAATCGAAACAATATTTCCATATCCACAGGGTGAAATAGTGCACTTTGACGGCTTCAACTTGACAGAAGTTTGACGTACAACTGACATTCACAAGTTAACTGCCTACACTTCTGTCACTGGCGGCGCGCCGCGACGTAACAAAAAAAAAACGTCAGGTAGTAAAGAAAATAACACCAACAACAACAAAAAAGTGTCACAAATCATTGACAACGACAATTACTTTGCTTTTAATTGACTTAATTGAACGAGCAATGAAATTTAACTATTCTGTACTGCCACTGAGCCATGTTTTTAATTAACATTTTTATTGTTGAGCGTTTAGCTTCTTGTCACGATTTGAAAAATAAGAGAGACAACTCAGATGGATATGTTCTCGGTTGTGTTACTTTACCCGCCTACATGACAATTAAGACGTTTTGTTAAAAAAAAAAAAGGAAAAATCTTGGCCAGACCAATTAAGAGTTTTACTTGGGTGGACTTTTCATTTTAAGCGGCACCCTTTTGCTTAACCTTAAATGGGTGCTGTTGAAAGTGAACTTGGCTGATGGATGTTAATTGAAATGGGTGGATGATTAATTTATAGTGGTTTTCCGGATTTTTAAGGAAAGAGTAATTATCGCGATAGCCTTCGATGGGCAAAGCAACTAAAAGTGGGTTGAATGGTAAGAGACAAATGGCCACACTGCTAGGGCTGATGCCTTAATTGAACTTTTCCCAAAAAGAGAACGTCTGGTCAGCCAACACTGGCAAATAGTGATGTCGCTGTCACTTAAAATGGAATTACTTTTTAATCGTTTTTCATTCATGCTTCTTATGAAGTATCAACGAAAGAAATTCAATATCTCTTATCTAGAGAGCTTTTCGGATCCTTCTACTGTATTGTGAACTGCAATCAAAGAAAGTCACTTATTGTAGTAATCTTTTTCATATATGTACATAATTCGAAGTCGCCTTGTCAACGCTTAAGGCCTCTTTCATCATTCACAGTGAAGCATCGCGATATTCTGCAACAAAATTATGTATTTTTGGATAATTTCAGACGCCCAAACTTAAATTGGCAGTCGTGTGTGTTTGTCATTCTCTAGTGTCTCTCTGTCGCCATAAAAACTGTTCTACTCATACAATCTTCATTTGTTCCATCAATCAGAATGTTTCTGATACATTTTTATCAAGTTTTGCGTGGAATTTAATGATCTCAACATCAAATGAATAGGTGTTCTGGAAAATGATTGATTATAATTGTTAAAAGTCAGCCAAATGTCAAATGATTTTGACAGCTAGCAAAGTACAAATAGATGGCGTTCTTGGGTGTTCAGATATGGTTTGTGTCCAGGATATTACTTGCCACCCTGTGCACGAGTGTGTAGGTGTCTTTCAACAGCGTATTTTTCGCACTATAGATAGAGGTCAATTAGAGCTGAGAGCAGGAGCATTAAACTTCTGCTAGAGCTCTTTAGTGTTCGGTACTAGAACCTATCCTGCTTCACATCATAGTGAAGGAAGGCATTTTTACGCGAAGACAGCTTAGATTTTCAAATTAAATCTTAGATTTATTAGAAGTGCCATGAATGCCGTTCTATGCGTACCCTTGATAGGACCAGAAAAAGATAGCCGACTCGAATGGAATCGCTTTAAAAAGTGGTCGGAAGAGTTGACGCGCGAGAATCTTGTAAGGGATTGCAAGAAGTATGTACTAGCAGCTCAAATCCATAGCTTTGCTGTTCACACCAACATAAGAATCGCTGTCCGTATAGCTTAACTTCAGACAAAAAGAATCGCAGCCAAAATATGTCTAAAGCAAAAGTGGCGTAGAACACTTGAGGGGAAATGAGTTGGAAGCAGGTAAAATTCTTCATAGACCTCTCCTCAACAAATTGATGATCTATGCTCACTGAATGGTCAAAGGGATTTAGCTAAGAAAGAAAAGAGCAGAAACACCCTAAGCTAGTAGTCAGTATTTTTAGAGTTTGACATTGCAGACAAAGTATAGACTAACAGAGATCATACAGAAGCAAACTAGGTACCTAATACCTCCTTCGTACACAATTCAGGCCGCCTAAATCGCTCCTTCAAGACATATGTAAGTTTCTATCTCCCAACCATTTTAACGGTCACTTCATTACTCTTTTGATTACCATGTTGCCAATTTGTCCCGATTACAACATTATCTTCTTCTTACTTGAAGCAGACTAAATTTTATTACAGTTTAACGAGTATCTACTGATTATTTAGAAATAAAATGCAACAATCATTAAAATTTAGTCCAAAAAGTGGCATATTACACTCTATTCAATTAAATTTTATTCAATTCCGCGATTATCTTCACCAGTTCTAGTACTAAAAAGGCTATTTCTCTCTTGACAGAAATAATTGCGAGTCAAGCTTAATGTCAGGTCAGAATTGTCATAAAAAATAACAAAAAAAAACTTTGCCTTGTCGTTAAATTTCATAGACAAAAGCAAAATTAATAAAAAAAAAAGAATTATGAAATTTTGATAATATTTTATAGGATTTTATAGAAGCCATCAAAAGATACCGGCCAATTTGATTTTTCTGTCCAAAAATATACACCAAAATGTTGTTTTAATAGAGAAATCTTCTTATCGATTGAAAAGTTGATTGACCCTTTTATTGTTCGCAAAAAATATTTTCAATTTTGCCACCCCAGCAACAGGAAATGTGACACACTGTTAAACCCCTTACAGTGAACCACAAAAGTAATTTTCATCTATCGGTTTTTTTTAATATCTTTTCAATTAGTTATTTATTACTAACCTCAGAACCCTTCAACATTATTTTCATCCGAAAAATAAAACAGAAAACCTTTAAGTGGCCATAAATTTTCGTAGAAAAAAAAAAAAAAAACTTCAAATTGACACAGTTTCAAGTGGTGTATATGCACTGTTCCCTTTCAAAACAGCATGATACCTATCCAAATGTCAACATACGAGTGCGAGATACAAAGCCAATTCAAGCGTAATAATCTACAAAAAAATATATATATTTTAACACCCTCTTTTTTTGCGGGACTAGATTGGGTGATTCCTTTGTAAAAGTGCGTATCTCATTTCGTTGGCATTTTCCATTAGGTACATCCTGGAAGTGGGTAAACCAAAGTTTGACAGGGGAACCTTTTTTTTATAAATAAAGAACACAGAAATGAAGGCATCTAGAGGAGGAAATCTCCGGCACGCAACAGGGCATGAAATATGTGAATGGCTGCGAAAAGGGCAATAAAGATTAGATTTTCTTTCCATCGGAAAGAGGGAAGAGAGCAGCAAAAAGTTTGCAATCAATGAGGGGCGAAATTAAAAGAATTCTCATTAAAAAATTGAGTTATGCGCTGTCGTTTGATATCGATATTTTCAACTAAAAGAAGTAGGAGATGCGATTGAGATGGAAACAAACTTTTTTTTTGGATTTTAATTGACTTCACGAATAATGACAACCTTGAGGTGGAAACACATTATACTGTCACTGTGAAACTGACAGTTGTACTGATATCGGTGCGTGGCAGACACATGAGTGAATTTGAATGCGTTTTCCTTTTAACAGGTATTTTTGTTTAGATGTTCCTTTCTACCGACAGTCAATTTGTCAAAATTAGGTTTTAAGCAATAAATGTACTTTATTTGAGCGTGACATTTGTACAGTACGCAAGTAAAGAAAAGGAGAAACATACAGTATAAATTCTATATATATGTACATAGATGCATTCAGAGCCCAGCAAAAGGCAAATGAGCGAGCTCTGCTAATAAGTCAATGCTCCTTGAGAACTGTTAAATTTTACACGCAATCTATATTCGCACGTTCGTGATTGACAGTCATTACGGGAACTGCTTTCATGGCTTCTGTCATTTTCTTTTTTGAACTGTCGGTATTTTGTTGACAAATTAAATGGAAAATACGATTTTAAAAAATTATTAACAAATGACTTACGTTTTTTATTTCAAAATTTGAATACAAACAAATTTTTACAAACTTCAAAGTGAAGCAAAAGTTCTATTGTTTTGATTTCTACTTAGCTCGTTTGTCAAGCGAAAGCAACGCGCTCAAAGCGTGATTGTGATTGGTTGTTAATGAAATGTCAAAATTCACAAATACTCCCAAGTCCCTGAACTGTGAATGAATCTTAACTGCCGCAAATTCAACCAACGACTGTAGAACTTTTAAGAACTTTCATCAGTTTTCTTCTTTACAGACGTCAAAGTCAGAATGTCAAAATCAAGTGGGAAAAAAGTAAATGACCTGAACGTTATGTGACGGTTCTATAGTACCCAGCAAGGTGTAATCTTCTTCCAACAGATGGAGTATAGCATGTATGTAGATAGAAGGTGAGGTACAGTCTCCTCCTAATCGTCAATTATGCGAATTCTATAGAAGTAGTTAGCGAAGAGGCGTGGCCTGACGGCTTGGCTTCTTATTCCTGAGGTGACACCTATTCCAACCAATTCTTTTGTCTGGGTAGAAACATACATATTTAGAATTCAAAAAACTTATTGTATTTAGGTTCATAAACGATTTATATACAAATATCGAAAATGGAACACCTTTTCATTTGATGTTAATATCTTAACATCTTAAGAGTACTTACGAGTAAAACTTGATTGATGCTGTTTTGACCTCTTTCTGACCATTCAAGCAATTTCGACACGGGGCTAGAGCAGACATTTGAATCACACGTTGTAACAAGTGTACTGAAACGGGAGGGGAATATTATTTCACACACTGTGTATGTATACATATAGGCCTTCAAATTTCGAATATGTTCTTAAGAAGCTTGCATCTTTGTGTTTTTCGCTATGACACTTACTACCAGTTCTTGCATATCTCAATACGTCAAGACTTCCACAACCTTGGAGTTCAAAAAAATTCATTCCACAGCTGAGTGTCATATACCCGATTCTGACTCACTCTTTCTTCGTGTTATAGGTAATTTCGTCTTCTACAAAACTCATTGATTCTACCGCAAACAAATCAACAATTGTAATCTAATTCCACGTTAAAAATTCAAAGCAGATCGGTTAGACCTACCCATTTTGATCATCCATCATCTGAATCTCCTAATAAATCCAAATTCACCACCAAATGTATGTTAATACCCAGTTAGATCGCCTTTAATTTATGCTAATTAGTCCAAAGCATTCCTTCTGTTCTGCGTCCACAATAAGATACCTAACAAATCTCTTAATTAGTAGTAAATCTTCGTAACCACGATGTTTGATGACTCTTGCTCACCGATCATAAAAAATGCCCAACACGTTTGAGAAAACCCAAAAAAAAAAAAAAAACACCGAGTGTTGATTTTGTTTTATATTTTTTAGCCTACAAAGAGAAACTCCTGCGATCAGGTATCCAATAAAGCAGAGTATCCATTGTATGCAAATGCCACCGAAATATTTCGAATGCGCATGCCTGACGTCTTTTTTCGTGGACATGAGGAGCCCCAGAGATTTATTACCTTCGAGCATTGGTTTTGACATAAATGTGTGCATTAAATGTAATTGTGTCTTGATTTCGACTCCAAGGAATGGCTGATGACTGTGTCATGAAACGATTCCAAGATTGTTATCATTTTTACCTCCAAAGTGTGGCTACAAAACTTTGTTTTTGGTTTTTTTTTTTTTTTTTCTAAGGTTATCGCACGCGGATTTATAACATATGAGTGTGGGTGTTTTGGATGATACATAAATTGGCGAATAGATTAGGTTTTTAATTTTGTTTTCATCCTCTAAGTGATCGTAAAAAATCAATTAAGATGAAAGTATCTTTTTTTAATTTATTACTATCGGTCCAGACAGGGTGGCACAACGCACAAATGAAAGTGCAAGTTAATCAAAGTGGGCATCTGAAATGTACCCATATTTGCAGTGCAAACAACGATGGAGGTCATTTTAATGAGACGATATAAAAAGTGATTAGCTTGGCTTATGTGTTTCGTCACAGGCGGTCCAAGAATTTGTGAGTCACATCTAGCTATCAAGTTCTTAAAAAGAAGCCAATTAAAATATTTCAAAGGATTCCTAAGCAGTGATCTGAAGAATCTTAAAGTTAATGACAAATAAAAATCACTGTCAAGTCACTTCAAATGCGTTAACAGAGAATAAACACTCTTCACTGACAGAAAACTGCCGATGTTTAGTCATTTTACTTTATTCTGTAGGTTCTATCTGCCAACTATAGTTTGTCTACTAAATGATAGTGCTACTGTGAACTATTCAAACGTTTCTTCTACTGTAACCTTTGGACTTCCTCAGGGGTACGTTGTGTCACCTCTTCTTTTTCTACGTGTACTGGATGTTACAGTACTATGAAAAATTGACTACACTCTTGTATTTGTTGTTATCCAAATAACATTTGCTTCACCCTGTACCCTGATTAAAACTAAAGCAAATTTTTAAACTCCATCAAGATTAACTCAAGTCAAATCTTTATGACTTTAAGTGGTAGTCATTTTGTCAACTCCCACCAAAATACATCCTCATTATAACACTTGCTTCAACTACTAGTTCAGATAAGAGATACAATTTCTTTTTATGATTGCCACACGTTTATCTAAGATTTACATAAATATCTTAACTTTAAAAGTAAAAATTCCTCAAGGTGCTTATGTCATGTTTGCTAAATCTAATAGTAGTTCCTTTAGTGTCTAAGATTTCTTATCTGTCACATCACGAGGGTGTGTTTAAAGTGGGTATCGAGTTACCATTCTGATCAATTTGACCACTAACATGTGCTATGTCACAGAAAAGATGCAAATGTTATGACCTCTCAATGCAATGATGAGGGTCTGTATAATATTTCATTTCGAGCGCAAGAAATGTGTCAAAATCTGTTCAAACAAATGACGAGATATGATAAAATAGTCTTGACCTTTTGTTGGTGTCATTAGGAAAACATTGTGGCTGTAGAAAGTGTCAGAATTATCTGTGATTTGACAGAACGGGCGTGATTTATGGGAGAGCAGTTTCTTTGGGTGGGCTAGGGGGAAAAACTTATGGAACTGAATTTGTTCAATCGTTAGGACTTGGTGACTTTAGAAATGGTTTCTGAAATTTTTTCCTTAAATGTTGGTGGCGCGTCATAATGGTTGGTGTCCTATTCCTATCACTTGCGAAAGTCTGACAAATATTTAGAGCTGTCTTAAGAAAACTTGTCAAATCCTCTCTGTCTTAAGGATGAATTGGTGTTGGATGTGCAACAATCAATGCGTGGATAGAATGTGTCGACACTATTATGCCATATCCGAAGGGCTGAGGGTTTTTGAAGGGCTTTCTCAATACTGTATATTCTGGGACCCCAACCTGGAACATCTTGCACAATAGTCCAACGCATTAACTCCTGAGACATGGCATCTATACCTAGATAGCAAGCATCCGCGTTTGGAGAGAAAATCAGATCTAAATCTTAAATCTGTCAGAATTCAAAAGAGGAATTTCACAAATCAGGTGCCAACAGTTCACAGTGAAAATTATGTAGAAAGTTAAACGTTCTTTTGAACGCGGCGCTTTACCTGCAGTGAAGTGGCTTGGCCAATATTTCTATCCAAAGGATAATGCACCAATCTGCATTCCGGTTTAAATGCTATCAATCAAGCAAATGTCAGCAATGGCAAATGTCAAAGGTCGCTGAACAATAAATGACAATTGAAGAGTTGACAGTAAAGAAGTATACATAAATCTGTAAATAGTTCACAATAGATACGCCAAAGCTGTCAAAAGCCAGCTGTTAATGGCGGATGTAATCTCATTTACAATAAACAGACAGACTGAACATCAACTTAAGTTATATGAACTTTTACAGATACTCATCTACCTGCTGCACTTTCATTTCCTCCTTACAACACATTAAATGGGCCCAATCAACGCTGCCCTTGAAAGTAACAACATGTGACAACGAACTTTTAGGGTCACGCACACGTGTCATTACATAAATAATATTCATACACTCTTTTCGCATCACTTATGCAACATTTCACCTCCCGCTGAGAGAAGGACCTGCACCTACTCGGTCTCGGCACAGCCATCAGTAGGTCATCGAGTCACTGGAATCCGGAAAAATCGGGCCAACTGCTTGTCGAATTTGAATTTTAGATATATTCTTTTTTTTTTTTTTTTGACTGGAATTCGCATCCATAAGTTGGTATGTGGACCGATGGAGGAGTTTTTTCATCCATGTGGAAGCAATCAGATGATTTATGGTCAACGAGTTTTTATATTTTTGTGCTTCATGAAGTTGAACGATCATTAAACAGCAGGAAGCCATGTAATAGTCCGAATTTGTTGCCGATTAATGTCTCAATTCGATGGAATTCCTCACCGTTATGTTTCAGATTTGTTTAACGAAAATGAGACTTATTTTTGTAATCCTTTTTCGAGTTGAATAACCGATTTTGTGGAGCTTCTATTTAATTTGGAAAATCACGTTGTTGTCTGGCTGTTTGTTTTGTGTTGTATGTCTTTTCAACACTTTGTATGAGGCGAATCCTGAATAGAATATCAATTGAGAATCGGTAGCATTCGGCCAAGTTGAAAGCCGACAGACAGAGCCAACCATTTATGCTTAATTATCATGTTCACAATGGTTAAATTGGCGAACTAGACACAAGCGCACAGGCGAGTGCAATGACGACGACGATCGTGAAGAATAAGCGTGAAGAACACCCCATGCACGGCGCGTCACGTTCTGCATTTTAAACGAGAACAAACGCCAAAAGCCGACGTACAATTATTCAAAAGATAGGAGTAGGAGAACGTTGCCATAGAATTCCTCTCGGGCTCTTGAGCTATTAACACGTTAAATGGGTTAAGTAGATGGTTGTATCTGTAGTATGTAGTGGGTACGAGTAGTTTGTTTGATTGATCGATTGGCGTTTAAATGTCTCGTCTTTTAAGTCATCTATTTGATGCATCTGATGCGATTCGATTAATTTGTAAAAGGGAGACCGAATGAGCAGACTCGATTCAATTGTGTGTGTAAGCGTGCCGGTTGATGATGATGATGATGGACTTGACAACAAGAGCGCAACAACCTGGGATTGGGGTTGAAAGTTTTCTCTAGTTGACCTTCGTTATTCGAATACAGGAGTTTTTTAATGAGCCATGAAGGGGTTCTTCCGAAGTGAGCTGGTTCTCATTGTGTGGGTCTAGTTTTTGAACCGTAATTCTTTCAAGCTCAAGGTGACGTACTCAGCAAGACAGTAGTCTCCTGGAATTAAGCCGATGAAAAGGATTCCATATCAAATGGTTCGAGTTGCACCATTCCCTTATTGAAAGCCAAAGAGTTCTACCGAAGCTAGCAGAGTGTATTTTAGACTTTCAAAAGATCAGCTCCAGCTCGGCAAGCTACGTTTACAGGAACCCTATACAGTAGTTCAGTCTCTTCTCACCAATCCTCCCTTTAAAACAAAGTGAATGATATAAAAACCTCCATCAAAGCAATTCACTTACTTCAATTCGATTTGTAGAAAGCTAATTTGCTTCAAGCTAAGAACCTGTCAAGCAACTCATAATCTTAACATCACGCTTTTATTGTCCTTCCCATAAAAAATCAATACCACTATCACTTTTTAAACAGTTCGTTCTGGATATTTCTCCACTGACCTCGAAAATAGATCGAAAGACCTGTCGATACGACCATGCAATGTCATTAATAAGTCTGCACGCAGTTCCATAAGGCGCAAAAATGCATTACTTACTGATATTCGTGACTAACTTCATTGCATACATAAGTTTTTTCTGTCAACTATCTCCGCCATAAGGACTGCTGTGATCTATAAATATTTCGCACTAACACGCAACAATTTGGAAAGCACTAATTAGTCGAAAGATTTGCGATGCAGGCAAGACGAAGATCGGTGATCCTCACGAACTGTCAAAAGTGAGAGTGTGTCATTCGCTGACACCTAAGCTTTTCATTATGCAAGTCACGCACAACATAGATTAGATCTGTCAATCAGTTGCAGGTTGCTGATCTTTTGTTTGCCAATCGCGTGCTCATAATTTTTGTTTTATAGACAGTTCGTGCTCATAGGTCAACTTTTATCGATTATGTGCACCGACCACCTGTCACAATTTTTCTAATACTGACAGATATGCTTCTACTGATTCTCAAAACCGCACCCAACATTGTAAGATACTTTTTTTCAGTTTAACAAACGCATGATTATGATAAATCGGAGGTCATCAATAAGGCTTTACAGAGATAGGCATGTGTCATGGCCCTTAGAAGAGGAGGGAACAATTGCACTCTAGCCACCACCCACATAGCACACTATCACTCCTGCTGTTCCATTATCACCCATTTGGACAGCGATTATCATTTGAATAGAAAAAATCCCATTCGTCTAACCAAGTGACATTGCTCGGTCTATCTGTCAAAAACTACTGTCAGATACTCGGGCACACCACAAAACTCGCATTAATCCTTGAAATTCGTCTCTCTGAATCCGAACAAAAGAAAGTATCTGTATGCAAGATCTCCTGCTGATTCAACCAAAAGAAAATAAAAACAGTTGCTGGTCACCCCTCTCCTCTGAGTTGTGATTGCAATTTCTCATTTCTCACCAGACGTCATAAATCCACTGTGCGGTGCTGACCCACTAGTCGAACAGGCCGGTCCCACTTTTTCAAAATGTTTACTTGTAATATAATTATCTTTGGATAATTTGTGTTGTATCTATGCATCTGAAGCCATTCACTAAATTGCATTTAAGCAGGGAATCGGAATCATAAATCCAAAAAACTAGACTTTGCATCTATAGAAAAGTTGTCACATGGACTAATCGGTGATCGTGTTCAATTCATGAACTTGGAAAAATAAAAATGTATCTATGGGATACTTTATTACTCGACAACTCGGTCGGTGGCATCTAACGTTGAGCTAATAGCTTATATGAGATAGTCAACCCCTTAGATGGATGGATTTGCATACTTAAGTGCGACTAAACCGCGTGCACGAATCTCTTTTACGAGTTCCGTTAATGGGATTCTTCTCTTGGGTCGGGCTTTTTTGCCATTTTAACATGCGCACACTCAGGAGAGACGACGACGTTTATTTTTGGTCATTTTTATGATTTCTGGAGTTGGAATGCAGCGTATAGAGTAAATTCGAGTTCAGAAACAGGAAGTATCTTTTGGTTCAAGTTGATTGGTTGTGGTATGGCGGTTATTTTATGTTTGCCAGTGTGTGTGGGGTGTTTGTGATGTGTGAATCGTTTACGCCGTGGTGGAGCCGGCACGTTTATGATTTGACTTTGTGAGTTAATATTTCGTGAATTTATTAATTGTGACGGCCAGTGTATAGTTTCCCAAAGAAGAAGTTGAGTGACTTTCATTTTTGTCTCTTTCGTTTTTGAACTGGTTCGCGCGATCTTTTGCATGCAAGTTGCAAGTAATTGAGGCTTAGTGGATTTTATTTGATACGAGAAGGCGAATCGGGGAGGGAAATCACTTGAAGGAGGTCCCTGTCGTGAGTAAGTGATTGGTTTAATAAGTCCGGTTATGCTGAGTCTTTTTTTCTTTCGGATGCTTAAAGGTGTTTAAGAAACACCACCTTCTGGGAAAGTGTCGAAAATTAAATTTTAAACCCTGAATACTTAAGGAAATTTTGTTAATTTCGAGCAATCAAGCGAATTTACAAGGTTGTCAAACAAGTTTCCGTTGCTTTAGAGTGTAGATTGAATAATTTCTGCGGAAAGGGGTGTACTTCAAGGCAGGTTTATAAGCCGTACGTTGGTGAATCACTCTTAAAACAGTGAGTCCCAAAAAACCTTAAGGCTTACACAGATTGAGCTACAAACAAATGAGCACAGATTGTACTAGAAGGCAGGTCATAGAGCGCATTTCCAACACTTCGCTAATTAAGCTGCTAGAATACTTTTGTACCGGGATGACAGATTTTGTCCTAGAGGTCACTTGATTCGATAGGGCAAATATGTCATCTGTCATTCGCTAGATTAGCGAAGTGTTAGGAACGCGCTCATAGATGCTGGCCAACTGTAAAATGTTACTTTAACCCAAGTCTTAACCAATAGATCCTCAATCAAGGGAAAGGGAAAAGGAAAGAAGTATTAGCTGTGACATTTTGAAACATGTAGTGGTACAATGCCCTGTTTCCAATGAGCTTGTGAGATTTTACAACATGAAGTGGTGCACTACTGAGACTTTGTCCGTCCAGGTATAAGGACTATGAAAAGGACAAAATCTAAATGGAGCCAGTAGAAGCAGAATCCTGTGACGTTGCACATGTTTAGTTTGTGGCATCAAATTTCGAATAAAAAGGTCTTGTATTGCCTACCTCTTGAGGCACACTTGTGACAAACATTCAAGAGTATTCTGTCAAGAGACATAGTACAATATCATGTCCTAAACTATGCATTGGAACCCTTTTACTCAAAACTGTTCTCCTATCAAAAATGGTCTCAGCTTTGTAAGTAATTTTGAACCGAGAAATACAAGACGTATAAATGAGCCCAACCATAGATGGCTTTAAAATGTGTATCAGTAGTACAAAACCATGTCTCAATGGTAACTTTTTGATTTCAAACTTTGCCTTCTCCTATTATAAGGAATCAGTAGTATGAGCGAAGTGAGGAATACACAAAAGTTATATTACAAGAAAATATGTCGTGGGACATTAGTGGTACAAAGTTTCAACTTCGGTGGAATGCGAGTTAGTTTTAAAAATAGTCCTTTGAGACATGTAATGGGGCACCGACAAGAGAATAGACCTTCACAGCTCGACCTTGGTAAGTGCTGTATTTGATTAAATAAAAGTGTCTTTCTGAGACGTTCTGTGCAAGAAAGATGTTAGTGGTACAAAGGCATATACTGCCTGAAATGATGTTATAAATTTTTCAAGAACATTTCTTAATGTCTCCATTTGATTCCTTATTCGTCCAGCCAGTAATGTGACACAGAACTCGTATTCAGATAGTAAAATGTCCTTTAAAATTAGTTGGCATTAAGATTGAATGCTATGGCATTTTTGAGACATTTCAATAGGACAAAAATGCTAGTGGTACAAATATCTTTTTTGAGGTAATCGGGTGAATTCGTAGCCAGTTTGTAGAGACATATGTGTTGAGCATTTTGGAGTTCCTATGTGAACTTTCTTGAACGCCTACTTTACTCAGATTTGTCCTTTTGCATGTGTAAGACGGGACTGGTACATAGAAATAAAACTGTCCATCAATATTGGTTCAAATGTGGACATTTAGAGCCTGATTATTTCCTTCAAAATTTGTGCTCAGTTAAATCAAGTAAAAGTGTGACATTCAGACCTTTAAGGGGGCAAGATTTTAGTGGTACAAATGTACTGGGACAATTTTGTAACACATTCCTATAGATGGGAGAAGAGAGCCTTTTAAAGTTCAAATGAGGAAATTTAAAGTCTGCTAATGTCCTTCAATATTGGTGCTCAGTTTAAAGATTCATTCAAACTTTACAGGGGCCAAGATTTTAGTGGGACAAATGCCTTATTCATTCAGGAGATCTGGGAAGAGATTCTTTTAAAGTTGAATAAGGACACTTGAAGCCTGATTTTAAGGGGGCTTCCGATGGAATTTCTTTTCTAGCCACCAACTGTGAGACGAGGATCTATTTTAGTAATTGCTACAAATGAAAGTGTATTCTTTCGACAAAGGGGGCAAGTAACAGAGTAGCACTCTGTACCATTAAATCACTGCTTAGATAGCACCTTTTCATCACAATCTCTTGTCCCATTTAACACTTTAAATACGTACTTATAAATTTATCTAATAACTTGTATTTCTTTTCCTTTTTAGCAATATTACAACGAACGACTGTTGATGTTGGGCGAATAAAAATCCAAGGAGTAGCCACATGCCTGTACCTATGCATGGATCAATGTGGTGCGGTCTACGGTTCGGTAAGTAATGTTATTTCATTGGTTACCCTCTCACTATTTTTCCACACATCTCCTAACCAAAAAAAGAAAAAAAGGTCCTTTTCTAACATTCTCAACTAACAGATACTCGTATTTCGTGAAGATGTCAAAATAATAGACACGAGAGTATGCCTATTTCCACAGGCGCTAACATGAAGCATAAGGGGGAAAAAAATCCTAAAGGATATTCATTCACATAAATAAAACAATTGACAGGCGTTAAGGAGAACCCTATTTGTTCATCGTCTTTCTTCATTTCCTTTCTTCTGTTGCTTAGTGTGTGTGTGCGCTGTGGACGGGTGAAAAATCTCTGAGAATTTGGAAGAAAAAGGTGATAAGTGATTTTGGTTGTCGTCATCGAGCAAAGGATCTCATTAGAGTTAGATCTGATATCCTGTGGTGTAAGCGCGCCTTTTTCTTTCGATTTTTTCTTTAGTGTAATTGTTGATCCATCTCATTGTGTTTTTTTTTAGAAGGATCAATTGTTGTGTTAACGTATTAATATATGTGACAGGTTCTTTCTTTAGAGGGTGACTGGCGCGTAACAGGTCGATTTTTTTTAGGGAAATTTCTTTAAGGCGCCGCTATTTGGTTGACAAGGATCGACCCAAATAAAAGTCGTTGAAGGAACGGATTTTTATTGATTGGGGTTAGAACTGTGGGTAATATTTTTCTTTGGAACATAATTTCGGTGAAAGACGTGGGGAATATAGGCGATGATACTTCTCTTGGGGTTAGTAGAATAGTGAAAGTTATTGTGAATTTTTTGAGCCTTTAGGAGTGTTCTAGAAATTATTTTGAGCTTAGTCCATTAAAAGTTAAAAAATTTGTTGTGACTACATGTCTCAATGACTTAGAAATAAACTGTGAATCGTGAATGAGAAGTCGATTTTGCTAATCACAGTTTCACATTCCCGATTTGGCTATTCCTAGGTGTCAACAGTGATCAATGGAAGAATCGGTTTCAACTGCTGTTGCCTTCAGAACTCTAAAACATTGCACTGTCATGGGTTCATACATAGGTTGTTCACCACAAATCACAGCTGGTTCACAGCTAGTTCATCACAAATCACAGCTGGTTCACAGCTAGTTCATCACAAAGCTAAACTCTCAAAAAAATTCGATATTATGTACTTAAATGTACTTTCTATTGTCGAAAATTTCACTTCCTTTCTATGAAGAACCATGACGTATAGGTACTGTGATTATATAAACAATTTTAGCCTCTCAGACATTGGAATGTCATGCGCTGTTTGAAATAGCGCTCTACCTCCCATTTATTAATTCAACCTAAAATCTCAACCGCAACGAAGCAAATCAGTCAGTCAGCCAGAGTATAGCAGAGGTGGGTGACTAATTTACTTTTAAAATCATCCATGACGTACATTATACATAGTATCTTAGGTGACGACAAGGAAAACATAATTTCAGATAGATACACAAGCAACCGTCCATTAAGAGAAAGTTAATTGCAAACTATTTTTAGATTACCTACAATCCGCTTGACAACACACGCGCGTTCCATGTGTTCAAAAAGACAACAAAAAACAAATCAAGCCAAATGTCACAATGACAAATGAATAGAAATGTCAAAATTGCTTTCTTTAAAATGTCAAATATAACCCTTTTCGTATCAATTTTCATGACTGAGGAGGACAAAAAACAAACCTCGAATCCATTAAATCTTATCTATGCCATGAGTTAGTCATTCTATTTAAGTTGCACAATCGACAACGGTATTGGCTAAAAATATACAAAAAAAAAAAACGAAAAAAAAAACGTGCACCCGTCCATCTGTCAACACATCCCCAGAAATTATTTATCTTAATGCGTTCGACATTAAATGTTCTTTTTTTTTTCTCTTTTGTTTGGGGTATAGATGCGAGTACTATTGCACGAGAGTGCATTAAACGGAGGAGGTGGCGGATATTAATGATTATCTTCCTCAAGAATGGATACATGTATCTCGTTCTGTGCACGTGAGAGAGTCTGAGCTGTGCAGTGGAATTCATTTCAAAGATACTGACGATTGAATTATGGTGGTTCAATTGTAAATATACAATTTCGACGTTCAACGTTGTAATTAGTCAGGTTTAATTGAGATACACTGTGGCTCCGAGAATCAAAGTGAGAGAGGAGCAATGGCTTGACGGGTGCGCGTGTGTTTGAAGGGGAGGACATTCTTTGCAGGATGACGTTTGGTATGGGAGTGTGTGTATTCGTTAGATGTGTTACTCTTGGTGTGATCTGATGGCAGGTGTTAATTACACAGGTGGGAAATGAAATTGATCAGTTAAAGGGAATGGTGCAGATCGTTGGTTTTAAACAGAAGATAGGTCCAGCGACTGATTGTCGCTTAGTGGAAGAGTGTTCATTTCTTCAGAGCGAAGCCAGGGTAATTCAACATCAAACATATCTAATACAATTGACAAACATATTCATAGAACTAGACACCAATTTATAACCAAATTTCTAGTCGCATTTCTATGAGATCAGATTGTGATTTGATCATATTCCGCGAGGATATCGCGATCAGTTAACTTATTACAATCACTTGTTTGATGATGATCAGTTAGTTCATGAGATAGCTGATCACATTCAGAGACTTTAACACTTTTCAGAGAAGTTCACCACGATCACCACTCACTGATCACTGTTATCGGAAGGATGAGTGATGATCGTGCGATTAGTGAACTTGTAGCGAACAATAAGCAAATAGCGCGATAAGTAAGTTAATTGAGTTTAGAGTGTTCATTTTGTTCACCGAGTTTGCCACGATCAGTAAGCTAATCGCGATCTTAAGCGTGAGCTGACTGATAACTAATCGTGATCGGCTCAGAGTGTTACCTATATTCATCGAGTTCTCCATGATCAGTAAGCTAATCGCGATCTAAAGCGTGAACTGACTATAAATTAATCGCGATCAGTTCACAGTGTTCATCTTTTTCACTGAGTTCGCTACGATCAGTAAGCTAATCGCGATCTTAAGCGTGAATTGACTGTAAACTAATCGCAATCAGTCTAATGACGATTATTGCAGTTATCAGTGATATAGGCAGTGAGCTAGATTAGGTTCAGAGAGTTCGACACGATCAGTAAACTAATTGAGATCCTGGCTGTAAACTCATCGCGATCAGTGAGCTAATCGTGATCAATGATCTACTGAAGATTAGTGCGCTTATCAGTAAAGGAAGCTGTAATTTGGAGAGCGTTCAGAGAGCTACTCACGATCAGTTTTTCGCGATCAGTGAGTGAAATCAAAGAATTACGTTTGATCTTCATTTAGGATGTTGCGTTATTCAGTTGGCGTGTATGAAGACCCTAAATTTCACGACAATAATTCGGTTAGTCACTGAAATTTCAAAACACTTCAACTCCAATGTAATACCCTACAAATTCAAAATAAAAGAACGAACAATTTTAATTTGTTGCACAGTTGAGAACAAACGGAAAAACGACCACATTTCGTTGCGCATCCCAACAATGTCTTTGATAACTTGTCTAGCTGGTGTTCCTCGTCGTCGTACCATCTGCAGTACATTCATCTAAAGCACGCTCCTATCCTTTTGACGATGACGATTGCAAGAACTATGTCCATCCGGCGACAAGTACAACTCGTACGCTATATTTATAGTTCAAAGTCTTAGTGTTTTGCTAGTTTTTCGCTTAGATTCATCTCACCAAAAAGGAACAAGCGCAGCGGCGACGACACAACGTCGACTCCTTTCAAATTTAATTAACAACTATGAACTAATTTCGCCTGTCACACATGCCAAAAAGGAGGGATCCCTTTGGGCGCTCGCTGTTCAATCGAACAAGCTCTATCTTCCTCTCTCTCTTTGTCTCTCTCTGTATCTCCAGTCGACCGACACAATTGGAATGTAAAGCGGAAAAAAAAGAGTCAGCTCGTGCCCATGCACAACACACCACACCACACCACTTGTCTTTGAGGAGATTAATTAGCCCCCAGAAGCGCGTTGCCAAAGAGTTGCATCAAGCGATCGCTGAGCGGAACGGAGCGGGGCGGGGAATTTATCTGCGGGCAAAGTCATTGCCGATTCTAATGTCGTTTTATCATTTTGATTGGAATACAATTGGGTAATTAACATTGCACTGTTGATAGTCAATGTTTGGTATTTTTTATTTATGGGCCAATGGCATTGGGTCTGTTCAGCATGTAGCGAAAGGGACTAGGTTTTTTCTTCTTTTCTTTCGGCGAGGATGGATGGAAATTTGGACTCGGTTGAGTTGTCGTGTAATTGTGGCGTCAAATGACATTTGGTATGACACTTGCAGTCAGAGGCGTCTAGACTTTCGGCTTCTTGGGTGATGAATTTATGATGGGGGTTGTGCTGGTGCGTATGTCTTAATTTCGTTTGGAGTTTTAAAGGAATTTTTAGGTGGAATATGTTTTGAAGTTTCGTAAGAAATGTCACAGGTGACTTTTGATGGAAGATCTGCATTAGCAGCGGAGTCTTTGTTTAGGGAGTGTTGACTTGCAATCAAGTAATCTCCCTCTGCACCTATTGAGTCTCGAACAGTAGCTTCATCTAAAACTGGCAAAGGAGTTTCTATGAAAAATGCTTCTATGTACGCTTTTGGTGGCTTCAAACTCACTTGACACATATTTCCCTTTTCTTATGAGGGTCCAGTATCCAAAGGAACCCATCGTAGGAGAGTCTCTAGTGGAAGTGCGCATAACTAGTGTACGAACATTTCGCTGTTTTCGCCCACGTTTTCCTATTCGAAACCTGTGGCGCACAGCGGGCTCACTGACTCTTCCGAGAGAAGAAGTTCACGATGCTGATTGCATCCTCCAGAAACAAGGAGTCCTTCCGACCTATGCATCACCTCCTTTTCCTCCCCTGCTGACACTCCAATAAGCGAGTTTATATAGTGCACAGCTTTTGGAACTCCTTCAGCAACAGGCCTTTCCCAGTCATCCCATCAGTAGCATCATTTCGGCTACATCTGAGAGACGCAGCTGCAGGTGACTGGTGCATGGACCAGTGCTACGACTTCTGTATCGGTGCCTGTGTGAATTCGAGGCCACAGGGTGCTCCTTAGGTTACGTTAGATAGATGTGTGCTTTTTGTCAAAGAAGACTTAGACCAACAGTTCGGGTCCATCGTGTCCGAGAAGATATGTAGGGCAGGACATGTGAGGAACATATTCAGTTTCTACCTCGTCCCTGCAACTTCTACATCTTCTCCTAAGCAGCACTCCGAGTCGCTCGGCAACAATGCCTGGTAATTTTGCCAGAAACGACCCAGAGTGGCTGATCTCTTCTTCCTGAAGGCCGTCTAAAGCGCCGGTGCGATGTCTCTCGATGAACTCAGCATGTGTTTGCTCGACCGGTGGGCCCATCTTATATTTTCTTTCATAGGAACCTGATTTGGGCTACTAAAAAAGGGAGAGCCTTTCCTAACAAAACTGACGAGCTTGCTTTTCATTTTCAGTCGAGTTTGGAATGAAGACTTACTGAATATCTTTACGACTCGCCAAGATTCTGTCAAATCTCCCAAATTCATTTACGTCCTTGCTCACGCACATTTTGTGGCAAAAAACAAGAAAACAATTTTCGTGGTATACTTTTGGGTGCTCGTTATACCAAGTGGCTATAAAGATAATATTTCAACACCCCATCGTGTGGGATATCAAACGAGAGGTGAAAATCCAAGGATTCCACATATAGTGAACTGTTTGGATTATCCGCCCAACTTGAATTTGTTTGAAGCCAATTAAGAGGGCAAATTGGGACTCTTCATAATGCTATGCCCAACAGCTTCAACATTATTCTCCTACCACTTACAGCTTTCAAACTCTATCAAACTGCTGGTTACCCACAACTCTAACGCCGTCTGTGTGGTCTCTTCTCGAACACTCCTAAACAACAGAAATCCCAAATCCCACCACACCTTCTATACACAGTCAAAACCGTTCTAAATTGTAGTCAACCAATTCATTAGAGCGCCATTCTTATCAACGATTAGTCGATAAGTTGCCTTCATTAGCTCAACGATTGTGTGGTTTCTTTTCGAAAAGAAACTCCGACTACGACTACGACTCCGACAAGTCGTGTTGACATGATAAAGTAAAATACACTCCTCGTATCTCACCGAAAAGAAAGCGCCCCTGCGGTGTATATATTTTAATTATTTTCTTTTTTTTGTCGGTTGTGTCCTGTGCCGCAACCAGCCATAGACACCAGATAAGGTGCCCAAGCCAAGGGATTGCGTGTTAAAGTGGAAACTATGTCCAACAGACAGATACACAATGTAAATTTGGTTAATAGACAGGAGGGGGGAAAACCCGCGTAATGACCAGTTTAGAGTTGGGGGACGGGAGGGAGAGGTTAAATAAACCCAGTGAGTTATGTAGATCAGTCACTCTGTAGGACAACGGATGCAAGAAGAAAACAAGGAGAGAAATATGCGATCAAACAATTCATAAAGTGGGCGCCACAGGAGGCAAACTAATTGATTCCTAATCGAAACGAATTAGTTTTTAAGCTTGTTATTGACTTTTGTGGTTAGTTATGAACTTTTGGGTTTACATTTATTCGGGAGACCTGTCAACGGTTTTTAGGGAATTTGAATTTATAATTCGGTAGTAAATTCGTTTTCTTTTGGTTTGACAGATTCCCAGGGTGTGTGCTTGAGAGGGGTTCTCACGATTCTCTCAGGTGGCTTTGCCATTTTGTAAGACTAAATGGGACGTAAGATAGGATTTTTGATTTAGGTTATGGCCTACGGTATGCGGGAGATACATTTTTTGAGAGAAATTTATGAAATTTTTCAGTATAATATAGGCCTTGGTGATTTTGGTTATCTTTTTGGTGATCTACCAAGCTATGGAGGCCGTTAAAGAGGTTTCGTTTTGTGATATAGTTCAGCATGGATCCCCAGTGGTTGTTGATCGTGCTATCTTTTTTTTTCTACGATCCTCAAGATTGCAAATTATTGCGTCAACTCTTAATAGCTTTTCACTCACTCGATAGAGGACCAATCTGAGGTTGATTTTTTAGGTAATAAGGTTAAGTAAGATACATAAATGGATGGATGGATAACTCACTGCTCATTGGAATCTATAGTTTTATTCCATAGTGTCCCGTGCAACATTGTTAAGAAACAGCCACTAGATTAGTCAGATAAGATACCTGACCTGTGCTTCAGTTCTTCAGTTGCGAGAAGAATTAACAGCAGGGCAAAGAGCAGGGACAAGCGAATTCAAGGATTTCTTTCATCAAGGACAAGGAGCTCTATATGAAAATCAGTGGCACAGTAATATTAGTAATATCAGAGCCTAACCAGCTATCTAAACATTAATCAAACTCACAGCGATGTACCTCTTTAAAATTTTTGGATCGTTGACCTCATATCTGATTGAAAAATTCTGCAGTCGTGGCTGAAACTGAAGGAATGGTGTAGTCAACTTCACACTAGACTTACATCAATGAGATGAACGTATCATACAATATATGTATTAGACGCAGTAAGGATGCATGGCAGTAAGAATTTGATAACTTTTCTCAGTCTGATACCGCATTTAGTCGTCAGAGTACAGTGGTTGTTCTCGTTGACCCCATGCCTGAGATTGATTGATATTGCTTTTTAATTACCAGCTACTGCTTAAGCAAACCATATCTAAGAACGGTTCACATAACCGCCTCTAGTATCTATACTACATAGGGTTTGCAATACCAGGTATTTCTTAAGGCCTTTTTGGAACTCATTCTTCCAGTTTACACCCAGGTATTATGCCATGCAACACTACCAATAGCCATCGAACTCCTTTTAGTGAAAAGAACTATGTATTTCCTTGTTGACTCCCAGCGCTTTGTTGCTGAGAAAATTGATCACTAGTAGCAATGCAAAATTGAGCCTTCTTTCGTAGGAATAAATGAAATCGTTAGTACAAACTATGGCGATATAGTATGACTTAGATCTCATTATCTGTGCGATTCAATCACAGAGACCTGTATTAGGTTGTGCTCCGTGTTTACGATCTCGTACAAGATCACGCTTTTGAATGTTGCTCCAATGTCTAAAGTGAATTTCTTGGTTTTGAAATGACCTGTATCTATCAATCTGCCATACATCTATGCATGGTGTGATTTTCATAGGTTTTCACAGAAACTATGACGTACTGATCGGTTTAAGCTCCACTTAGGTCATGTGATATGCTTCCTCTCGTTTGGGGAAAATATGATACGAACCTCCTGCCATGGCTTAAGAATATACCACAGCCTAAGGTATTCTGTTGTCTATTCGCTTGAGTCACTAGTAATGGCGACAAACGGATTAGGCTATCCTCCTTTGAGGACCTTTGACTTTCTTCCTCTGCTTTATGAATGTATATGATACGCACCGTCTGTCACGCTTTTTGTACATAGCGTAGCTTAAGACATTCGGTTTAGTTAACAGAATTGCCGGCTGACTGACAGAAGACCAATTTTTACTGATTCATGCAAAATTACAGATCCAATGTTGACTGATTCTTGACTGTATCGTTGTTACGTTCCTAAGTGATCCACCAAATAACTAGATCGCCACTTTATTGTAAGATTCGTTGTTATTCTCACTTCAAACGTTTCAACTCACTCTAGACTGAGTTGTTCCAGAACTGTGAAAGCGTTGACTCACATGTTGCTAACAAAATAAAGACGCACACCATTCTTTTGGAATCACTGCACATATGTGTATCCTATCAAAGTACACATTCCCTGAAAAACTGAACTAAAGTTAAATTTTGTGAACTAAACTTGGTTTTCACTTCTATATTCGTCTATTTAATTAAAACAACGATTTCTCAACAAATCTCATGTCACTATTTCTCTCAATGACAAAAAAACCGCAAGTAAGATGTTAAATTTTGATTAATTGTTCAAAGCAATTAAAATCTCGACCTTGACCCAATTCAAACATCAAAAGGAATCATTCAAATCAACAATTTTGATCAGTTTACATAACAATCTTATAAACATTTATGCGCATATTTTGGCATCAGAGCACTGTATCATTAACATTTTAGTGTTTGTTTTATTTTCTTGTCACCAAATTGACTTCAAAAATTCGTTAACGAGAATTTGTTAATTATGAACAAGATTTGTACTCGCCCACAAGTAATTTCGTACTGTATCACTCGTACATTACGCAAGATCACGCACTACATATATTGGAGCCAAAATTTTGCGTCTGAAACTTTCCCAATTGTATGAGAGCATACATTTTTATTTTAGTATCAATCAAAATAAAAAGAAATAGTAGACTTGTCTGCGATCAGTTTTTTGGTCTATTCTTAAGCATTACAACGCCCCCTTCCGGCTATGCCACCCATCAGCCATTAGACATTCAGGGCAGATTATTTGGCAACACTTATTGCGAACATAGGGTCTATTTTTGGGACTTTAAATTCAAAAATACTATAAAATAGAAATCCAACTAAATGGTGGCCATATTTTTAGAATTAAACACATAATTTAGGCATTTAATTTTTTCACCCATTAAGTGGTTCACCGTTGAGATAAAGTCTATATGTAAAAATAAAATAAAATTTACAACCGATATCTAATGATATTTATGTAGCGTTTGTTACATATTTTCTTTTGAAACGTAAAATGCTAGGTGGGATTTTTTATTATTTTTATTTTCAAAAATTTAGAATTTGTCACATATTTTTTAAAAAATAAAATAATTTAGAAATGAATTTCAAAATACTTTTAAGCTTTATGAGAGTAGGCACGGGTTTATGGTCAAACGTTTTGTATGATGACATTATTTGTTTGTTTTTCAAATTTCAGTTCTGGGGATTTGCAGTTGAGCGTTGCTAATTTTTAGAACTCAAATTTGTAGATGCTATGGCTGTCGTTCAATGACCCTTTTCTACAGACGCCTTTAGAGCTCATCCTGCTAAAGCAATTGAATAAGGAACGCAGTCTTAAAATACATTTCAAATCCTCCCATTTTCGACATGAATTTTTACTATGAACTGTAGAAACCCTTATACAGTGGGCCTGTATGACAAGAGTGTCACAGAAGTGAACTCTTCTGAACTAAATGAACTATAACTAAACTAGTTCGAAGAGAGGTAGAAGTTCTTACATCACACACCTTCTCCAGTCAGAATCGATGAGTCCGTTTAACTTGGAGTTTAAAGTGTCCTTAGCCTTGACTGTCAAGGATTGACTACTTGTCAAATTTACCACGATTAGTTGAATACAATGTTTTGAAACGTTGTCCGCGGCACAGATGGGATGTGCATCAACTATCATAACTTTAGATTCGTTGAAAGTCGATGGGCTGTATCTTGTAATGATTCGCCTTCTAAAGAATCAGCGAAGACGAGAAGGAAAAAGCGACAATCGGTCACTCTTTATACAAGTGTTTTGTCCTTCAACTCTACAACTTTTACAGAAGTCATTATAGGGGATGCCCAGTCTTTGGGCTGCCTACCTTCCTATAGCACAGTGTTCGGTGAGGGTGTTTACGATTTTGTACAGGGTTCCTCTCTTATGTTTCAGAAGTTCAATGGACCTGGTTCCATTCAGCGTGGGCCAGAGTAGCCTTGCAGTGTTACAGTGGCCTAGCTGTTGCCACCGATGGTTGGCTTCTCTCACCTCAGGAGCCTCGTCGGCCCAATTCGTCGGCTTCGCAATTCCCTGGTACAGTGACCCGGTACCCAGCAGAGGGTGAGGTTGTTCCGTCCAACTATCTCGTTCAGAGATACGCGGCAGTCCTTCAATGCCTTGAATCTCGTTATGCTGGATCCAAGGGATATCCGATACTGATACTGCATTAACCGCCCGCCAGTCAGCTGCTTGACGAATGGCAGTGACTTCGGCTTGGAAAACGCTGCAGTAGATAAGAAGGCTTTAGGAGAGGTGAATGTGAACTTAAGTACTCAAACCGATTTTGAAACTTCTAAGGAACGCCTAGTAGATCCTTTCGCTCTTCTTGAGTTAATTTTTTTAGTTCTAAAGCAATCTACAAGCTAATTCTGGATTCGAGTAATCTAAAAGTTGATGGTCAAGCGTTTGATCTTTTAACTCGTAGACTAGATCCCCCCAACAGTATTCTTGACCTTTTACTTATTTTCTCTGCTCAA